>CAJQZJ010013540.1:3568380-3620439 GCA_907164525.1 Lophiomys imhausi
ATCTATCTATCTATCTATCTATCTATCTATCTATCTATCTATCTATCATCTATATCTATCTATCAATCAATCATCTATCTATCATCTATCTGTCTATCATATATATATATATCATCTGTCTATCTATCTATCTACCTATCTATCTATCTATCTATCTATCTATCTTTTATTTTGAGATACCTCCAAACTGTTTTCACTTATGGCTTTATTAATTTACATTCCCACCAAGAGTGTACAAAGCTTCTCTTCTCTCTACACATCTTGTTAGCATCTGTCATTTTAGACACTTTATATAAAATTAGCATCTTAAAGAAACATCTGCAATCCCATGTTGGCTGGGACTTTACCCCAAGAGAACTCTGGGACGTGGAGACGAAATACAGATACTGCAGAATATCATCTGTGGATGTTAAATAGTTCAGCTCTTGGAAGTAGATTAGAAAAGTAGTTTTGAGGGACTGGGGAGATGAAAGAAATGAGGTATTTTCCTCACAGGGTACAAACTCTCAGTGATAAGATGAATACATAATGAGGCCAAGTATGCACCATGGAAATTGTAATTAATAGTAATGTCTTGTCCAAGTCATACAGACCAATTGTAAGGAACCATTGTGTATATCCAGGGACTTTATTTATTATATATATGAGGAAAATAATAACCGGGCGTGGTGGGACATGTCTTTAATCCCAGCACTCGGGAGGCAGAGGCAGGCGGATCTCTGTGAGTCTGAGGCCAGCCTGGTCTACAAAGTGAGTCCAGGACAGTCAAGACATGCACACCTGCACACAGAGAAACCTGTCTCAAAAAAAAAAAACCCAAAAAAGTATTCACATATGAGGAAAATTTCAGATGACTTGGGAAATTAAAACTTTGCAACCCCTGAAGAATAAAATAGAAAAGAATTAAAGTTAAGGTATCAAATTACGTGTTACAAAAGAGAAAAGTTCAGAGAAGCATTTAGGTATGTTGGTTATACATTAACACATAGGAGTTTTTAGCATCTTTACTTATTAACATGATAATACTGCTATGGTATATGTAGGTAATATGAAATATCATTATTTACCTGAGGCGTGCAACTCTTGAATTGATTCTGAAGGTGTCAAAGGATCTAGGTTCAGTATGAATAGAGAATAACTTCAGAGACATCCATACACACACAGACACACATAAACATCTATTATCTAGTTTAACTGATTGTAGAAATTTAAAAAATATTTAAAATTATTTGCTATTAAAGCACCAATTCTCAAGAAAACCTAGGTGGTATGCACTCCAAAAATAATTTCATGAGCAGAAGTACTTAGCCTTCTATTTTGTACCAACAATCTTCCCAGTATGAAATATATCACAGACTATAAGGGTTTTTACTGCTTTGTTGACTAATAGTGAATAATTGGAATTAAAATGACCAAATAAAAGTTTGATCCCTCTCTGAATATGTTAGCCAACTTACCTAGCCAAGAGTAACTTGGCACTAAGTCAACAAAAGAAATTCTCTTCCTTTTCCTCCTTTCTCTTTTTCTTTCCCTCCCCATCCCCTGACTGTTTATTCAGTGTTAGGAATCAAATCTTAAACTTCATAGATTCTAGGCAAGGACTCTACGACTGAACTACACTTTTAAGTACAAACAAAATAACATCCTAAACAAGAAAACAAAACAAAAATCCAAAGTCTAAAAATGTTTTTGTCTGACTTAAAATTTCTACTCTTTCCTTCTACTATGGAATGTGGACAGCACATTAGAAATAAATATGATAACACATATAGATTATATTATATTTAAAATTGAAACATCAACATATTTCTAAGCCTGCTGCTGCTACTTTCCTTCTGTAGTGTCAATGCAAGCTGATATAGGTATGAGGAGGCTCTTTGTCTTCTTATTTTCTGATTTCTTGACCATCAACATGGAAGTGTGAACAGTATTTATAGCTTAGTAGCAAGACACTTCAAGTTTCTGACCCAATTTCAGTATTCTCTTTGTGCTTGATGCTCAATTAGTTTCTGATGTTTACATTTTCTCTCATGATTTTTCCCCATAGGCCCACACACATGCACATATAAAGGTTTTATATTTACAAAATAAACATTCTGTGTGGAGTGTTTAAAAGAAATGATGCATATCATATTTAGTAAATAAAATGTGTTTCATTCTGACCTCCGTACCCAGTCTCTTCCCCTCTCTGGCCTAGGAGTATAAAGAGTTTATAAATGCTGCCTCTCTTCCCTCCTTCCTTCTGACTTCCCAGGTTTCTTTGCACAACTCATTTAGAAGAACTTCATCCCAATACACTTATGCATGGTAATTAATAATCTCCACTGGAATCATACTCACAACCTTGTCCTCCCTGTGTTTAGATAGCAAAATCAATGGAAATATGTCTTTTGGAGCTCGTAGGATTCTAGGCTACAATTCTTTGATTTATAGAAATAAGATTTAAAACCCTGCTGGCTTTCCCGGTGAAAAACAGAAGAGAAATAACTAGTGGTAGTCATCAGCCACACGGAGCAACCATCTTTGGATTTTTATGAGGTTATTAGGCTTAGATACCCAAGAATGGGTAAGGAAACTGGAGAACAGAGATAGAACAAGCCACCAGCCTTGGAAGCACTTAGGATGATGTGGGACTCATTACCTGGAATGTTTGCAGATCTTATGGGGAGACACAGAGGAATAAAGTGCTCATGTTGACAAACTTCTTGAAGAAAGTCAAACTTATACTGGCATAAAGTCTGAAATAGAGGCAAACAGAATGGCTATTATTTGCACATCAAGAATGTTCATAAAAACAAGCAAGAAAGGTGGGCGCTTTAATCAGACCATTACAAAGAAGAAATAGCTAATTTTGTGTGACCACCAAGTGATTCCCAGGTTTAAAGGAGTCTGGTCTCTCAGAAGTGCTTCTTGTATCACACTCCTTATGTCTGCACACTCACTGGTCAAGGACACCTAAGGAAAGGAGACCAGCTAAATCCCGAGTCATGTTTTTAGCTTATGTTATAGTATCTTTATTATGTGTTCAGTCCTATTGTATCATGTGAATGGAGCTCTCTTAGAAATCCAGCTCAAATCACAGAACACACTGTGATCATGAACAGATGAGCTCCCTTGTCAAAAAAGACAATGGTACATATTATCTGAGCTGGAGTCAACTCCACATGCCCACTAGTTCTTAGCGTCAATTTAGTTCTACTTTTCTCCCTGGCTTTGCAAAAAGGTGTGTCTTTTCTGTAACGCCTGGATTGGGACAGTGATCATAGAGTTTGGACTTGGTTTAAGATAGCCATAATTCATGTCCTAAGAACAACTGCATCAGTAGGAATGATTATCACAGTCAAAACAGTTTTATATTCACTCTCATGTATGATAATCATCCTTTAAGAACAAGTTAGCTTGTCACTACTATATTCAGTACTATCAGTTCACAAAATAGAAAAATATCCCTTTGACCCAGATTAG
This sequence comes from Lophiomys imhausi, assembly GCA_907164525.1. NCBI lineage: Eukaryota > Metazoa > Chordata > Mammalia > Rodentia > Muridae > Lophiomys > Lophiomys imhausi. Next base: position 3,571,846 of record CAJQZJ010013540.1, read on the forward strand.
AATTCTATTTTCTGGCAACATCTTTCAATAATATAGAAAATTGCCACTTCAAACAAGAACAGTATTTGATGTGTCCTTTTATACATGAGCAAGTGTATAATTAAATTATGCATACACATTAATTATTCTTCACTGAGAATATGTCACTTGATCCTCAGAAATATATGCAGGACTAGTGCAATTATATTTAAATAAATATTATTTATATTTCTTGCATCATGGGAGCACAACTGAATATTCTTTAAAGAAATATTTAAAAGACTTTTGGGATACAGGTAAGGTCATTTCTAGAAGAGAGTTTTACAGGTATGAGTGCTTCTATGAAAAAAGTCAGAAAGATATCAAATAACTTAATGTGTATCTCAAGGCCTCAGAGAAAGGAGAATATGCCAAATTCAAAGGACTAGATAACAAAACTAATAAAGGTTCAGGAAAGAAATGAATGAAATAGAAAGGAAAAGAGCAACACAAAGAATAAACCAAAGAACTGGTTCTTTGAAAAGATAAATGCGATTGACACACCCTTATCCAAACTAACTAAAGACAGAGGGAAGATACAAAATAATAATATTAGATACAGAGGGTATTAGAACACAGTACAATCAAGTCCAGAAGATTGTTAGGGAATACTTTAAAAATCCAACCCTGGGATGTCTAAAATAAGTAAGTTATTAATCATATTACCTTATGAAATTAAATTGAGGATATAAACCACTTAAACATCCATAGCAACCAATGAGATTAAAATAGTTATAAAAAGTCTGTCAACAAGGGAAAGTTTGAAACCAGATGGTACAGACCTTATTTTATGATTCACTAAGCGGATGCTAGGTCAGTGTTTCAGGCAGGTATACACAGAGATCACCTTAGTTAGTTACCATGCTGGACTTGGCAAACAGTTACTTCCTTCCCTGTCCTTACCTTGAACTCACCGGAAGAGAACATGCTGATATAACTGTTCACCATCTTAAACACGAATCCCCGGTCCATGAAAGTAAAACAGCGCTAAGAAGACATAATTCCAAAGTCAAACCTTTTTACTTGAGGGATTTTAGGAAAGATGATTATATATTGAAGCAGAGTAGGATTAAACTAAGTGTGCTATGTAAGTGTTAAAAAAAATCTCTCTAAGGCACATCGGAACATTTGCATACAGCAACTACTTAAAATGCCACAGATAGTATACACGCCTGAAATTCCAAACCTGCACCTAGTGACTGTTTGAAATATTGTTTGGAATCTTGCAGTGAACTATTTCAGATTTTCCCATTCAAATTTGTCTGTGTTTTAATTACTTGTTTACATTTTATTATGGTTTCTAGTAAACTGATCCCAGAGTTGCTTGAGTGGACACCATCAGCTGTACACTCTGGGTGGGATGGGAAGTGGTACACCGGGCCAGCACTTTTTCATTCTTCTTTTTGTTTGTTTATTTATTACTTCAAGTTACATATCCATCACAGTCCCCTCTCTCCAAACCTCCTGGTCCCAGCCTCCCACCCTCTCCCCCCTCTCCCACCTATCCTACTCCTGAAATGTGGGGTGCCCTCCATATCAGCCTCCTCAGTTCAACAGTCATATGAGTGTTAAGAGCTTCCTCTTGTACTGGGGGAGATTTTCATTCTTATTGGCTTCCTTCAACAAGGGACTGTTTTCTGTTTTACCAAGAGAAGCATACATTTGAAGAACAAAAAGAGAAGATCTCACAGTTTCTATTAGGGATCTATTTGTGTCTTGCATGTTCTGTTGTCAGATTCTTTTAATCTAGCTAGGAAGGTCTTAGGTCAAATTTATAATGGGCACATTAATGATTATAGAATACATCTTTCACTTAGTATTTGACAAGGCTATGGTTTTTACCGGTTCCTTTTCATCCTGAACGCTGATCCTTTAGCCTGGCACTAGGAACTGGCTTATGATTACCAGCAGCAATGATTGTGGGGAAACATTCATTTGTTCCCAAAGTAGAGATTATCTAGCCAAAACAGATTAGTTATGAGGACCTTCCCTTGTCAGAATGTGCTTAACCACCCCTTTTTATTGTTTAGAATATTTTAACACATATTAAGATCTAAACTATCATGCCACAGACAGACATACTCAAGAGAATGACATCGCCACAGTGTAACACCTTTCAGCATCTCCTCTCACTGTTTAAAATTATTTAGAAGCACCAGGACTTGACAATGCTTGGATGCACATTTTTGTCTAACCTTCATTTTTCTTTAATGAGCCTCTGAGTTGGAATGAATATTAAAAACATATTTCAAGAGAAGAGATGTAGAAGTGGAAGTGTTCATCTTCCCCCGGAGTGCGGATGCCTCATCATAAATACAGAGTAAGTTAATGACACTGAGGCTGCCTTGCAACCACCATCAAGGGGACCTGTGCTCTCACACAGCTGTACCTTAAGGAACCTGGCAACACTGTGGTTCGCCCGTTGTGTTTCCTCAAGGGCATCCTTGTATTTCCAGATCACGTGGTCACACAGGCCCATCACCAGGTTTTCCAGCTCACTTTGGTAGGACTCAGGGAATCTCTGAGCTCTGGGAAGCTAAGGAAAGAACATCTTACTCAGAACGAGGTGTGTGAATTACCAAGCCAGGGCAGCAGACTGAAAGACTTACCTCATTTTATAGAACAGCAAATGAAAGAAGCTCTTTGGAAAACTTGAAAGCAGTAATAAAACTTAAAAGCCTTTTAAGTTTCAAGGTCATAGTCCTACCGTTTTCATGAAATGTTCCCTTCTAGCCTGACTGGTAAATTTCATTAAAAGCTGTTAATCTCAAATACTCAAACCACATAGACATGTGCGAAGTAAAATAAGAATCATTTTATGCCCTCATATGTTAATTCCTTCCTCTTGCCTCCCAAGAAATAACTACTAAACTTTAAATAAAATGTATTAATTTAAAAATGAATATTATTCTAAAACAATTTTCAGATAACTCCATTTATTTTAATTTAGAATAAATATTAAAACATAAGAGTCCTTCCAATAAAAAGACCCTATGAATACTCAGCCTTAAATAGAAGAGACATCAATAATAAGGCACCCCTCCCAGTCCAATAGAACATCACAAAAGAGAGTGTGGAAGGAATTTAAAACACGGATGATGGAGACGAGTGAAATGCTGCCATCCTGATATGACATTGCTATGGTTACTGTGACCACACAGTGGGCATTAAAACCTGGGCAAGATTGGACTCTTAAGCTTTCAACCATGGGTAGAGGAAGTGCCCATGAGGTCTTACGTAGCTTCTTACTGGATGAGAAGAAAAAGGGGTTCAGAAGGAAAGGAAAAGGGATACAACAGAGGGTAATGGGGAGGAGTGAATATGGTTATAATGTATCATATATGTGTATGAAGTTATCAAATGTAAAAAAATGTGATGACAATGAGCATCCAGGGAATGGGTCAGTTGGCAAAGTGCCTGCTTTGGAAGCAGGAGTTGCTGCAAAGGCTGGGCACAGCGGCTTGCATCTTCAACCCTATCTCAGGGTCTAGGCACACAGATCGGTGGATTCTTGGAGCTCACTGGCCAGACAGTGAAGCCAATCACCGAGCTCCAGGTTCAGTGAGAGACTGTCTCAAGAAAACAAGGTGGAGAGTGATTGATGTCAACCTCCGGCCTCCACATGAACTCACACACATGTGTTCCTGCACACACACATGCACTCACAGAGTAACACATCCACATTGTACACACACAAAAATGAAAGCATAAAAACATAATACATAGACAAATATCTGGATGAGAGTAGATACTGGTCTGAAATAGTTTCTAGTCAGTCCTAACTCTATGGTTCCAGAATTTACCACAGACAAGAAATATCAAGATTCTTATGACACGAGATATAGAAGAGCTTAGATGTGAGATTATATAACACATTTAGTACCATTTTATGTCGTGTTTGGATGTCAGTGTAAAAGGGGAAGTTTGAGAGAGCCAAGCTGTCTCTTTGGGTTTATGTAGGCATTTCTTGTAAGGTCAATAAAACTCATTCATCTCTACAACTTGGCTTTAGTAATTATTTGTCACTACAATAAGAGTTAGATTGAATCATATAATTTTCAACTGCAAGCATCCAGCCTTCCATATTGTAAGAATACAAACCACGAGGGCTGTTATTACAAGGTTTGCTTTAAACGGAGACCTAATAATGGAACACTGGAGGTGGCTCTTATTTTTCTTTCTGTATTATTACTTGTAAGTATTTGGAAAGCCTTATCACTACTCTTTGTATGTATTTAAAATTTATTGTTGAAATCGTACAAATTAATGAAAAATGCAACCTAATAAATTACATATACCATTTTCATTATTCTCCATATATCTTGGGAAATAAGATAAATAATTTACCTATACAAAAGCAGTAGTCATTTACTTATGTTTGTGTGGACTGCATGTAGACAGGTGTATATGCATGCGTGTGTAAGGGGAGGGACAGAGACCAGAGCTCAGTTGTTTTCTTATGGAGCTATCCTCCTTACTGTGTGAGACAGGATCTCTCACTGGGACTATGTCTATTGGCCAATGAGCTCCAGGGAATCCACCTGCCTCCACTTTCTAGCACTGGAATTGCAAGTATATGCTGTAACACCTGGCTTTGTATGTTGGGCTCTAATAACATTGCTTACAATAGGCTGATCTCAATGCTGAGATCTGGTTACCGCCCCTTCTGAGGCATTCTCTTGACTGTTTAATAAAAGTCACTGACAGCCAATTAGCTGGGCAGAAAGAGTATATGAAGGCGGGACTTCCTGAGATTAGAACAGGAACCCCGTGCTTTACACAGAGGATTAATTCCCATTCCACCAGGAGACACGGAAACAGATAGACGTGTTGAGAATGCTGGAAGGTAATCACAGGCACATGGCGGTTTGGAATTAGGTGATCTGAGTTAACTTAGAGTAGCTAATCGAGACTCTACCCAGCTAAGGGCTAAGTGTTAAAACATTAAAAGGTCTTGGTGTATTTAATTATTGGGGAAAGGACTGTGGCAGCTTATAGGCTGTCAGTCCAAGCAATCCAGGGCTGTTGGACTCCCAGACTCCCGGACTCCCATTGAACTCTGTCGAATCTCCCACCAAGTCACCGGTAATTCTACCAGCCTAATATAACAACTTATATTACTTAACAGAGTTTAGGTTACAGGTGGGGTAGGCCACCCTTGGTCCAGGGCTCTTTCTCCGGGATAAATCAGGCTGTTGGTTAAGGTGGGCCAGCCCATCGGCTGATACCCTGCCAGGCTGCCCGCTGCTCTTCCAAGCTGCCTGCTGCCCCGTCGGCCTAATATTACAGTTTGTACTTATTATAAATGCAAGTGATAATTAAATTGCAGTTTCATTTGTATGTGGGTGCTAGGACTCAAACTTGGGCCCTGCCTTTTGTAGAAATCACTTTACTGACTGGCCCATCTCCTGACTCAACAAGCAATTGTTAAATAAATGAAACACATCTGTAGTTTCCTCTTTGGTTGTTCCCCCTTGGGGGTCATTAATTTTTAAGACTAATTACATATACCAGACTTTACATTTTCTTCTTGGAGACATGTATAAACATCATAGATTTTGATATTCTCTTTCTTCTTCCCTCTTTAAGTCTTCTGTTGCAATTCTCCTTGTGGTCTATGCCTACTCTTCACCCAAAGGCATGAGGTGTGGTGAACACATAAGGCATACTTTCAACTATTTCCTGGATGAATATCAGAAAAACTTGAGGTAAATGATAGAGAGAAAGATATTGCAGTGGCTCCCAGACTGCAGATATGGAGAGAGAGGAGAGCCTTGGCTGTGAGACAGCCAAGGTCATGAGGGGTGGACCCAGGCATGGGCATTGGGAGCTTTGCTGGAAACAAGTTTATGATGAAGAGGAAAAGATTAGTCAGCTCCATCACACCTCTCAGACAACCAAATCACACATTGCTTCTGACTCCCTCAGATTCCCCACACTTGTTCCTCAAATTCCCATCAAAAGTTCCTTCAATGTAAAAAGCCATTCACTTCATAATTAAAAGAGAGAGAAAATAAAATAAAATAAAATATGCAAGCACCTTGGCAGAAGTTTATTGTGAATGTTTTGGTGTCAAATGATGACACCTTTCAATATGGAGACTAGTAAGAAAAATGGAAGGTGCCAGTTCCCTGTATGAATTAGAGTGTGAGACTGCAGCTGAGGGAGGTACAAAGCAAACTGGAATCAATGAAAGATGAACTTCTGGGCACAGTGGGGTTGTCTAGATTGTTCTTAAGTCTTTTCTGTGAGCTATATTTGTGAGAAGACATGTATCAATTACAACTTTAGCAGAATTTAATCCAAACCATTGTCCTATGGCTGAAAAGCCAGCCCCTATCTAGATGCCAAGTGTCAAATTTACTACCCAGCACTTCAATGGTGGAGCACGAATTATGGCAGCGAGAAAATTTCTGATCCCAGCATGGTAGATTTAGTGATGAGACTCCTTCGTATCTTCATGTTAGCTTTTCCTCTTCCTACAGAGCAGGACTCTCTTTCTTTAGAAGTTGGGAAGCAAGAGAAAATGGGAACTGTCCAGGCAGCCACTGGTATGTCATTTTTTAGTTTTGGAAGCTGCAGGCCCTGCACTTCCTATACAATCAGATATATTTATCCCTCTCAGGTCTCTGAGGTGGTTGAAGAATAGATAACTAGAGTCTCATAGTTAAATTTTGAGTTGTTTAGGAATCAAGAGGGTGTTCTGGATCTAAGAAGATATTTTTAAAATTATTAGGCAAGTTAGTATGAAAGCTGAGTTAGATATAGAACTTTAAACTCATGGAGATGGTTAGATAGTAGAATGTTAAAGTCAGGTGCCAAATACATATGGACTGGACATTGGGCATGTATGCTAAGCCATATAACTCTTATAATCGTGGCCTATTTATTTCTGTTGTTTTGTATTGTATTTATAGTTATAAGAAAAAGAACCATTTTTTGGACTGAAAGGGAGAGCTGTTGGGGGGAAAATAAATACCTTAAACTAAAAAAAAAAAAAAAAGAAGGGAAGAGGATGGGGGGGTTGAGGGGGAGGAGGGTGGAAGGGTGGGACTGGAGGGGGGAGTAGGGAGGGGATTGTGATTGAGATGTAACTTGAAGAAATAAAAAATAAATTATTTAAAAAAAAAAGAAGTTGGGAAGCAGATGTATCAAAAAGGAAAAAATTCACATACAGGCGTTGGGGTGAAGGCATGTACTGCCACAGAGAGGAACGAAGAGCCAAAGCACTTCTGTCATGCCGAGGTCAAGGTGATGGTTGGAAAGTTCTGGGGTCTGCCAGGTGCTTCTGTTGGTGGTGCGAAATGCCCTGAGTGTTTTCCTTAACCTGTACTATTTATAGAGTGTCTTCTATCTCCCTCTAATAGTCAGCTCTTCTCTCATTAGGGAAGATGCCACAAAACCCTGGCTTTGTAAGGAGATAGGCAAACCCTAGGGAAGCTGACTCATCTCTACCTTGGTGAAAAAGCCCTGACCTTACAGCTTCCTGGGCCTAATCAAGAAGCACAGAGAATATATCATAACTGTGTATGAACCAGCCAGCATCTACAAGTGCAACATGAAGGATATTTAAAATTGGACCCCGAGGCTGTTTGATGAAAGGACAGAATATAAAAGGGTATACACTAGAATTAGTAGATTAGAAAGTATTTTGGGGGGCAAGCAGGATTAAATGATAGGCCACTTTCTATAGGCATTATTGGCTACAGAAAGTAAATACTCAGGAGCTGAACTATGGTGGTAACTGACATGCATAGAGAAGTTAAGGCCAGACAACTGAGAGATGATGGTGTCTATCTCACTATATAGATTTAATCCCATTTCTGACTGGCATTAATTTCTAGATCCAGTGCATATGAATTGAAGAGAAAGCTGAGTTAAAGAAAAGCTTCTGAAAACTGTACTTATATGAAGTAACTTATATGAAGTAATGATTCTACCAATTTTTCTCCAGAAGGCCTTATGGATATTTACCAAGGCTGTGTGTATATGCTGGAAAGAGGGAGGCAGTCACTTCAAGCACCATTGGACATAGTAACTATGTGACATTCCTATCTAGAAACCCAAATCACTATCATGTCTACCCTGTTAAGAGTACATGCTTGGGCTGGAGAGATGGCTCAGAGGTTAAGAGCACTGGCTGTTCTTCCAAAGGTCCTGAGTTCAATTCCCAGCAACCACATGGTGGCTCACAACCATCTACATTGAGATCTGGTGCCCAGGCATATATGTAGAGCAAATACTGTATACATAATAAATAAATAAATAATAAATAAACAAACAAATAAATAAATAAATAAATAAATAAATAAATAAATGTTTAAAAAAAAAAAAGAGTACATGCTTATAGGGATTGAAGACAGAGTCTTGACTGAAGTTTTGATAATGTTTAGGTTGATGGGAGTGTGTCAAAGAACCACCCCAAAGTCATTTACCTGAGGTTTATATAGAAGAAACTGGCATTTGGATCAACACTGAGCATGAGCTCACTGTTTAGAGATGCCCTCATGAGGATGCTCTGACACTGCCTCTCCCTAACTAGGAAAGCAAGTCAGAACAATGTAACAATGTCACTGATCCATACCATGGCCACCACATGCAATACTGTTCTGACTCTACTCCCGGTGGTGGTGGTGGGTCAGAGCAAGTGTTTGAGCACCTCCTTGGCTTTATCCAAATGTGAGCTGAGAGAGGTGCTTGAGAACTCACTCCCTTGGGTGCTCATGGTCAGGTGCTCATTACCTGACTATGACCATGCATGATTGTAGAGAGCTGCGACGTGCCGCGCCTTAAAGATGGCGCTGGTCTCCGCCTTCCACCAGCCCGACGGTGAGCGCTCTCGGTGGTAAACAAGTCCATATTTGGCTAAGACCGCTGATCTGGCTTGCTTCCGCATACGTGGGCCTCTAAGATAGCACCATGTGGCTTTACTTGATTGGCTGTTCATTTAGTATTTAGCCTGTGGGTTGGGTCTGCCCGGGCATTCGGAAGACTGTTTTCAAGGGACCTGAATAAACTGCTTGAGAAGAGCTTTTGCGAGTTGCGTCGTTCTTGCTGGTCGAGAGGGACGCGACACATGATCACATGCAGCAACCCTGGCTGCAGTAAAGACAGGTTGCCAGAGATTTTTGGAAGGAGTGGGTCACACTCTGGCAGGTCACCTAGATCTTCTCAGCTGTGAGCAAAGGGGAGGGAACCTGAATAGTAGAGGAAGGGGGATAGTGAGCTCAGGTAGGCTTGCTTTTGAGGAGATTAGCTGCTGTGACAGGAGCTGGAGTTAATCCCATTAACCCCTTCTTACAATAGAGCCCTTCAGGGGCTGTGGAGGAGCAGATTCCCAACTGTGTGCAATGTGCTGCAATAACTGTGGACTGCAGAAACCCAGACATTTCTTTAACTCATGGGCAACATGTAAAAAGCTGTCATATCCGAGACTCAATCAATCATCCATGGCAAAACCACATTATCCCAAGCTGTTTCCATTCAGTGATGGAGCTGGCTGAGGCTTGCCAGCAGGACCTGTGCAGAGTACAATTCCTCCAACGAACATCCTTTGCTTCCAGATGACACAATGGCCAGGCTGACAGCTTCTTCATTGTCAGGCTCATTTTCACCAGCCCCTCTTCATTCTCCATTTTATCTCATAGGTAGCAGAACCTGCCTCTTGTATTTCATGTCCCATTTGTCCTTTACAGTTACATCCTCAATAGGTCTTCATATTTGTAATTTTTTGTTGTGGCATCTGCTTCCGAATGGGATTTTATTAACATATACGATCATTTCTTGCACTTAAAAAGCAACTAACATTGAATTGCTAAGGCTTTACACAGCCTATAAAAGTGGAACTAATGAGAACATGTTCATTAGTGTAACAGTTGGATGTTATTACATTGCTATTTTACCTATGATCTTACCTGAATTTTACCTGTGTCAATCAAGTGCTGTGCCATTGATTTCAGAATAATTGCAAAGAAGAACCAAGAATGCTATAAGGGAAGAAAGATAATAAAGAAGCTATTAATCTAAGATAAAATAAAGATAATTATAATCTTTATAAAACAATATTGATAAACCTTTTTAAAAAAAGTAAATCACTAAGTTAAACAGACCAGGGTAGTAACACATCTTAAAGGAAATGAACTAAACAGACCAAGGCAGGAGACACAAGATGGCGGTGACAAGCAGGGACACATTCTGATCATCAGGAAGACTAAGTGGACCACCACAGAGATGTAAACTGAATAGCAGTTAGAGAGTCGCAAGCCTATCTGGGCTTGCCCAGCAAAGACAGGGACAATAAAGAACCCTGTGCTGGACATATAGACACTGTAATAACAGAGACGCCAGACACAGGAGACAGAGCACTTCCTGCTGGGAGATAAAGCACTTCCCACAGCAGTGGAATAGCTGCACAGCAGATCTGATCAATTCAGCACTCCAGCTGGTGTCTCCAATCTCCAAACAGAGGCCCTCCTCAGTTTCCTGAATCCCCAGCATCAATGCAGGCATACTGACACCCAAAAGAGGACGAGTAGAGCAACTACATACAGTAAAACTGGAAACATGGTGGATCTGGGTGATCAGTAGCTGCGGGATCTAGCTAACATGTGGCTGAGCGTCCCTAGGCTAAAGCATGCTGTGCATGGGTTATAGACTACATATTGGAATTTCTTGCCTCTCCCCTCGACTGGACCCTCAGCTGGGCACTCCACTGGGCACTCAGAGCACAGCATCTAGATCTCACCCCACAGCAGTAGCACAGTTCTGGACCATTGCGTGCAGCCTGAGTGAGGGGGCTACACCAAATCACAGAGCTCCAGTCTGAGAGGTACAGGTTGACCCTGAGACTCTCACCTGAGAGCAGCTTGGAAGGACCATAACCACAGTTTTTACATCCTAGCTACAAGGAAACTGTTAGAAGTCCTACCAACCCAGGAAAGCTGTTCTGGAACACAGCAGTCCTGGCAGGGAAAAGGTGACTGAACTTCCCCTCAGTCCAAATGCTATAGATGCCTTGTGAACTCCATATTGGAACTCCCTGCCCACACCCACTTTGGCAGGGCATTCAGTCTACAGCCTCAGTCTACAACATCTATATCTCAGCCCAGAGCAGTAAAGCAGTTCTGGACCATTGCATGTTGTCTGAGTGATCTGGCTACATGAACCACAGAGCTTCTGAGTGAGAGGCACAGGTTGAAATTGGGACCCCCCTGAGAGCAGTATGGGAGGACCATGACCATGGTCCTGACCATAGTCTTGATACCTTTACTGCAGGGAAACTGATAGAAGCCCCAACAGCTCAGGCAGGTTGGACTAGAGCACAGAGATTCTGGACAGGAAAAGGCAACTGAGCTTCCCGAATCCAAGGACTGTGGAAAGGTTGTGGACTCCACATCAGAACTCCCTACTGATACCTGCCTTGCCCCTCAGCTGAACACCCAGGCTATAATACAGAGACCCCCAACTCTGGAGCAGTGAATCAGCCCTGGACCATTGCACACTGCCTGGATGACATGGGCTGTACCAGATCACAGTGCTTCTGGCTGTAAGGTGCCTGTTGAATCAGAGAGTCCCCTGAGAGCAGCTTGGGAGGTGCACAATCACAGTCCTGATGCCTAAGCTACAGTGGAACTGTAACTCTAGCCTACAGTCTGTGGCCTGCTGCCCATCACCAACATCACTAAGAAGACCAGCTGATTTCCAGGAGCCTGCAGGCAGGAAAAACACATCCCACTCCAATCCCTGACCTGAGTACCCAGTTGGGACACAACAGGAAGAGAGAGCTGTGGGAGGCCCACTGAGAACCAGCCCCCAATGCAAGGCCCAATCCAGTCTGTAGAGAGCTACAGATCACCAAGACTATATGGCCTCTATACCAAAGCCCCTTCCTTGCCACTAAATCTAGAAGGTACCAGTAATAAACAGCTAAGGACAACCAGATGGCTAAAGGTCAGCAGAAGAACAGAACTGACCCAAATCAGGGAAATATGACTCCAACAAAATTCAGCTATGCTAATACAGCAAACTCTGACCATCCCACCACAGCTGAAACACATGAAAATGATGACAAATCTATGCTTATGAAAATGAAAGAAGCCTTACAAGAAGAAAATAAATCACTGAAATAATTTAAAGGAAACACAATTCTACAAATGAAAGCAATGCAGAATTTCATTAGAGACCACCAAGCTAACTCAGGCAAGCAAGAGTGGGAAAGAGACAAGGCTATGAAAGATTTGCAGGCAAAGACAACCAAATTGGAACAGGAAATGTATAAAACAGTTCAAGATCTGAAACTGGAAATGGAAGCAATAAAGAAAACACAAGTAGAGACAATCCTGGAGGTAGAAAAGCAAGGAAAGAGAACAGGAACTACAGACACGAGTATCAAAAATAGGATAAAAGAGATGGAAGACAGAATCTCAGACATGGAAGACTCAATTGAAGAAGTCAGTACAACAACCAAAGAAAATGAGAAAGCTAAAAAGTTCTCACCCACAACATCTAAGAAATCAAGGACTCAATGAAAGGATGGAACCTAAGAATTATTGGCATAGAAGAAAGAGAAGACTCCCGACTTCAAGGTCCAGGAAACATCTTCAACAAAATCATAGACGAAAACTTCCCAAACCTAAAGAAAGAGATGCTGATAAAATTCCAAGAGGCATACAAAACACCAAACAGAATAGACCAAAAAAGAAATTCCTCTTGCCGCATAATAATTGAAACACCAAAAGTACAGAACAAAGAAATAATAATAAAAGTGGTAAGAGAAAAAGGTCAAGAAATGTATAATGGCATACCCATCAGAATTACAGCTGACTTCTCCTCAGAAACTTTAAAAGCCAGAAGGGCCTGGGCAGATGTCCTACAGCCCTAAAAGAACATAGGTGCCTGGCCAGACTACTATATCCAGCAAAACTCTCTATCAACATAGATGGAGAAAACAAGATATTCCATGACAAAATCAAATTTAAACCATATCTACCCATAAATGCATCCCTAGGGAAGATCGTAGAAGAAAAATTTCAACCCTGTGAAGATAACTACACCCAAGAAAGCAGAGGAAGCAAAAAACTTCACTGCAGCTAAACCAAAAGAAACACACAACCACCACCTACATCAAAATAACAGGAAATAACAACCTTTGGTAATTAATATCCATCAACATCAATAGACTCAACTCACCAATAAAAAGACACAGGCTCACAGAATGGATCAATAAACAAGATCCAATATTTTGCTGCATACAAGAAATGCATCTCACTAACAAAGACATATGCTACCTCAGAGTACAGGATTGGGAAAAGGGTTTCCAACCAAATGGGCCCAGGAAGCAAACTGGTGTAGCCATCCTAATATCAAATAAAATAGACTTTCAACTGAACTTAATCAAAAAAGATAGAGAAGGGTATTACATAGTCATTAAAGGAAAAATAAGACATCTCAATATTGAGTATATATGCCCCAAATAAAAGGGTACCCACATTTGTAAAACAAACTCTCCTAAAGCTTAAAACTCATATTGATCCCCACACATTAGTAGTGGGAGACTTCAACACCCCACTCAGAACAATGGACAGATCACTGAGACAGAAACCAAACAGAGAAATAATGAGGCTAACAGAAGTCATGAACCAAATGGACCTAACAGATATCTACAGAACGCTTCACCTAAACACAAAAGGATACCTTCTTTTCAGCACCACATGGAACCTCCTCCAAAACTGACCATATAGTTGGACACAAAACAAGATTCAACAGATACAAGAAAATTGAAATAACTCCTTGCATCTTATCAGACCACCGTGGAATAAAGCTGGACTTCAACAACAACAGAAATAATAGAAGGCCTACTCATTCATGGAAACTGAACAACTCTCTACTCAGTGACTACTGGGTCAGAGAACAAATAAAGAAGAAAATCAAAGACTTCTTAAAATCCAACGACAATGAAGGCACAATATACCCAAACCTATGGGACATGATGAAAGCAGTGTATGAGGAAAGTTAATAGCACTAAGTGCCTTCAAAAAGTAAATTGTGACAGATCATATTAGGGAGTTAACAGCAGAACTGGAAGAACTAGGAAAAAAGAAGCAAACACTCCCAAGAGGAGCATCAAACTTAGGGCTGAAATCAACTTAGAAACAAAAAGAACAATGCAAAGAATCAACTAAACCAAGAGTTTTTTCTTTGAGAAAAATCAACAAAATACACAAACCCTTAGCCAAACTGACAAGAAGGCAGAGGGAAAATATCCAAATCAGTAAAATCAGAAATCAAAATAATAACAGACATTGAAGAAATCCTTTTACTTCAAAGATCTGTACTCTACAAAATTTGAAAACCTAAGCAAAATGACAAGAAGGCAGAGGGAAAATATCCATTCAGTAAAATCAGAAATCAAAATAATAACAGACATTGAAGAAATCCAGAGAATCTTTAGGTCTTATTTCATAGATCTGTACTCTACAAAATTTGAAAACCTAAGCAAAATGGACAATTTTCTTGATAGATTCCACCTACAAAAGCTAAATAGAGATCAGGTTAACAAATTAAACAGTCCTATAACCTGTAAGGAAATAGAAACAGTCATTTAAAATCTCCCATCCAAAAAAAATCCCAGGGCCAGATGGTTTCAGCATAGAATTCTACCAGACCTTCAAAGAAGAGCTAATACCAATACTCTTCAAACTCTTCCACAAAATAGACTCAGAAGGAACACTGCCAAACTCATTCTATGAGGCCATAGTTACCCTGATCCCTAAACCACACAAAGACCCAACAAAGAAAGAGAAATTCAGACCAATGTCTCTCATGAACACAGATGCAAAAATACTTAATAAAATACTGGCAAACTGAATCCAAGAACATATCAAAAGTATCATACACCATGATCAAGCAGGCTTCATCCCAGGAATGCAGGGGTGGTTCAATATATGAAAATCTATCAATGTAATTCACCATATAAACAAGCTGAAAGAAAAAAAAAACCACATGATCATCTTGCTAGATGATGAAAAATCAATTGACAAAATCCAACACCCCTTCATGCTAAAAGTCCTGGAGAAAGCTAGCATACAAGGATCCTACCTAGAATTAATAAAGGTGATATACAGCAAGACAGTAGCCAACATCAAATTAAATGGTGAGAAACTTAAAGCATTTCCTCTAAAATCAGGGACAAGGCAAGGATGTCCACTCTCTTCATATCTCTTCAACATAGTATTTGAAGTTCTATCCAGAACAATAAGACAAATAAAGGAGATCAAGAGGTACAAATTGGAAAAGTAGAAGTCAAACTATCCCTATTTGCAGATAATATGCTAGTATACATAAGTGACACCAAAACTTCCACCAGAGAACTTCTGTAACTGATAAAAAGCTTACGCAAGGTGGCTGGATACAAAATTAATTAAAAAAATTGGTAGTCCTTCTTTATACAAAAGATAAATGGACTGAGAAAGAAATCAGGGAAACAACTCCCTTCACAATAGAGTTAGGGGTAACTCTAACCATGCAAATGAAAAGACCTGTATGACAAGAACTTCAAGTCCTTGAAGAAAGAAACTGAAGAAGACATCAGAAGATGGAAAGATCTCCCATGCTCATGGATAGGTAGGATCAACATAATAAAAATGGCCATTCTGCCAAAAGCAATATACAAATTCAGTGTAATTCCTATCAAAATACCAACACAATTCTTTATGGACCTGGAAAGAACAATTCTCAACTTTCTATGGAATAACAAAAAACCCAGAATAGCTAAATCAATCGTGTACAATAAAAAAACATTTGGAGGTATCACCATCCCAGATTTCAAGCTATACTACAGAGCAATAGTAATAAAACCAGCATGGTATTGGTATAGAAACATACCAGTTGATCAATGAAATCAAATTGAAGATCCAGAAATAAGCCCGAACACCTATGGTCACTTATTTTTTGACATAGAAGCTAAAACTGTACATTGGAAAAGGACAGCATCTTCAAGAAATGATGCTGGTGTAACTGGATGTCAACATGTAAAAGAATGGAAATAGACCCATATTTATCACCTTGCACAAAACTTAAGTCCAAGTGGATCAAAGACTTTAACATAAAGCCCAACACATTAAATCTAATAGAAGAGAAAGTGTGGAAAAGCCTCAAACTCATTGATACAGGTGACAACTTCCTGAATAGAAAACCAATAGCTCAAGCTCTAAGACCAATGATCAATAAATGGGACGTGAAACTGAAGCTTTCCTAAAAATGAAAAGCTTCTGTAAGGCAAAGGGCACTGTTATTAGAACAAAACTGCAACCTACAGATTGGGAAAAGATCTTTAGCAACCCCATATCTGTCGGAGGGCTAATAGCAACAATTTATAAAGAACTAAAGAAATTAAACACCAAGAAACCAAATAATCCAATCAAAAAATGGGGCACATATCTAAACCAAGAATTCACAAAAGAGGAATCTCTAATGGCCAAGAGACATTTGAAGAAATGCTCAATATCCTTAATCATCAGACAAATGGAACTCAAGACAGCTCTGAGATTTCATTTCACACCTGTCAGAACGGCTAAGAACAAAAACTCAAATGACAGCACATGCTGGCAAGGTTGTGCAAAAAAGGGAGCACTCCCCCATTTCTGGTGGGAAGTGCAAACTTGTACAACCTCTGTGGAAATTAGTCTGGCGATATCTTAGAAAACTTAGAATAGTTCTATCTCAAGACCCAGCCATACCATCCCTGGGCATACATCCAAATGATTCCTGACCAAACCACAAGGACAGTTCCTCAACTATGATCATAGCAGCTTTATTTGTAATAGCTTGAAACTGGAAACAACTCAGATGTTCCCAACCAATGAATGGATAAAAAAGCCGTGGTACATTTACACAATGAAATACTACTCAGCTATCAGAAACAAGGAAATCATGCAATTTGCTGTCAAATGGATGGAACTAGAAAAGATAATCCTGAGTGAGCTAATCCAGACTCAGAAAGATGCACATGGCATCTACTCACTTATAATTGGACTTTAGCCACACAGTACAGGATAACTACCCTACAGCCAACACACTGAAAGGAACAGGAACATAGACTTTGTTATCTGTTAGTGGACACTTTACCCTAGTGGACCTGCCACATAGGCCCCCAGTGCAAGAGGAAGCTCTTAGCCTTCATATGACTGCTGAAGTGAGGGGGCTGATATGTCAGGGCAGCCTACATTGGAGGGGTAGGATAGGTGGGTGAAGGGGGAAAGGGTGGGAGGGTGGAACTGGGAGGGGTGGAGAGAGGAGACTGTGATGGAGATGTAACTTAAAATAACAAATAAACATTTAAATTAAAATAAAATAGAACTGAAAAAAAAGTATTAGGGCAGTAACATTCTCTGTTTCCTAAGGAAGACATTTACCAAATTTATAATTGCAATATTTGTGTTACATTTACATCATATATTTCAGTTTCTTAATATAAGATACTTAAGGTAAAATGTTGATAAATTACTTGAGATGAGTTTTTGAGGATTTGCTCATGAAAGATTTATTCCTGAGATATTCTGTTTCACTTAAGCTAAAGCTGAAATGGAGCTTTTGAGGAAGGCTCATCATCAGACTCTCAGTTTTGTGCTAGTGTTAATCATTTTCCCACCAATGCTTATACACTGAGGATGTATTTAATTTTTTTCATCACTCAACTCCACATAAAATTGTTATTATTAACATATTCTCCTGAGATTGACTTTTTAATTCACCAAACTATGCTTAGAGTCTCATTGTAAAGAGTCACTAGCATGAGGTCATAGCATTGCACCAGCCAAAACCTGGATGTGATTCAGATGCCCTCTGGTAGTGGAGCAAGCAGGTTCATGATGATTGTTTGTGGCTGGTGCAAGGGTGTGGTAATATTTGCGGAACCTCACCTTAACTCCAAGGGATTGGCCTAGGTGAAGGGGAGGAGGGGCTGATGTTCATTCTAAAGAAGCAGATGTGGCTTATTGAAGGGATCACTTCACTGAAGAAAGCAAAGTGTCTGCTTGATGTTGGAAGTGAAACCCACACTATTCAGGAATTCTTACAGAATCCAAGGCATATTACAACAGCCTCCATTGCCTATCTTGTCCCATACTGCACTCATCATGCCAAAAGTTCCATCATTTTTTTTTTTTGAACTCAACAGAGTCTCTACATTCTCATGGTGGTCCACAGGCATGCCAGACTGCTCATGGTTTCTCTTACTTCATCTAACTCCTCCTATCCTTGTCCACAGTGGTACTCTCAGACCCAGAGCCTGAGTGTCCCAGCCTTACTGAATAGTAAAGGCCTTCCCTGCACCTGTATACTCTACTTGAAAACCCCATGACCAGCTCCTCTACTTCCTTCACACTTTCTTCTCTACTGTTCTGTTCTCCATCAGGTCCTGCCTACTCTGGTAGAGATACAAGTCTCACTTTTTGTTCTCAACATGCTTATTTATCTTACTTGCTCTATGCTTTCTTTCTTCATTCTATTTTCCATCAACATGTATTTTATGTTTAAATTATATCAATAGCTCATTTCCCCCAGTATAATGTAAGCCCCTGAGAGCATGGAATTTTAGTCATTGCTGTAATGCAACCCAAGTAAGTGCCTAGGAGTCCGACTCCTTTAAGGTTGGTACCTGACATATCTCGGTTGAATAAAAGAAGGCTGCCTAAAAAAATAAACTGCTTCATCTGTCAGAATTAGATTTTTTAATGAATTTGTGCTGATGGATTATTATGTCTTATTTTTTTTTGTGAACTTATGAAACATTATTGCCTTTCTAGATGTTTGCTAATCATTGGATCTAATCAAGTGAATTTGTCAAGTCACACTAGACAAGAAACTTGCATCTAAATTCAGGGTTCCCTGACATTGTTTTATAGATTTTTCATGGTCTTTTCTTCATGTCCCCACACACGTTCCAATTTGAGATCAAAAACTGGCTGTCACTTACTTATTCTCTATTGTCAATATGCTTATTAATATACCATTACAATCCTTGCTGAAGTATTTTTTCCTCCTGGATCTGGATGTCTTAGATGCCCTAGCTTTGCGCTATACTTACTGTTTGTGAAAATTATTTTAAATACTTTTTTAAACATTTTTTATTTATTTATTATGTATACAGTATTTGCTCTACATATATGCCCGGGCAGATCTCAATGTAGATGGCTGTGAGCCACCATGTGGTTGCTGGGAATTGAACTCAGGACCTTGGGAAGAACAGCCAGTGCTCTTAACCTCTGAGCCACCTCTCCAGCCCTTAAATAATTTTTAATAGTAATTCATCCTGCCATTAGATCAAAGTACTTACCTTGGGTGCAACTTACTACCTGCTCTGTTCTTTTAACACAGACCTCCCCCCCCTTTACTTGATAATTTGATATAATTCCGTATTGATATGAAACTTAGATCAGGAACTAGAAGGGAAATGACTTGTGGAAGTCAATGAGTCATGTCACCTGGTAATAAGAGTTCTTATCCATTGCTTGCAACTTATCCACCAATATGAAGAGAATTACCTTTAGGACATGTTTGACTATTGTTGAATCATTTGTCTTCAAAAGATCAGTCATATTCTTAGCCAGTTCCTCATGTATCGTTCTCTCTTTGTAGGACCTGGTCTTGAAGACAAACTGAAGAAAACCCAAAGAGTGAGTGAAATTAATTACCCTTAAAAAGCTTCAAACATTCCACACAAACAACTCATTTCTCATAACAGCTACTTGTGTCAGCTTTCGTCATGGAGTCAGTGGAAGTCTGATGATAAGAGTAGGACAAACTTGCTCCTATTTGGGGTCTTTGCAGAAGTAGGGCCTTGCTCACCTAAGCTCTCCTTGGCACTCTTTTGTAGAAATCAAGAGAAAGGGCCAGAGAGTCATTGAGCAGGTTCAAAGGATCATGGAGGGCTTGGACCCACCTACTTAGGACACACTCCCCTTCTCTTTCCTTCCACTGGCAACGGGTGGCATGGTAGCAATTCTTCTTCCTGAAAGGGTAGAGCACCCACTCAAATAGCCAAGTGGGGAATCAGGTGCCTTCCAGTGGTGAGGGGGTGAGTCCCCTCAAGCCCGGGTTCTACCATCCTGTGCTATACATAGCTATCAAGAAGTTGATAAACATCAGCCACCAGTAAGATAACAAATGCTGCCTACCTTTCTTTCCCAAGGATTATCTTGGTGATTTTTTTATTTCTTTATATATTTTAAGAACATACATATATAAATACACACATTTTGAAAACATAAAATGCCTTTTACCAAATTACAGTAGTTTATTTAAGAGTTGGGTTTGCCTCAAGAAAGGGTATCACCTTCAAGATAATCACTATTTAGAATAGACTACAATTGAGAGGGAAAGCAGCCAAAAGACTGGTACATTTGTTTTGGATCTCTAACTTTTCCTTTGGACTTTGAAGCACATCAGCACCATGGAATACTCTGAGGTTTGAAGCTCTTCTCAAATGGGAGACAAAAAGCTAATGGACTCATAAAATCAGCTACAACTAATGGTGATTAATTCTCCTTCAGCATCATATCTCATATGCAAGACAAACTCACCACCAACTGTCCAACCCAAGGTAGTTATTTAGCCTGAAGAGTAATTCATTTCAACTGCTACTGGGATATTCTTATGTTGCAAACCTCATTCTTAGACTTTTCAGTGCTACAAACCCCTATGAAGGATGGTGTTTAATTAGATTGACTTAGACACACATCTTTGAAAAGTATGTGGTGTATGTGTGCAGTTTTGATACTGTAAATGGAGTGACTTAGCAGCATTTAATACCACTGAACTTGAAATGGTGTTTCGTTTACTTGTGAATAAATATAAATTACAATGACTGTCACACCACCCAAGGATACACAAGCATGTGTTAGAATCAGCCCATCAGGTTTTTATAATGTTCCTAGGGGTGGGACTTAATATATACGCGCGCGCGCGCGCGCGTGTGTGTGTGTGTGTGTGTGTGTGTGTGTGTGTGTGTATGTATGTTAAATACCTCCTCCATCTATTCCAAAAATAAATTCACACTCTTAGCTCAAGGCCAGGCTGTTAACCACATAACTTAGCAGGGATCTGGTCACAGAATCACGCAGCTGGGTCCTCATCTCGTCTGTCTCCTCTTGTGTATCAGAGGAGAAAATTGAGGTTTCCTAATTTCTAGCTACTTCCTGAGTTTTCTAGCTACTTCCTGAGATTTCTAACTACTTCCTGAGATTCCTAGTTACTTCTCAGGGCACTTCATTTGTTAGACCCTAGTCTCTCATTGCTGGGTGTAGGTATTTTTTTTTTTCAGAGTGACACACAGGTTGGTTGCACTTATTAGGAAATGTTTGTTTATTGGAAAATAAATTCTAAAATATCCTTAGGAATTGTCAATCTGGCATTTCATGTAAGTGTATTTCTAGAGTAGAACTACTTTAGAACAAAGGAGCTAGACCACTGCTCTTCTGTGTTGGTGAGTTAGATGCTCTTGCCAAGATTTTCATGTTTCTTGGTTGGGAATGAAGCACATTCCTAGATCCATTTAAAAGAGCACCACAGAGCAAGGGTCTAAGCACTCGAGGTTCTCACAGGAGCTGGCCTTGGTGATGGCAGAAGTAGCCACGACAGCTGAACTTCTTAATCTAATTTTGATCAACTCTTTTTGAATAAGGACATTGACACTATGGTTGAAATGGAGTTGCCAGAATGAAGTACAATGATCTAAGGCATCATTTTATTCTATTTTGTCTCTTTGCATATTGAAATAGAAAGTTAGGGTAAGTATTGAGAAGATGAACTCTCTCTAGGTAATTCCATTGGCAAATACAGCCATTAATCCACTAGCAAAGTAAATGATGTCACTCTTAAACAGAGAGCAAACTACAAGGTATTTGTAGGCTGACTTAGTTTGGCAATTAAAGTCAGGGTCCTAGCAAGTGAAGTTATATTCCTGGGAAGTTGCTGTGAAATGACTGTTTCTAGCATATCGGTTAATTTAAGGAAGGGCACACACTTATGATTTGGTATTTAGGGAACATATCCAATATTTCTGGCAGAAAATACATACACAAGAATCCTTGCAGGTGGAATCTCAGAGTGGTTTGTTCCAAAATGAGATTTCTAGCTACTTTCTTTTGTAGCAACATTTCTATGAGACCAATTATTGTTAAAAAGAAGTTTTTAGCAAAAAGGGCCCCAAGTGACATCCAGTTGCCTTTCTAGACATCCAGAATGCACAAGTATATGTTTATCCATGAATATGACTTGAATGTACTTCTTTTAAAAATAAACATCTCCAAAGATCTAGTTTGTGTGGACAAAATAGGAATATAAGTTTTACATGTCTTCTATAGTAATTTAGGATGCTTGTATTTGCCTTTAAATTGGGTCCATTCTGTGCATTCGATGAAACAATATTTGGGGCAGAGTTTTCAGAGGGCAAACATCATCACAAGTTCATTGGCATCAATTCACAGCCAACTGAAAATGATAATAGAACATCTCCAAGTGGACACTTGACAAGGGACACTGAGGAAGCAGTGCACACCAATGAGATGGGCAAATGATTCATGCCAGAAGATAAAGGACTTAACATACCAGAGCAGGTACAAATATACAGTAACTGGGAAAATGAAATAACGCCTGAGAAAACAATAAAAAAGAGCTAAGAAAACATTACAGAAGAAACATAGAGCATTCAACAACCCCACAGAAGTCTTCCTTAATTAGCATAGAAATTTCATATATTTCTAATGTCAACCTCAAAAGAGAGCCATTTTGGCCTTCTCCTCTGTTCTTTCCTTTCCACTATTCCCACAGCAATACTCATTTAAGCCCCCACATAGCACTTTTACACTTAAACAACACAGCTAGCCCATTAATGGAAAGAGATGGAATTCTGCTAAGGTGAACTTAGGTTCTGACCATGCTGAGCACCATCAAACTTCAGGGTGAGAACCTCCCACTTAGTGCAGACAGGAAATGAGACAAACCACACAGCACAGGGTTATGACCAGTGCCCTAATGGTGACTCCCTACCTTAATGTATGACTGGACGGAATGGTCTAGCTGCTCCTCATGACACTTGGCCACAATGTCAGCCAGAACCCTGGAAAAGCAAGGAGAGTCAGTGGCCTGGCTGAAGGTATGCAGATGGCCCTTTATCTCAACATTAGAAATGCTTGGAAAATGGGCTATGTCATGAATGAATGAATGGACACATGAATGAACCAACCAATTCACATTCTTCTCTTGTCTTCCTCACTCCCCAGTAGAGGGCGCTTGATACATCTCTATCACCTGGGTGCCATTTCCAAACAGAAGCATCCCAAGAACTAAGGTATAAGTAAGGTCTCTGGAGATATTTTGCCTGAGTTGAATGTACCACGTGTCGCCTCTGCACTTGCGGACATTGTCTTCCTGGAATAGGGATCATTTTTTTAAAGTACCTAATTAGGCTCTGATCAATGATCATGTTCCATTTTAAAGGGTCCACCTTCCAAACTGTGAGCAGAAGACTTATTTTTGGAAAAAGAGATTAGGTTAAGCTGCATATTCCCCTCATTAGCTGGGCTAGGGTTTCCTGGAGCAGCGGTACACTGGTACCTTTTCATATTAACATGACTAGTTGCCGCATGGTTGGAGGGCTTCGGGAGATCTCAGAAATCCCAGCAGATCTAGAAGCGGCAATATTTAAAAATCTTGTCAGCATTGACATATGCACTTAAGTGAAAGGGACATTAGTTGGTTGCACAATTTGAGATCTTTAATCTGGGTCCGGAACTGGATGTCTGTGGAACTGATAGTGATTCTTTAATTTCTTAGTACGTCAGGGGTTTATGTTAAAAACAAAGGCAAAAGCCTCCATTGTAAAAAAGATAAATAACAAACCTCTGAGGGAGGAAGATACAGTCAGTATTTCAACACTAGCTGTGATTTTTCCCCCCATAATGATAAGGCTATTTTTGAATCAAACAAATATATGATTAAATTGATTAAATTAAATTAAAACAATATGAATGCAAAATTCTCAGTTCACTAGACTCATTAGTAATATTGGAAGAGTATGATGTGACAAAATTTAACATAAAAGAAAGGGAACGATGCAATTAAGAAATTCTGTGAGACTATGAAGTGACACAATTATTCTGGTCAACATTCTAGCAGTTTCCAAAAAAAAACCCAAATCTAACACTCAACTAATGGATTCTATAGCCATTGCACTACTGTAGATACATGACAGAACTAAACTATTAGAGCTATGTTTACACAGAATTGATATATGAATATTTGTAGTGACTTTATTCCTTATAGCTCCAGATGGAAAATAAAATGGGACATCCTTAAAGAAATGAATCCCTAAACATACTGTGGTACAATCCACATCATACAATACAACTCAGATGTGAGAAGAAATGACTTAGTCATATACAGCTCGAGGGAATCTTCAGAGAATGGTGATGAATGAAAAATCGAATGCCAAATGATTACACATTGTATAATTTCACATATACACAGGAAGGTGTGTACTGCCATTGGGAGATGACTAGGTAACAAGTATACTTATTCTTTTCATACTATCCACTTTAATTTGCTTATGAAGCTACCATTATTTCAAAAGAAAATATTTAAAAACACATAAGGAAAAAAATCTAGCACACAGCTAATGATAATAGTCAGGGATCAGAAAATAAGGATTTGAGAGTAAGAAGAAATGTTTAAATCTGAAAAACATATTCACATGAAAAGTACACATGTATGGCTGCTTTGCTGGAATCACATCATTAGGGTTCTGTGCGATCAACAGTGTCCCCACAATGTTGCTATGAATACCTGGTGATGGTCGTACTGATTTCATCTTCCTCGCTCTGCACTAGAATTTTGAAGAGCTGATTCAAGATGATAGGCAGGAAACTCATGACTGAGTGGATTTTGTCCACATTTAGCAAGTTCTGCAGTGAATTGATGGAAGAGACATACAGATAAAAAGGGTGAAGTGGTCCAGCACATGCTGCAGGTGTTTTCAGGAATGTGATGTGATTACCATAGCTCCCTGTCATCTGGCCTTTCACGTCCCTGCTTCACTATGACAGAAGATGTAGGTCATGCTGAACTGACTTTCTGTTCCATTAGCAATGGTAAATACATTCTAATTTTCAATTATTTTTTTGTTTTGGTTAAAAGGCTTATCTTTGTCTTTTCTCCTTTTTATATGAACAGAACCATGTAGAGACTATGAGATAAAAATCATTTGCTCCCTGAACTATAAGGTCTTTTAAAGTCCTGATTAATCATCACTTCTTAGCTTGCTATTTAGTGGGAAATAGGTTTTCTTTGACAGTTTTTATTCCATAAAACACTAAATATGCATGTCATTTTACCTTACAAGCGCGGACAAAATTTGAGGTAGGTGACTGAGACATGTCTTTTTCTCTTTTTTGGCACTGATGAAAAAATGCATTCACATGTGGGTCCTGCAAAGGCAAAAGAAGTGTTTATTTGTGACAGCACACAGACTCATGAAATCAGATGTTAGAACCTCTTTTTCCATAGACAGAGGGACCAACTGAAGGCCCCCATCCGAGCTATAGCACCTTGGATGATCATGCCCACTTTCTCAGATATTTCATACTCACAGTTCCTTCAAGCCCCTTGGCCAAATAGCCCTGACTGGAGAATGCATCCCACGACTGGCTGGGTTCCTTCCTTCCTTCCTTCCTTCCTTCCTTCCTTCCTTCCTTCCTTCCTTCCCCCCTCCCCATCGCCTGGTCTGCTTCTTTTTTTCTTTTCCTTCTATCTTTTTATTCTTTCTTCTCTTTCTCATTTCCTTTGCAATGTCCCCTATTTTCCCAGTCCACATTCAAATGAACTTCATAAATCCCTCCTACACATTCCGTGACACACAGGACACTTGTGCTGGTTTTGACATGCCTAGGCATATCTCCAGGCTCACTCTGTCTACATCAGCCTAGTATTAGGACACACCCATAACTGTGACATAAAACCTAGGAAATCTTGGTTTTCATTTGTTAAAATCAGCTTGGAATTTCTCCAAGTTCTGAATTGAGTTCCGTAGTCAAGAAATGAAAGAAGATTTGGGGTTGAGAAAATATTCGTCATGCTTCTCAAGCACTACCTTCTAGATGGGCTTCTGACATGGATTCCTCTCATACTGGCCTTTGAGTGTGTGACGCTTCCTGTTTGTAGTTCATTTCTTAAATAGAGATTGCTGTTTTCCTCTTAGATACATTTTTATATGTTTGTCCAGTTGGTTATGAGTTATCTGAAAGCTGACTGAGTGTCACGCCCCTGGTAGGCCTTTTTCATGAAGAAAAGCAGAGCAGAGGTGATCACTGTATTTGTGGGTTTCATGTCGTGGTGAGGTGAGCAACTTCCACATTCACCTCTTTACTCACAAGCTGAGTAGTGCTTCACAATAAGAGAAAGATGCTTTCTGCGAAGGTGATAAAACAGCCCAGTTGTGTCTGCCAGTTCAGAGAACCAGGAAGACTTAGGAGAAGTGACAGTTGTGCTAAGATCTGAATGACTTTAGGGATCTTTCACGGAGTACACTCTAAGTCTCTTGCTTTGCAAGTTCAGCCACCTGCCCATTTCACAACTCATGAAATGATGCTTTCTCCCTGTACATGCAGGAATCACTGTCAGATTTTATGTCATAGTCTATGCCTCTATGAGAGGACATGGTACTCACCTGAGTGTTCACTGTTGATACAACAAATGTTGACACTTTGAAAAGTGGTTTGCCACCATCGACCCATTTAATGTCGCTTCCACCATGCTGCAATAAAGAGTTTGCTACCATCACTGATAATTTGAGATAAAGAAATCGAGCCATTTAGTTTATGTTAATTTCTGTTCTGAACCATTACTATCATATTGTTGTAGGGATGGAAAAATCTGTACATTCATTTGGAAGTTTTGCCTGACATATTTCCATGGAGTCATTTTTTTAATGGTTCACTTTTAGTGGTGATAAATAAGAGTTGAATTAATAATAATAAAAACAGCATGGTACTGGTATAGAAACAGACCAGTTGATCAATGGAAGACCCAGAAATAAACCTATACACCTATGGTCACTTAATTTTTGACAAAGAAGCCAAAACCGTACAATGAAAAAAGGTCAGCATCTTCAACAAATGGTGCTGGTCTAACTGGATGTCAACAAGTAAAAGAATGCAAATAGACTCATTTATCACCTTGCACAAAACTGAAGTCCCAGTTGATCAAAGACCTTAACATAAAGCCTGACACACTAAATCTAATAGAAGAGAATGTGGGAAAAAGCCTAGAACTCATTGGCACAGGTGACAACTTCCTGAACAGAACACCAATAGCTCAGGCTCTAAGACCAATGATCAATAAATGGGACCTCATGAAACTGAAAAGCTTCTGTAAGGCAAAGGACACTGTCATTCAAACAAAATGGCAGCCTACAGATTGGGAAAAGATCATTACCAACTTCATATGCGACAGAGGGGTAATATCCAAAATTTGCAAAGAACTTAAGAAATTAAATACCAAGAAACCAAATAATCCAATCAAAAAGTGGGGAACAGAGCTAAACTGTTCCTAATTAGGAACAGTTAGCTCTAAACAGAGCTAAAGAATTCACAACAGAAGAATCTCTAATGGCAGAGAGACACTTGAAGAAATGCTGAACATTCTTAATCATCAGAGAAATGCAACTCAAGATGACTCTGAGATTCCATTTCATACCAGTCAGAATGGCTAAGATAAAAACTCAAATGACAGAAAATGCTTGTGAGGTTGTTGAGAAAAGGGAACTCTCCTCCATTGCTAGTGGGAGTGCAAACTTGTACAACCACAATGGAAATCAGTCTGGCGATATCTTAGAAAACTTGGAATAGCCCTACCTCAAGACCCAGCCATACTACTTCTGGGTATACATCCAAAGGATTCCTCACCAAACCACAAGAACATCTCCTCACCTATGTTTATAGCAGCTTTATTTGTAATAGCTAGAAACTGGAAACAGCCCAGATGTCAACTGACAAATGGATAAAAAAGCTGTGGTACATTTACACAATGGAATATTACTCAGCCATCAGAAACAATGAAATCATGCAATTTGTAGTTAAATGGATGGAACTAGAGAAGCTCATCCTGAGTGAACTAACCCAGACTCAGAAGGATGCACATGGCATCTATTCACTTATAACTGGGCTTTAGCCATATAGTTCATGATAACTATCCTGTAACCAACAGAGTGAAAGGAAGAGGAACGTAGTCTTTATTACCTGTTGTGGGACACTTTGCCCTAGTGGAGCTGTCGTGTAGACCCCCAGTGCAAGAGGAAGCTCTTAGCCCTCATATGACTGCTGAATTGAAGGGGGCTGATATGTAAAGCACCCCACACAGGAGGCAGGAGGAGTAGGATAGGTAGGAGAAGGGGAAGAGGGAGGGAGGGTGAGTCCGGGAGGGGTGGAAGGAAGGGGCTGTGCTGGAGATGTAATTTGAAGCAATAAATAAACATTATATATATATATTCCAAATATATATATATATATATTCCAAAAAAGAAATAAGAGCTTAATTATTGTAGGTTAACTTCATAATTACAATGGGCACACTATCATACTACTTTAATTAGCAGAGAAAAAGGATAGCCATATTTCATGGTTGATTTAAAAAAAAATGTTCTTGTAAATTATAAACTGCTTAATACCTTTACACTTGCAGAATCTTGAATGCTTAAATAATTAGAAGGCAGGGTTGTTGCTATTGGGATATTATACTCCTGAGAGGCTATTTGGTCATGTTTCATCAGAGGAAGCCAAGCATATCCCACTGCAAAGAAATAACGTGGAGAAAACTTTTGAACACAAATGCCTATGCTAAGAAGTACAACTATACCATTTGTTACTATAGACATTAACTCCACTTAAGAATCAATAAATCATATCTTTTAAAAATGGTCTCCAACTGAAGTTAAAGATATCTCACGTTGACCTATTTCAGGTCACTTCCTGTAAGTACCTGGGGTCTCCAGAGCCTCTTTCTTTTTGGCATTAGCTTTGGCATTGATGTCACATGTGATGTGAGAAAAAGAAAACAAAAGGTGGTGCTTTTCATGGAGTTGTGTTGGTAGCTCAATTTTCACCTGCAATGAAAAACACATTTGGATTGAGATTAAAATCATTTGCTTAGCATGAGCACAAGACAACAGCCTGAAAGAAGACCAAGTGAAATTTAGGGCCATGTTTAATAAAAATGATTTAACTCTCAACAAACATTCAGTCTGCTGGCTGGAATGTATTAATATGTTACTTTTTATGTCTTATTGTGGTCAGTGGTGATTTAGATTATTGAAATTCTCTCTCATTATACAATTCAGGTTTCTAGAGTATGGATTAAGAACATATACTCATAAACACACATTTACCAACAAAACTACAGGGTGTAAGGAAGACAGACATTAAAGAACCACCATATACCCAGTAAACTGTAAGTCCTGGCCTCCAGAGTGTGCTCATGGGCATGAGTACTAAATGAACACTTGAGAGCAATGCAGGATTTCAGACGCTGCCCCAGAATCAGGATCTGGATTTTAATCCGATGTCCAGGCAGTTCATGTGGATATCACTGACAACTGTGGCTGTAAACAGGGTAGCCTGAAGCCTGGCATCTATTTCTCCAAAACATAACACAAACATACAAAATGGCTTATTGTAGTAGTGAGAAAAAAAACAAACAATGCCTCTGATTAAAGCCAAATATAAAACATAAAAGTGACATGGGTTATTCCATATTTCTGGAAAGGGTTTGAAATAACCCTACCTACATCTTATAGCACCTTTCAAATTAGGTTTCAAAGTTCTGTCACATATATTTCATTTCCCCCATTGTCTCGTGAAGGGGATGCTAGGGAGGTGGGACTCAAGGCCAGAGATGCTGGGGTCTCTGCATGAGTAAGAGATGGTAGAGTTAGCAATAGGGGGTTTCCAAGACAGTCATCTTCTGATGACCCCTATATACCAGGATTACAGGGGCCTGCCTAGGTTAACTGCACTTAGCTTTGGATGAGTCACTAAGTTGTTCTGAGAATGGTTAAGTCAAGAAGTAACCATAGATAACTATAGATTGTTAGTTAGATGTCTTGTGCATCTGACTAGATACTTTCATTCTGTTTAAGAAAGGACTTAGTACTGTAGATTTCAAAGTTTGGTCCCTGCAATGGTAGCATTGGTATCACCTGGAACTATCAAATCTCAGGCCTAACCCAGACATGCTGAATACCCTAATCTTAATATTCTGTTTCAATGAGTCTTCAAGATAATTCTGATGTATGATAAAGTTGAGGATCCTTGGATTTTAATGACTTACAAGCTAATATATTATTTGTATCAGTGTACTAAAGTAGTTACAAAAGCCAATATATGTGCCAAAATACCATAACAATAAGTAGAACACTAGGAAATGTCTTCTTAACCAACTTCAAGATTATATAGCAATGCACCAAGTACTCAAGAATTCCAGCAAATGGTAACAAAAGCATCCCTGTCTTAAGGTTTCTATTGCTGTGATAAAACATGACCAAAAATGACTAGGGAAGGAATGTGTAGTGAGAATTTTGGAATTTGGTTTCTTTAAAAAAAAAAACCACAAAAATATTATAAGAATATGTCTTCATTTTAATCTCATGTGTGGGGATATGGACCTACTTTGCAGCAGGTGACTATGATTTGCCTTGCGCTCCAGCAGGGGCGTGATTTTGGCAGCTGCAGGTAGTTTCTATGAGTGTGTGATGCATGGAATTCTGGGGATTTTTCAGAAGGTATATAAATGTCAGAGCCCCAATTGGGGGGGGGGTTGTTGTTTGGTGTTGGTTGTGGTTTGTTAAATAGTCATGCACAAAGAATAAACAAGAAGAAATTAGATATCCTGATGGCAAAGATCAAATACCTCTATAAAGAGGAAGTAGTCTAGCAAATCATCACTCCCTTTCCTCTCTACCCTTTTTTGTCTCCTATCTAGTTAGTATTAGGGGTTTGAAAGGGAAGGAAAGAGGGAGTAGAGAAAGATGAATGAAAGAAGAACCCATAAAGTAGGAAATACAGCTACAGGAATGGGCTTTTTAAAGCTTCCAGTTCTACATCATAGTCCATTATCAAAGGAAGACAGGCAGGAACTCAATCAGGGCAGGAACCTGGAGGCAGGAACTGAAGCAGAACCAATGGCATAGTCCTGTTTACTGGCTTGTTTAGGCTGTATTCTTTTTTTTTTTTTTTGGCAGAGCATATAGTCTTTATGTTACATCATAAGATTGTTATTGTGTGTCATACAAAATGAGTACAATCTCAGAAACTGATACATATGCTTGGAGCAACTGTAAGGACAAATGTTGATTTTGTGGAACTTTGTATAGTATTCATTACAGTTAGCAGGGCACTAGGGAACAGTAGTTGTCAACAGGCTGACACAGGGAGGATAGGTCAAGTCAGTAAGGACAGAAAGCCCTCCTAAGGCAGGAACTTCAGTTCAATGTCTGAGGAAGTTCAAAGTCTGAGAAAGGCTTTCATCTCCATATCATGCTAGTCAGTGAAGAACACACAGACTCTTTGATGCCCCTTTTGTCCTCATGAGATGCTGTTTTTTCTTAAGATGTTCAGAGTCTCAAGCTGGTTTTAAGGTCCAAACCAGCAGGTCTCTCTGAACTACTTTGTTTTTTTAAACCATTTATGAAGATGAAAGTGAAGTCCTTTCAATATTGCTACTCACCCCAAGGAAGGAGAGATGGGAGTGAGATCTTCTGAGTTGACTTTTGTCAATAATGGTTTAGGCTGCATTCTTATAGCACTCAGAATGACCAGTCCAGAGGAAGCCTTGCACACAGTGATCTGGTTCTCTCAAATTATTTAACAATCAAAAAAAAAAAAAAAAAGCGCCACAGGCTTTCAGACAAATGTTGTGGGAACACTTTATCAATTGAGGGTCTCTCTTCTAAAACGACTCCAGCTTGTGTCAAACTGACATAACACTAGCCTTCACAATCCCTCTTAAAAAATTCTGTGAATTAAAAAAAAATCCTGCAAGTAGTCACGTTTTATTGTAACAATGCATTGGATAATTTATGCCCATTTTAAAGTTAATGGAATCAGTCAATTAATTCCTGTAATTAAGAAAATAAAACCGAAGTATTAAATCTGTGCTACAGAGACCACTAAGTGATTAGTAATCTACATGTCCTATGGAAAGCTCATAGGTTTTATGAGATTCCGGGAAATATAAGAAAATGAAAAAGATTAAAAGTCAGATTTAACAGCATTGAGACACTGAGAACACTAATTTAAGAAATTCTTGCATCTACAGAAAATGCATCTTTCATGTTTGGTTTGTCAAAAGGTCAATCAATACTGTAGATATTCAGTAATGTGATAATAACTTTTTCCCATATCTTTTTTTTAACCTTCTTATCTGGATGATGGACAGAAACTAAGAACATTAAATAGATATGGAGGTAGGAGGTAAGGCCAGGGAATTCTGCTAATTAATTTGAAAGTGGCAAATGTGTGACATGGGATGGTACACTGAGAATGGTCCACAAAGATGATTCTGTCTTTTAAAATCCCAAACCCATTGATATGTGACTGTGGAAAGCAAAAGGGACTTCAAAGATGTGATTAAATTGGGCACCATGGGGATTATACCAGATATTACTGGTGGGTACAAGGTGGTCAAAATGAGTCTTCTCTCTCTCTCTCTCTCTCTCTCTCTCTCTCTCTCTCTCTCTCTTTCTTGCTCTTCCCTCCCTCCCTTTCTCTTTCTCTTTCTCTTTCTTCCTTTTCGAAAAGGATTTGCATATGCTTCATGCTGGCCTCAAACTCTCTAGACAGCAAAGATTTATCTTGATTTTCCCTTACTTCCCAAGGGCTGTGATCACCACACCCAGTTGTATGTGGTGCTAGGAGTAGGACTTAGTGCTTAATGTATGCTAACTGAACACTTTATCAACTGAGCTACATTTTAGTTCCGCCATGGTTCTTATAAAAGGTAGGCAGGAGAGCAGTCACAATCCAAAGTGTGAGGTGATGTTTAGAGGCTGCAAGAAATGAAGAAACCAATCTTCCTCTACACATTTCAGGAGATACACCGCCTCACTGACACCATTATTTCTGCCATATGACAGTCAATTTGAATTTCTGACCACCAGAGCTGTAAGTGGTTTGTATTGTTTTAAGCAACTAAAGGGTGCTAATTTCTTATAGCACCGATAGCGGAACTCATATAAAGTCCTATTTGGTTGCAGTGGTACAGATTTTTGCCTTATGCTTAGAATCTGAGTCTATTCACTGAAACTTATCTCAGGCTGTTTGTTTATAACATAGCTAATATTTGTGAAGCGTTTTACCACTAGCCCAGTGATGTTTCTTATGAGTTACAGGAAGTGGGGAAGCTTCCATCTGGAGTTCTACAGATTGGTTTGAATGCTGACTATCACTTACTATTTATATGACCCTGGAAAAGTTACTCGACTCCTCGAAGCCACAGTGTCTTCATCTATATAACAAGGCGGGGGGGGGGGGGGGGGGGGCTGATAACAGAACCTGATTCTCGGAGCTGTGGAGGAGAAAAGTGGCATAATGCCTGTATGCTTGGTGCATAGTAAGAGTATTCGATTTTCCAGTGCAAGCCACACTTCTAACCATGAGATGCG
This sequence comes from Lophiomys imhausi, assembly GCA_907164525.1. Taxonomy (NCBI): domain Eukaryota; kingdom Metazoa; phylum Chordata; class Mammalia; order Rodentia; family Muridae; genus Lophiomys; species Lophiomys imhausi. The sequence goes on from CAJQZJ010013540.1 coordinate 3,605,570, forward strand.
GGGACTGAGCGCAATGAAGTTCATGCAGGTGTGAGCAACAGTGTTGATTCATAACATCTAGTCTTCCTGCTATTGCATGACATGCTGCCACCGATTGGTAATGCTACCTAATATAAACTTCATTAGAATCACTCATAAAATAAATGAGAAAAACTAATCTCACTTGAAAAGAATAATACAATAAAACCATCATTTTTTTGAAGGCCAGTCTTGTACTCGATACAGGGATTTGAAACATATACCAGGGTCATCATCAGCCAGGGTCACTTCACTCAGTGTCACTGAACAGTCTTGGGCAGTGTTCACACCTGTCCTCAGTCTGAAAGGTGGTCTAGACAAAGTGCCCCTGACCTACTCACCCCTTAGTTTTAGGCAGAGGCAGTGGGAGCCTGATCCTTACCTCATCAGAGAAATCTGGATTTTGAGAATGGTGCAGCACAGCTGTGTAGGCGGATGAAGTAAAGAGGGGCCCTCCAGGTTTCCCATAAATACACTGTTTAGAAAGTTATGAAGTAAACAAGAATGAATGCCTGAAAATACTCAAGAAAGCCAACACTTCAGTTCCCAGTTCCAGTACTAGGGCACACTTATTGATTTACTCCCCAGGATGACATCTAATTAACTTTGAACTTTATTGGTACATTGGCCTGTATATACTACACAATAGGGTGTCAAAGAATATCTAAAAGCCTTTATTCATCTGATAGGTATGGCAGATAGGTTGAATACTGAACGAATTTGTTGTATGACTTTTGACTACCATAAATATGAGTTAATATTCGCGATAGATCCCTGAAGGGTGACTCCCTGATGGGGCCCATGAAGGCAATTCTTGTCTAGAGTTAAGGTCCTAAGGCTTGGCTGGATGCCAGCTCCATGCAAACCAGCTCCTACTCATGAAGGTGGAGCGGGTAGGACAGATCCAGGTTTTGATGTTCTATCCTAGCCCCTGATGAGGCCAGAGGACTAGATAGGCTTTCATGAATCACACAGGTGAGAAGGCACCTATTCTAGCAGCTCAAGGCTTCTCTTCTAGTCTTGCATATGGTCATGCCTATGTCTTACTTTCGTATCTCTGTGTGGTATTAGGAATGCAATGAAGCAGGGAACCCACACACATGCTGTTGCCCATCCTTCCTAGTCCATCAACATTAGAAGCACTGTTCTGGTAGGACGAGTGTGCTTCTAACAGATCATTGTCTTTGTTTGCTTAACAGTGACATCACATGTTAATATTTTCTCTTCTGATACTAATGTTGTAGAAAAGCTTGGTCTGTATGGTTTCTCACAGTGGCTCAAGATTATCTGGAAGAATACTTCTATATCCTACATGAGTTAGCTCATTCTTAAGGTCATCATCACTCTTTAGAATAAGACTACAAACTTCTTTGTAGCATAAATGAGAGTATGATTTGTACCTGATGGTATTTCGAGAAATAGCTGGAGGATATGGTAGGGCTAGTTAGGTATTATCTTGGTTCTTTACTACCTTCTCCCTCTGATTCACAGCAACCCAGAAGATTTGACCATGGGTTCAGTAAACATAGTTTTCCTCTTTATTTTTATAGGCTATTTTTTGTTATTTGATAGCCCTAAAATTAAAGTAAAAACAGTGCATATCATGTATGAAATCTAGAAAAAGCAAGTCAGTTAAAGTTTTGTAGGTCAAAATAATGATATTATTTACTAGTGAGATCAAAGCTTGGACTGTTTTGTTCTTTAGAGCCATCTTCTGGTCCCTTGGGCACTTGGCTGCATATTTGAGCTCTATGAGGGCACCTGACATTAGCCAGAAGTCATGTACATAAATATGAGCTCTCCAGGGACATCCTGCATTAACCAATAGGCCTGTGTAGAGTGATCTTTCTGTGAAGAGAGCGTGAAGGCAGGCTGGCTGTACTGTTACAAATCAAACACACGAATCAAGAGGTGGACTAATTTGTGCACAGGCCAGACTCTCCACAGGGAATTATTGTCCTTATTTCATATGGTAATGACTTCCCTTTTTCCAAATCATGAGGTGAAGAGCTGTGGGATGCTAGTATTTTTGATAGATGGAGTTAGCCATAGCTATTAAGTCAGACACATTTTCAGGAAATCTAAAACAAGTGCCTGAAATCTCTCCCCATCTAACCATACCCATATAAAAACCTCCCAGTCATGCAAAGGACCAAGGTGCCTGACCTCCCTCTCTTGCTATGTCCCCAGATGACTTGGCTCACCTTCATTGGCTTGGCACCATCTTCATCAGAGTTTTTGAATTCAATGCACACTGTTATATTTCTTGCCTGAAATTATAGTGATGGGAAAACAGAGATAGTAATTTCCTCTTAAATAACAGCCCAGACAATGTAGGGGCCTAGAATAGGTAGCTTCTAATTAAATCTGAAAAAAAAAAGTTGAGCAACCAACATTGTCCTGTGACATTATCTATGGTCCTCTGAAACAGCAGGATTTGGAGAGATTTTAAAGGAAACAAAAATGCCCACAGTGCAGGACTAAGCATGCTATTTTCAGAGTATTATAAGAAACAAAAAAAATAGTCTAGATAAAATTTATGTCAGGCTCATTTTAGAAAGGATTATTAATGTATTATATAGCCATGCATCGTCAAACAATTCAGAATTAAACAACTATAAGATAACTCTTGTGACACTCTGAGGTGCTGCAAATTCATTCATCTTTAAATAATCCAACCTTGAAGTGAGTTCTAGGATGAACCCAATCCTGGCTAAGCATTTCCTTCACGTCTTGGCTCCTAGTTATCTGTAGTTGCTCTTTCAAGAACCATCATGTGTGGTCTAAATATGATAAACTGTGAAGTTAATGCTTCAGAAACATATGCCATACCTTGTTGAAGCACTTCTGGCTATCGTACTTGAGGTGTTTGGGGTAGACATAAATTTGATTTTTGTATACTCTGTATGGACGGCAATATTTCGTTGAATCGTAAATAAATTCTTCCACTTCCACTGTAGGTTCTGACTGAGACATCACGTTGAAGGGCTTGACAGGGATAAAGGACGATGTTACACAGTCTTAAAAAATCAGAAATAAGAGTTTGTCATTTAATATGGGTTTTCTAAAAGGAGCAATACTTAACATATTTTAACACGAATCCACCTGTATATAATTGAAATTTGGTATGGTGTTCCAAGATCATGAAAGTGTGAGATATAGGCATTGGGGATGAAAAGTTATGTATTTAGTATTGAAACTCATGGCTAAGAAACAAATTTTTGAGATGGCTTTATAATTTTTGCATTGTTTCTTGTATATAGAATATATTAGTTAGATTTTATAAAATAAAGAGTAACCAATTGACCTTTACCTGCTTTATAAATATACTACATATATTATTGCATGGCAGAATAAAGGCTATTCAGTGGGTCTGTTATTGATAATAATAGATGAATTAATTGTAATTTTTCGTATGTGGAATGAATTTGGAGCAAATGCCTAAAGTCCTCAATACATATTTGTTGCTTTTATTTCTCTTCAATTTTTACCACCTTTAAAAATATAACTTTGTAGTAATAACCAAAGAAAAAAAAGAAAGAAAAGACGGTTAGGAATGTGTAAGTCAACCCTGTCATTGCACTGTTTGAGGGTGGACACTATTACGCTGAAAGAGAGAAAAGTCTTGCCGCTGCTTTTCGTTTCTACAGAGAAGCTTCCTGGACTCAAAAATGATGGACTATGCACACTTCCAAATAAGATAACAATTCTAATACTTAACCAGGAATATATATGACATTTTTATTTGCTCAAATTTCTCAAACACCATACCATTCTTTCAAAGACAATCTAGTTTTCTCTTCTGTGGTTTGTCTTTTCCATAGGAAATAGAGCCTTGTTCCCTAAATTATGTAGAGAAAATAGTTTTTCCCCCTGCAGATTCCCATAGGAAATAGAGCTTTGTTCCCTAAATCATGTAGAAGAAATAGTTTTTCCCCCTGCAGTTTCCCATAAATCAGTGTAAAAATGATTTGAGGTCAGAGCTTAAGCTAGAATTCTCATTATAGTTTATATTAAAATGATTTGTGGAAACGTATCAGGATATACGGGTAGCCTAATAGTCCCTGTCAATAGTCTTTACTCAGTCACCATTTATTATAGCAAACCTCGATTCTGTCTGTATTCTGAAACCTTCAATTTTATGTCAGTAGAAGCAGGAGTTTTACCATGTTCTGGACAAGGTAGACAGTATATGTAATAACATTTCAGTCCCTTAGGTGGGCAGGCTCAGTACTCAAACAATTTGTTGGCAGTGTGGTGTGGCAGAACCACTCTGTACTGGAGTCAGGGAACTAGAATCTATATTCTCTCACTATCAGCTATTTATCTACTTGAGGCAGACTTTCCTGGTGACACTCCAGGGTTTTAAGGATTATGTGAATAATTTAATATCTTGCTGGTTATTAAACCCATATTTGCATAACATATGATAGTTGGAATATCCAGGATATAGTTTCCATTATGAACTCACTATCTCAATGGACAAATGAACCCCATATTCCTAGAGTAGAATGAATTCCATTTCCATTTTGGAAGACAAAAATCCCCCAAATAACCCAAATCAGGAGATCAACCAGTTAACTGACCAACCAACCAACCAAACACCCTTCTGCTAAGATACTCAGAAGTCTTTACATGAACCATGACATCAATGACATTGGTATCGTACTTGTCTGCTCCAAGGGAACGTTGTCTACAACAATATCCAGGCTTCCAGGGATGGTCTGCATTTTGCTTATTCGATCAGCTCTGTGAAAGGACATCACACACACACACACACACACACACACACACACACACACTGTATTATTTTCACTTTAAAAGAAAAACCCATCTTCTATATAATTCTTAGCTTTAAGAACAGTAAAGCCTAGACAATAAGTAATACTATATTGATTTTTTCTTTGGTTAGTTTAATTCCTGTAGAATAAAGCTAGTGCAAATAAAAACAAAAAATCATGGAGAAGTCAGGTTACAGACATCCTAAGTAATACCCTGCACTTATTTTCTCTGATTTCACTTACACACGTGACCAGATGAGTATAATGGTAAATTATGTAGTCTTGTCAATAAAGACTTACTTGAATTTGCTTAAGCATTTTACTGTCAAAGTGAATTTTAAGTATTGCTAAGAACGAAGCTAGTTTTTGCTACAATTGCTAAGAGTTTGCATTTTATCCTCTTCACTAACAGAGATCTGACTGCCTCTACATGTGGATAGGCTCTTCTCCCTCTCCTATCATAATGAACTCTCACTCTGACTCTGGAAGTCTGACTCTGGAAGTCGTGTTTCCTCCCTGCTTCCACTGGTGGCACTCTTTGAAGGTAGCAGAACCTTTAGGAGGGAGAGTCTTCTGGAGGAAGTGGGTAACTGGGAGCTGGCATTGGAGTTGCACACACGCAGCTCTGTTTCCTGTTCACTCTTTGCTCCCTGACTGCAGATGGAATGTGGCCAGATGACTACTGCTCCTGTCACAAGGTCTTCTGTGCCACAAAGACCTATATCCCCCAACAGCATAAGCCAAAGTAGCCCCCCTTTTTCTTAAGTTGTTTGGTCAGGTATTTGGCCACAACTGTTGGAAAAAGAACTCATATACACACCATATTTGAGCCCCAAGATTGTTTACTTATCTTCTCAGCCCCATGTTTAGAGAAGTACGTTGGTGACTTGAAGTCAGCAATGACAAATTAATTTATACCACAGAAACTGGTCACCAATAGAGATTTTAACTTAATGTCAGTTTGACTTAATATTCAGTTTTAACTTAATGTCATCACTATACTGTGTATTTGAGGTGTCTCTCATATGTCATTTATAATAGCTTTGTATTCTCTGCCAGCGTGAGTGAGGTTTGGCAGAGTTTGTTTTGCTGTTTGCTGTATCAGCTTATTCCCAAATCTTATGTTCCATTCTGTTCATTATTACAGATTTTCATGCTGTAGGGGACTGTTAAAAAGGCAACAAGAAGACCCTATTTGTTTTCTCATGGTGGCTTGGGGAGTCCTGTGAAGACTTGGGTGCAGGTTTTGACTAGGTTATTTGATGACTGGAGTGTAGAAAGGTCTCTTATGCTACCAGTGTTCTGCCTGGACTACAAAGAATTAAGATTAGTGCAGAGTCTCATCCTAATTATATGTTCTAAAAACTTCAATAAATACTAATACTGATAATACTAATACTAGTAATTATAAAACATTGATAAGACATCCCTTCTAGTTAAATAGAAACAAATAATTTACTGATGTTGCAGAAGATATTGGCCATACTTGTTTAAACATATCATGATATTTTTGAGGAATATAAAAATTAGTTGATAAGAAACTTGATGATTGTTAGGTGGGAGAAACACAACCATTATTCAAGGCTAGGGAATACAAAAACATGTTGTGTATTAGAGGCTAATAGTGTAAGATAAATAGTATAAGGGCATCAACACATCTCAAGAATAGGCTCCATGGGGAAGAGGTTTATTCTCCAGTCCCAACTGACCACTGCCAGCCAATATCATGTGTGAAAGAGACAAACTAGAACCACAGAATAAAGAGTACCATATATAATGCTATCCATATACTGAGATTTTTTTGGTGGGGGGGGGGGTTGCCACACAGCTATAGATGGATGATATAGCCCAACATGTCACAAATCTTCTGTATGATTCTAGCAAAATGACTCTTCAGGTAAAGGGAAGTCACCAGAAAACATCTGTTTCTGGAGACATCTGGACAGTTGAGACTCAGAGCATCAGCTGGTGTTATGGAGAGAAAAGAAATCAGTGTTGGCAATAGCTTAAGTTACTTAAAGGGGCACCCAGAATATCTTACCTTCTGTAGTCTGATACCAGTTTAAGGAGGTCCTCAGTAGAAATTTTGCTACTTTCTTGTCTGTACAATGGTGAAAATCTTGAGTCTCTGTCCACATTCCCCTGGTTGTCCTTAAATACAGATCTATAGGAAAAGAATGTTTTTTTCAGGCTTATATTTTATTTTTGTTTAATAAATTGTGCTTTTAAGGAGAATATTAATGATAATTCCAATTTACAATTGAAAGAACTCAAGAGACTTATCAAAATAAAAAGACACTACTTCTTACACAAAGTTTTATTTATAGACACGTTTGTCCTATTTCTCATTTTCAACTCTATATCTAAAGTGGAAGCAGTTCCTGTTACAACTGCTTTTATGAAGTCTCACATTATTACCATATTGTCAAGACCTTGAAGCATTGAGAGAGTTGAGAAAAACAAGAAAACAATTTTTTGCATGTATGTTTGTGCTGTTGAAGTTGCCCTGGGTGTGTGTGTGTGTGTGTGTGTGTGTGTGTGTGTGTGTGTGTGTGTGCGCGAAGGTTCCATCCACCTTGTTTTTTGAGGTAAGATCTCTCACTGATCTAAAAGTCACCAAAGAAGCTAGGCTGTCTGATCTGTAAGCTCCATGTATCCTCCTGTTTCTGCTTTTTCCGTGGTATGATTATACCTATGCATCAATATGTCCAGTTTTCTAGCTTAGGTTTTGTGGCTCAAAATCAGGTCCTTGTGTTAGCAAGGCAAACACTTAACTGAATGAGCTGTCTCCTAAAGTCCTCTCTTTAATTTCTTTCTCAGGTTGTCCTATTCTGGGTAAGAAGGGGTCACTGCACTTGGGTGATGCCATTAGAATTCATGAATGTGCAACAAGAATCGAGTTGTAATTATGGCTGTAGAAAGTGAGATTCTTCAAATGTGTTTGTGAAGTGCCCATGTTCTAACTTTTAGGACAGAAGTTAAGATAAAATGCAGGAAATATGAGTCAGAGTTTTGCATTAAATATGGCTAATGTTATGTTATTTCTTTCCTTGATCCATTTCATTTGAACTATAGTGCCTTACTTAAAAACATAATTGCTTATGTCTAAGTTATGAAGTGAGGTCAGACAATATTTGAGTTACCTACCATTTGCTGATGTCAGCCCCACACCATATTTATTATTGTCAAAGAAATATATATATATATATGTATTTCCCACATATAATTAGTGCACATATAATTGTTTTCTTCAACATCAAAGAAGTGTTGGATTTTTATTTCTTCTAGCTTAAGAGCCTTAACTAGAGTATTTTATTACTATTTAAATGAATCAAATATTTCAATAAAGTAGCTGAAATGTCTTTAAAACTGATACCAGCCATAGACGCTTAGTATAAAGTAACATGGAAAGAAGAAGCACGGGTTAGAAAGGATTGGAATGATATTTTTAATACTCTTTCAAATCTCCTCACAGTTTTGTTGCTATTAAAGAAGTTAAGTAGTAACTGAGGAAAAAATAAAAAAAAATCACTACTTCATAAAATTTTAATGAAATAACATCAGGAAAACAGAATGAAAGCATTTAATTTGAAGGCTAGGGAGATAACTGAGCAGGTAAAGGCACTTGCTGCTAAGCCTGCCCACCAAGTTCAGTTGCTATGGCCCATACGGTGGGAGGAGAGAGCTACTTCTGCATGTGTCCTCTGGCCTCCACATGAGTGCCGAGGCAACCTGCTCATGCCCACAAGTTAAATACATTAAGATGTGGTAAGTTCAAAGCATTGAACTCAAAAATGACTTTTGCACAAATACTTTAAAGACCATTTGACCATTTGAACAAGTATTTGACATGCTGAAACCAATACAATATGTTTCCCAGTACAAGAGGGAGTTATAAACCCGCTTGAGTAGTGATTTTTTTTTTTTCAGTGAATGAGTTACTGCAACTACATTAATCTGTGTGACTTGCAAACCGTGTTTTGTTCCTATCCACAGCTGTTGTGGAAATCCTTCACTTGGAATGGCCACTCATGAAGTGTGCTGCAGTCTGACAGCTTTGCTTGTGATCACTGTTTCAGCTTCTCAAGTGCTAAGGCTAGTGGCATATAGCATTGTGTGGGATTTAGACATTTCTCTGCATGCGTGAGTAGAGATGAAAGACCAAAGTGGTTGTTAGGGCCCAGCATGGGCCCATGACTATAATCTCAGCAAAGACAACAGGAGGACCAGGTGTCCATACCATGATGAGCTCTGTCTCAAAATAGGGGAGGAAAAAAACTCTCCAGGGACTGAGGATGTATTTCAGTGGTAGAGAATTTACTTAGAATTCACAAGGCAGAAAAAATAAATTTGGTTGGGTGACAGCTTCAATTGTAGAAAATGAATTATCTAATAATACAACTAAAAAGGCAGAGAGAAGGACCTGGTGAGGGTGAACTGGGAGCTGTATCCCTGGAAGGATGCAAACAGAGGCGGACCATGACTTGTTGGGATGCTGTTAACATGAGAATGTTAGGTGTCACTGCATTATGCATCTTTGGACATACATATATGAGAGATGAGACTTTATTTTAGTGGTTCTGATTGACTTTAAAGAAACTGAACACTTTCTGTTAGTCATTTGTAAGTTAACGTGAGACAGTGCACAAGAATCTGAGAGGTAATCCTGGCATGGACTTGGGCCCCTGTGATTGTGGAGGAGATATCTACGGAAAACTTTAGTTGTAGTAGGGCACACTTATAATTCAACTTCTTTTAGAATTGCTATAATATCGTGTGTGTGTGTGTGTGTGTGTGTGTGTGTGTGTGTTCTACACCTACTGGAAGGATGGTCTTCTTGCTACAAATCAGCAGTACAACTGGTACTGAATCTGAGAACATACCAGATAAAATCCAAATTAGATGCTCACAGCGATGAGATCTGTGTGTACTGCAGCAGCTGGGTAAAAATCTGGTTCCAAGCAACTGTTAATGCTACTATTTTAAGCACAGTTGCTTTGAAATGTTTTAGGGTACACTCAGAGCTGTACTGTGAAACAGACTTCAAGATAGGAAATGAAGAATAAAGGAAAAGCCAATGAAGAATAAGCAGTACCAATAACGTATTACCTTTGCCATGGAGCTAGTCTATTCCAGAATGATGTGAGTGATAGCTAACCTCTTAGTTGAAGCAGTGTTTGCACTGGAAGGTGGGGTAGGGATTGTTTCTTTGTGTGGCTGTGTGCTCTTTTGAGGCTAAATAATGCAAATGATCCAACACATCATAATCTCTGTATGTTCAGTCATTTTTTAAATCTCATTTGCCAGAGAAACTCAAGTAAATATAAATCATTGGCAGTGTGTGCAAATTCCTAACAACAGTTGAAATACTAACTGAGCCCTGATCCAGCGTGGGCTTGTGGCTTTGCTAGCTCTCTTTTCCTGGAAATAATTACTCCAAGAGTTGATAACCCTTTCAGTCTCCTTGGGAGTGTCATCAGTCTTCCTTACAGTTTGTTGAGAATATCAGGGTCAGGGTGTTACTTCTAAGTCTGTTCTCCACTAACTGACACATTATTTACTTCTATCCTTCACAGTATTCTCCACCCAATTTATGAGAAATGGGGAGTTGCAGAGTGTGCATATGAACTCTGCAAGTTACTGCCAATAATAATAATAATAGTAATAATAATAATAACAACAACGACAATGTATATAACATGTTTTTCATGTCTACCATTAGTTATCTCTCTAAGGGAAGATAGGGATGTAGAGATAAAATAATATACGTGACATATTTTATATCAAAATCCTTGTACATCTGAAGGTAATAGAAGGTAATATTGCTCATGACAGACAGATATTATCTGGTCCATCCTACAGATGAAATGCTGGACCCAGAGAGGAATCTTGCTCAGTGATAAAATAAGAGGTGTCCTTATCTCGACAGGTATGCTGAGTTTACCAGGCTCTGCAGTCTGGCTCTTCCACCCTTGCTGTACTGCTGACTGAATGAAGGCTGACACTTGCAGCCCGTAGGGATCTGTCTTAGCTTAATGGGGTTGGAATCTACACTCTGCCAGTCCCTAATTTTAAATAATGACCATAACATTCTGACATATACTGGTGGGTTTTCACTGAATGTGTTCATCAGCAGGAGCTGTGTGAATGGAAGAATACACAACAGGTTAACCCTTCCTTCTAGACTTTGAATTTTGAATGGAAGTGACCGCCCTTGGGGTAATGCTATCACCATTCCCTTAATGGGGTATTTCGTTCTAGGCCTGTAATTAACCCCTTTAATTCAGTTTCTTCATTGCTGATCGTTACTTGTTTTCCTTATGAATGTATGCCAGGGTTTTCCTCCTTTAAGGGATTCGTATATCAATACAGATGTAATGAGATGTAGGACACCAGGAGTCGATGTGTCAGTAGATCTGAAAAGCAAATTCTATTTTCCACAGAGGTCCCATTTCTGGGATGGATGCTCTGCCACCTGTACCCACAGAACTCAGCATCTGCATCTGAGTTGACTGGGGACATAGCTGTCTGTGTTCATCTACAGCCAGATCAAAGCCAGCTTAAGAGATCAACTCGATGGCTCCATCTGGACTTTCACATTCAGAGCAGGGTCAGCATCCCCCAGTACATCTGGTCATGCCCACACTGAATACAGGTCAGGGGCCTTCAGTGCAAGCTGCATCTTAGATGCGCAGCTCGCTGAACTAGCTTGTAAAGCGTTTGTCTTTGCAGAGTTCATGGTGTCTACGAAGATGACACCTTGTTGACATCTTTAGGTGTGGCTCTGTTGAAAACAATACATGACATTCAAGCATTCAAAGCCATAGCTCCCAATGCAGGCTGTAAGCATTTCTATTCTGTTAGTTGCAAAGTAGGACCTTACCTCACTGCCCAAGCAAATGGCATCCGATATTTCCCCAATTTGCTGCAGAACTGCCTGTTGGATTTTAGTATTTTTTGTGCAAACTGAGGAAAAATAAATAAATAAAATATTATTTAGGGGCAGCCAATTACAAATTGTACATGTGAAATAATAATGATTATTTTTCCATTTTATTGTCCACTGAAATACTATAGCATTTCTCCTTATTGGTCTACAGAACATACATGATACCCTGTGTGTTCAAGTTATTGTAGAACTCTTGGCTTTCTTTTTAATTTGAAAGTTCTAAATATAGAAAATCCCCTTGTTTTGAAATATTTATTATTATCCAACCCCACACTTCTCTTCTTGTCTTCTTCCCTCCCTTCCTCTCAGCTAGGAGAAGTTAAAATCTTGATTGGAAAGTTACTGAATTGATATTCACAACTGGTACTAGATGACAACTTTTATTCATCAAGACACTTTTTCTGTGAAGGTTTCCACGAATCCTACCTACATTCTCTGTCATAATTTCTCAAACCTATTGTTGTAGCTGGGAGGTAGTCATAGATAAATACAAGAAGCATCTTCATTTTCAGTGCTGGAACAAACCCAGGACTTCACCCATTCTAGGCAATAAATGAAGTGTGATTGACTGTCAATAAAATTTTACTTACAAAAGCTGGTAACAGGCGGGATGTGGTCTGAACAGATAGTTTGTTGAACCCTGACATAAGAAACTCTCATAAATATGTTAAACTACAGTCTAAATTATTGCATATGCTCAAATTCAATTGCTTTGAGTTATTTCCTTGATATATTTCCTTTATATGGACAATATATACTTTCATTTATTTTCTAGTAAACTGTGATAATCAATAATCTGATTATTTGAAATAACAAGGTGAAAGGATGAGGAAAACAGAAAAACTTCACTGGTCCTACCATTCAGGCCACTCACATGGTTCCCCATCTCTCTCTTCCTGCACTTTGCTATTAACATATTTAGTGTATAATCATTTTCTTTGTTATTGAGCCCATCGTTAGCTTGCTGATGTATTACCAAATTGCCTTCACTTGATCCTGACTCCTAACTTTATTATTGTAAATACTTTGACCTTTGGGGATAAAATGGTATCCAAATTTAAATTTACTTCTACTAACAGATTCACCGACACCAGAGTCTATGATGTTGAATCAAAAGGACAAACCAAAACTGTATAATTTAAAACATTGGTTGTGGATATTAATTTTGATGCTAGGTGAATGTTGGAAGTCATACTTTTATCGAATTTTATAATTCAGGAAGGCAGCCTGATCTTATCTCTCTGAAGCGACTGAAATTATTTATAAGAAAATCATCGTATCCATGAGCAGGGGAGATCTTTCCGTCTTCTGATGTCCTCTTCAATTTCTTTCTTCAAGGACTTGAAGTTCTTGTCATACAGGTCTTTGACTTGCTTGGTTAGAGTTACCCCCAAGTAACTCTGTGTTGTTTGTGGCTATTGTGAGGGGTGTTGTTTCCCTAATTTCTTTCTTACCCCATTTATCTTTTGTATAAAGAAGAGCTTCTGATTTTTTTTGAGTTAATTTTGTATCCAACCACCTTGCTGAAGGTGTTTATCAGTTATATTAGCTCTTTGGTGGATTTTTTTGGGTCACTTATGTATACTATCATATCATCTGCAAGTAGGGATAATTTGACTTCTTCGTTTCCAATTTGTATTCCCTTGATCTCCTGTAGTTGTCCTGAGTGAGTTAACCCAGACTCAGAATGATACACATGGCATCTATTCACTTATAATTGGATTTTAGCCATATAGTACAGGATAACTATGCTACAACCAATGCACCGAAAGTAACAGGAACATAGACTTTGTTAGCTGTTAATGAGACACTTTGCCCTGGTGGTGCTGCCCTGTAGGCCCCCAGTGTATGAGGAAGCTCTTAGCGCTCATATGACTGCTAAACTGGGGCGGGGGACTGATAATGTAGGGACACTCCACTCCAGAGGAGTAGGATAGAAGGGAGGGGGGTAGAGGATGGGAGAGCAGGACTGGGAGGGGTGGGAAGAGGGCACTGTGATGGAGATGTAACTTGAAGCAATAAATAGACATTAAAAAAGAAAAAAAAAAAGAAAATCATCATTACCTTGTTGGAGTCTGGATTCTTAATATAAGGCTCTGCACCACTCCCAATGTTTCCCATTAAGACTTTTTCGACTTTGGCCACCAAAACAATTTCAGAGTGCGGATCACTCACAGAGAATATTGCCTGTGTCCAAAGAGAGCAGTAAGTAACTGCCATAGAAATCACCTTGAAGACATTTATAAAATGTCATTTGAAAATTTGAAAACATGGCAGCTTTAAGGAATTTTTATTTTGGAAATTGCCCATGCTGGTATGACTTATTGTTAAGAACAATCTAAGGGACAAAGCTTTTCTGTCCCATCACAAGTAAACAAAAGCGCAACCTGCTTTGGGAATTTTAACCATTCCTCTGGAAGGCCCTTTATGTGTGGTTCTTCTGATTGTCTGGGCGTGCCAGTGTCGACATTGCCGTTTTCCAAGGCCTGCGGGGCACCCGAGAGCATCTGCCGGACCGTAGGGTGATTTAGATCCACGTGGAAATCGGCAGAGATCTTCCTGTTATCTCTGAGGTCATAAAGCGCCACACTCACAAAAAAAGGCTCAATCTGTGGGGAAAACGAAAACCAGATGATTCTGACATAAAACGATTGCCGTATGCCAGTCTGTGGATCAATTCACCGCACTTCACAACATATCAAATGAAAGGTAAGCAGAAAGCAAGGTGTCTTTGACCCTGCGCGAAGTACCCAGAATCCCTCCCTGCAGGAGGGGCCTTCAAGCCCAAGGATGCACCTCATTTGTTTCTTGACACCAGACTCCCACCTAAGTGTTCTGTCCTACATATTCTACCATCAGCATATTAAACTTGAACAGCCTTCTAGTCACTTCCCCCATAATCAAAAAACAAAACAAAACAAACAAACAAAAACCCCTCAGAACAATACCAAAAGCCCTCCCCAAACAAAAACAAAAACACCAAATTAAAACAAAACAAAAACCAAAAAAAACCCTACCCTTTACCTCAGTCTCCCCAGATGTCTGGAAAACTAAAACGGGTTCAGTTTTCTTTCTTTCTTTCTTTCTTTCTTTCTTTCTTTCTTTCTTTCTTTCTTTCTTTC
>CAJQZJ010013540.1:3620449-3641837 GCA_907164525.1 Lophiomys imhausi
TTCTTTCTTTCTTTCTTTCTTTCTTTCTTTCTTTCTTTCTTTCTTTCCTTCCTTCCTTCCTTCCTTCCTTCTTTCTTTCTTTCTTTCTCTCTTTTTTCTTTCTTTCCTTCATTTTTTGTTTTTAAAATTAATTTATTTATTCACTTTACATCCCTGTTGCAGCTCCCCCCCTCTTCCCAGTCTCACCCTCACACTCCTCTATTCCTCCTTCCCTCCCCTTTGAGAAGGGGAGCCCTCCCCCAATGTACCAACCCATCTTTGCATATAAAGTCTCAACAGGACTAGGAACATCCTCTCTACTGCACTGAGGCTAGACAAGGCAACCCAGCTAGGAGAAAGTGATTTAAAGGTAGGTAACAGAGTCAGAGCAGCACCCCCACCACCACTTGAATTATAAAATTGCATGGGCTATGCAAGGTGCATGACTAACTGAGGATGTTTTTCTGCTCAAGAAGGACAGCTGCCATGGGCTAGGTGAATCAGAACTCCATGTGGCCCAGAGAATGGCACGGCATGGAGAGATGCACAGCCCACATGGAACATGCTCATGTATTTATGGGGCTTTGGGCTGGAAAGCAGAAAGCTAGCTTAGAGGGTTAAGATCTGCCTAGACTCAGTGCTTAAGGTTATATTGGATACCAATAAATAAATAAATAAATAAATAAATAAATAAAGTTCAAAATAGTCTCTTTGCTGCTACAGAGACATCTTAGTCAGTAGAGCATGCTGAGCAATTATGAGGGCCTGAGTTCAGATCCTTGGTACCCACATAGAAAGCTGGACATGGCTGCATATATCTGTAATCCTAGTTCTTGGGAGGCAGAGACAGAAAGGTCCCTGGAGCTCATTGGCCAGTCAGTCTTGCTGAATCAGTGTGTCCAGATGCAGTGAAGAAATATGTCTCAAAAATTAAGGTGGAAAACAGCTCAGGCACTAAGATCAACAATTAATAAATGGGACTTCCTGAAACTGAAAAGCTTCTGTAAGGGAAAGGACACTGTCAGTAGGACAAAATGGCAGCCATTTTGGGTAAATATCTTCACCATTAGGGAAAAGATCTTCACCAACCCTACATCTGACAGAGGGCTAATATCTAAAGTATACAATGAACTTAAGATGGCGGCGATCCAGTAGGACACATTTCAATAGCCAGGAAGATAGATGGGACAACAGCAGAGATATACTTGTTCTGAAAGGCAGTTTGTGAGGCACAAGCCTATCTGGGCTTGCCCAGCAAAGCCAGGGACAACAAAGAACTCAGTACTGGAAATATAGACAATGGAGGATCTGAGTCACCAGACATGGACAGGGAGCACTTCCCGCTGGGAGGCTGCAGTCCCTCCATATTGGATCCTTTTAGGACTCCAGCTGGTGGTTTCAACCTCCAAACATAGGACTTCCTGAGTCCGCAGCGCCTGTGCAGGGGCTGGCAAGGCTTGGACACCCAGTAGCATATCAGCAGAGCTGCTACATGGTAAGACTGAGGGTCTCTCCCTGGGATATTCAGTACGGCAGTGTCTGGCTGATTAGTAACAGTGGGATCTAGCTGGCAGGCACTGAGTCTCCCTGAGCCCAAGCACACTGTGGACAGGATACAGAACACAATTTGGAATTCCCTCCCCCCCCCCCCGCCCGCCTGACTACAGGGGTGTCTGGTGGAAGCCCCTTCCAGGCAGGCGGCTTTGGAGCACTGCAATACAGGCAGGGAATCAGTGAATGATCTCCATATTGGATCTTCTGGCTCAACCCCCTCTGCCTGGCCACTAAGCTGCCCTCCCTTGCCGTGCAGCAGGGCACAGCAACAGCAACAGCACTGGTTCACAGAGTTCCAAATTGAGAGGTACAGACTGGCTCTAAGACTCCTCTGAGAGTTGATTGAGAGGACCATAGCCACAGCCCTGACACGGTACCTACAGGGAGTCTGGTGGAAGCACCTGCATACCCAGGCAGGCTGCTCCAGAGCTCTGCAATTCAGGTGGGGAAAAGGCACTGATACTCAAGTGAATTCCATACTGGAACTCTCTGCCTGTGCTCACTTCAGCAGGACACTCAGTCTACAATCTCAGTCTAGTATATTCAGATCTCCACCCAGAGCAGGAAAATGGTCCTAGGCTGGGCTGTGCTACCCAAGGGTCGGGCAGCACCCGACCACAGAGCTTCTGACAGAGGCACCCCCCTCCACCCTCTTCCCATCCCAGTCCAAGTACTGGAGATGCTTTTTGAACTCACTGCCCACACCCACTTTGGGAGGGCTCTCAGTCTACAGCCCCAGTTTACAGCAGCTAGATCTCAATCTGGAGCAGTAAAGCAATTCTGAACTATTACATGCGGCCTGAGCAGGTGGATTGCTCCAACCCAAAGAACTTCTGACTAAGAGGTCCTGACACCCCCTCCCTCCCACTGGGAGAAGAGAGTGGAAGGAACACAACCACAGTCTTGATACCTTTGCTACAGGGACACTTCCAGAAGCCACCTAGGTGCAGGCTAGCTACACTGGAGCACAGTGATTCTGGCGGGGAAAAGGCAACTGAGCATCCCTGAATCCAAACACTGTGGATTGGGTGTGAATTCCACATCAGATCTCCCTGACGGCATCTGCCTTGCCCCTCAGCTGAATACCCAGGCTACAACACAGAGAGCTCTGAAACAGGCAGTGAAACAATCTCAGACCATTGCTCATTGCCTGGGCGATGTGGGCTGTACCAGATCACAGTGCTTCTGGCTATAAGACGCACATTGAACCTGAGAACCCCTGGAGAGCAGCTTGGGATGACCACAATCAAAGTCCTAACACGTAAGCTGCAGGGGAGCTACAGCTCCAGCCAACAGTCTATGGCCTACTAACCTGCACCGTCATCACTATTAAGACCGGTTGGCTTTCAGTAACCTGCAGGAACACATCCCACCATAACCCCTGGCCTGAGTCCCCAGTTGGGATACAGAGGAAGGGGTGAGCTCTGGGAGACACACTGAGAATCAACCTCCACACAAGGCCCCATCCAGCCTGTGGAGAGCTACAGATCACCAAGCTATATAAACTCTAAACCAAAGCGCCCTTCTTGCCACCAAGCCCAGAAGGCACCAGAAACAAACAGCTAAGAACAACCAGAGGGCTAAAGGTCAGCAAAAGAACAGATCTGACAAAAGTCAGGGAAATCTGACTCCAACAAAATGGAGTTATGCTAGTACAGCAAGCTCTGACCACTCCACAACAGCTGAAACACATGAAAATGATGTCAAATCTATACTTTGGAAAGTGATAGAGTCCTTACAAGAAGAAATTAAATATCTGAAGGAATTCAAAGATTCCTCAATTTTACAAATGAAAGCAATAGAGAATAGAACTAGAGATCTCCAAGCCAAAGTAGATCAACATGAATGGGAAAGAGATCAGTCAATGAAAGATTCAAAAGATTTGAAAGATTTACAGACAAAGAAAAGCAAATTGGAGCAGGAAATGTCAAAAACAAATAAAATTGTTCAAGATTTTAAATTGGAAGTGGAAGCAGCAAAGAAAATACAATCAGAGGTAATCCTGGAGGTGGAAAATCAAGGAAAGAGAACAGGAACTACAGACATGAGTATCAAGAATACAATACAAGAGATGGAAGACAGGATCTCAGGTGTGGAAGATTCAATTGAAGAAATCAGTACAACAACCAAAGAAAATGAGAAATCTAAAAAAGCTCTCACCCACAATCCAAGAAATCAAGGACTCAATGAAAAGATGGAACCTAAGAATTATTGGCATAGAAGAAAGAGAAGACTCCCAACTTCAAGGTCCAGGAAACATCTTCAACAAAATCATAGAAGAAAACTTCCCAAACCTAAAGAAAGAGATGCCAATAAAATTCCAAGAGGCATACAGAACACCAAACAGATTAGACCAGAAAAGAAACTCCTCTTGCCACCACATAATAATTGAAACACCAAAAGCACAGAACAAAGAAATAATAATAAAAGTGGTAAGAGAAAAAGGTCAAGAAATGTATAATGGCATACCCATCTGAATTATACCTAACTTCTCCTCAGAAACGTTAAAAGCCAGAAGGGCCTGGGCAGACGTCCTACAGCCCTAATAGAACATAGGTGCCTGGCCAGACTACTATATCCAGCAAAACTCTCTATCAACATAGATGGAGAAAACAAGATATTCCATGACAAAATCAAATTTAAACAGTATCTACCCACAAATCCAGCCCTAGGAAAGATCCTAGAAGAAAAATTCCAAACCAGTGAAGATAACTACACCCAAGAAAGCAGAGGAAGCAAAAAACTTCACTGCAGCTAAGCCAAAAGAAACACACAACCACTACCTACATCAAAATAACAGGAAATAATGACCTTTGGTAATTAATATCCATCAACATCAATGGACTCAACTCCCCAATGGAAAGACACAGGCTCACAGAATGGATCCATAAACAAGACCCAACATTTTGCTGCATACAAGAAACGCATCTCACTAACAAAGACATATGCTACCTCAGAGTAAAGGGTTGTGAAAAGGTTTTCCAACCAAATGGACCCAGGAAGCAAACTGGAGTAGCCATCCTAATATCAAATAAAATAGACTTTCAATTAACTTAATCAAAAAAGATAGAGAAGGGCATTACATACTCATTAAAGGAAAAATAAGACATCTCAATATTGAATATATATGCCCCAAATACAAGGGCACCTACATTTGTAAAACAAACTCTCCTAAAGCTTAAAACTCACATTGATCACCACACATTAGTAGTGGGAGACTTCAACACCCCATTCCAAACAATGGACATGTCATTGAGACAGAAACCAAACAGAGAAATAATGAGGCTAACAGAAGTCATGAACCAAATGGAACTAACAGATATCTACAGAACGTTTCACCTAAACACAAAAGGTTACACCTTCTTTTCAGCACCACATGGAACCTGCTCCAAAACTGACCATATAGTTGGACACAAAGCAAGATTCAACAGATACAAGAAAATTGAAATAACTCCTTGCATCTTATCAGACCATGTGGAATAAAGCTAGACTTCAACAACAACAGAAATAATAGAAAGCCTACACATTCATGGAAACTGAAAAACTCTCTACTCAATGACTACTGGGTCAGGGGAGAAATAAAGAATGAAATCAAAGACTTCTTAAAATCCAGCAATAATAAAGGCACTACATACCCAAACTTATGGAACACAATGAAAGCTGTGCTATGAGGAAAGTTCATAGCACTAAGTGCCTTCCAAAAGAAAATTGTGACAGCTCATATTAGTGAATTAACAGCAGAACTGGAAAAACTGGGAAAAAAAAGAAGCAAACACTCCCAAGAGGAGCAGAAGGCAGGAAATCATCAAACTTAGGTCTGAAATCAACAACTTAGTAACAAAAAGAACAATACAAAGAATCAATGAAACCTAGAGTTGGTTCTTTGAGAAAATCAACAAAATAGACAAGCTCTTTGCCAAATTAACTAAAAGACAGAGGGAAAAACCCAAATCAACAAAATCAGAAATGAATAGGGAGAAATAACAACAGACATTGAGGCAATCCAGAGAATCTTCAGGTCTTACTTTAAAAATCTGTACTCCACCAAATTTGGAAACCTAAGTGAAATGGACAATTTTCTTGATAGATTCTGCCTTCTGAAGTTAAATCAAGATCAGGTTAACAGATTAAGCAGCCCTATAATCCCCAAGGAAATAGAAACAGTCATTAAAAATCTCCCAACCAAAAAAACACAGGGCCAGATGGTTTCAGCACAGAATTCTACCAGACCTTCAAAGAAGAGCTAATACCAATACTCTTCAAACTCTTCCACAAAATAGAATCAGAAGGAACAATGTAAAACTCATTCTATGAGGCCACAGTCACCCTGATTCCTAAAACACACAAAGACCCAACAAAGAAAGAGAACTTCAGACTAATTTCTCTCATGAACAGAGATGCAAAACTACTTAATAAAATACTGGCAAACAGAATCCAAGAACACATTAAAAGTATCATGCACCATAATCAAGTAGGCTTCATCCCAGGAATGTAGGGGTGGTTCAACATACAAAAATCCATCAATGTAATTCACATAAACAAGCTGAAAGAAAAAAACACATGATCATCTCGCTAGATGCTGAAAAAGCATTTGACACAATCCAACACCCCTTCATGCTAAAAGTCCTAGAGAGAATGGACATACAAGGACCATACCTACAAATAATAAAGGCAATATACAGCAAGCAAGTAACCAACATCAAATTAAATAGAGAGAAACTTAAACTAAATTCAGGGACAAGGCGAGGATGCCCACTGTCACCATATCTCTTCAACATAATACTTGAAGTTCTTGCTAGAGCAATAAGACAACTAAAGGAGATGAAGGGGATACAAATTGGAAATGAAGAAGTCAAATTATCCTTATTTGCAGATGATATGATAATACTAACACATATTATATAACACATAAGCGACCCCAAAAATTCCACTAGAGAACTCTTACAGCTGATAAACACCTTCAGCAAGGTGGCTGGATACAAAATTAATTCAAAAAAAATCAGAAGCCCTTCCTTATACAAAAAAATAAATGGTCTGAGAAAGAAATCAGGGAAACAACTCCCTTCACAATAGCCAAAAACAATATAAAATACCTGGGGTAACTCTAACCAAGCAAGTGAAAGACCTGTATGACAAGAACTTCAAGTCCTTGAGAAGGAAATTGAAGAGGACATCAGAAGATGGAAAGATCTCCCATGCTCATGGATAGGATCAACATAATAAAAATGGCCATCCTGCCAAAAGCAATATACAGATCAATGCAATTCCTATCAAAATAACACCACAATTCTTTATAGACCTGGAAAAAGCAATTCTTAACTTCATATGGAATAACAAAAAAACCAGAATAGCTAAATCAATCCTGTACAAAAAAAAAAAAAAACCAAAAAACAAAAACAAAAAACCTGGAAGCATCACCATCTCAGATTTCAAGCTGCACCACAGAGTAATAGTAATAAAAACAGCATGGTACTGGTATAGAAACAGACCAGTGGATCAATGGAATCAAATTGAAGATCCAGAAGAACCCACACACCTATGGTCATTTAATTTTTGACAAAGAAGCCAAAACCACACAATGGAAAAAGGACAGCACCTTCAACAAATGGTGCTGGTCCAACTGGATGTCCACATGTAAAATAATGAAATTAGACCCATACTTATTACCTTGTACAAAATCTAAGTCCAAGTGGATCAAAAACCTTAACATAAGGCTGGACACACTAAATCTATTAGAAGAGAAAGTGGGGAAAACCCTAGAACTCATCGGCACAGGTGACAACTTCCTGAAAAGAATACCAACAGCTCAGGCTCTAAGACCAACAATCAATAAATGGGACCTCATGAAACTGAAAAGCTTCTGCAAGGCAAAAGACACTGTCATTCAAACAAAACGGCAGCCTACAGATTGGGAAAAAAATCTTCACCAACCCCACATTTGACAGAGGGCTAATATCCAAAATTTACAAAGAGCTCAAGAAATTAAATGCCAGGAAACCAAATAATTCAATCAAAAAAATGGGGAACAGAGCTAAACCGAGAATTCACAAAGGAGGAATCCCTAATGGCTGAGAGACACTTGAAGAAATGCTCTGCATCCTTATTCATCAGAGAAATGCAACTCAAGATGACTCTGAGATTCCATCTCACACCTGACAGAATGGCCAAGATCAAAAGCTTATATGACAGCACATGCTGGCGAGGGTGTGGAGAAAGGGGAACCATCCTCCATTGCTGGGGGGAGTGCAAGCTTGTACAACCACTATGGAAATCAGTCTGGTGATATCTTAGAAAACTTGGAATAGCTCTACCTCAAGACCCAGCCATACCACTTCTGGGTATGCATCCAAATGATTCCTCACCAAACTACAAGGAAGTTTCCTCATCTATGTTCATAGCAGCCTTATTTGTAATTACTAGAAACTGGAAACAACCCAGATGTCCCTCAACTGAGGAATGGATAAAAAAAAAAAACTATGATACATCTACACAATGGAATACAACTCAGCCATCAGAAACAATGAAATCTTGTAATTTGCAGCCAAATGGATGGATCTAGAGAAGCTTATCCTGAGTGAGTTAACCTAGACTCAGAAGGATGCACATGGCATCTATTCACTTATATTCGGATTTTAGCCATATAGTACAAGATAACTATACTACAGCCAGTACACCAAAGGGAACATGAACATAGACTTTGTTACCTGTCAAGGAGATACTTTGCCCTAGGGGTGCTGCCTTGTAGGCCCCCACTGTATGAGGCGGCTCTTGGACCTCATATGACTGCGGAACTGGGGCAGGGAACTGATATGTAGAGACACTCCACTCTGGATGAGTGGGATGGCAGTGATAGGAGGTAGAGGGTGGGAGGGTGGAGTGGAAAAAGGGTACTGTGATGGAGATTTAACCTGAAGTAATATATAAACATAAAAAAGAAAAAAAAGTAGAAATCAACAAATAAAACAAGCCAATTTAAAAAATGGGGTACAGACCTAAACAGAGAATTCTCAACAGAAGAATCTCTAATGGCTGATAATCACTTAAAGAAATGTTCAACTTTCTTATTTATCAGGAAAATCAAAATGACTTTGACATTCCATCTTATACCCATCAGAATGGCTAATATCAAAAACTCAAGTGACAGCCCATGTTGTCAAGGTTCTCTGTTGTTGGTGGGAGTACAAACTTGCACAACCACTCCAGAAAACAATTTTGTGCTTACTCAGAAAATTGGGAATAGTTCTGTCTCAAGACCCAGCTATACCACTCCTATACCCAAAAGATGCTCCATCATACTACAAGGACACTTGCTCAACTATGTTCATAGTAGCTTTATTTGTAATAGCCATAAACTGGAAACAACCTAGATGTCCCTCAACTGAAGAATGGATAAAGAAAATGTACATTTACACAACGGAATACTATCCATCTATTAAAAATAGGGACATCATGAAATTTGCAGACAAATGGAAGGAACTAGAAATATCATCCTGAGTGAGGTAGCCTGGAAAGACACACATGGTATATACTCACTTGTAAGTAGATATTAGCCATAAAGGACAGGATAACCATGCTACAATCCACAGACCCAAAGAAATTAAGTAACAAAGAGGGGCCAAGGGAGAATACTTGAATTTCATTCAGAAGGGGAAATAAGATAGATATCAGAGGTGAATGGGAGAGAAGGTAGGAGGAGAACAGAAGGGATCAAGTGTGGAGAGGATGGAGGGAAAGAGATCTGAGAGAGAATGGAAATCAGATGGGAGTGCATCACCGGGAAGAGCCAGAAACCTAGGCCAAGATAAACTCCCAGGAATCTATGAAGGTGACACTAATTAAGACTCCTAGCCATAGGGATATCGTACCTGAAATGGTCACCTACTGTAGCCAGGCAAGACTTCCAATGGAGGGATAGGGACACAAACCCAGCAATAAAACCTTTGACTCAATAATTGTCCTGCCTACCAGATGTGCAGGGATAAAGATGGAGCAGAAATTGAGGGAATGGGCAACTACTGACTGGCCCAACTTGAGACTCATCCCATGAGAGAAAGCTAACCCCTGACACTATTAATGATATTGTGTTATACTTGCAAACAGGAGCCTAGCATAACTGTCCTCTGAGAGCCTTCACCCAGCAGCTGATGGAAACAGATGCAGAGACCCACAGTCAAACATTAGGCAGAGCTGGGGAAACCTTGTGGAAGAGGGAGAGGAAGGATTGAAGGAGCCAGGTCAAGTTCACCACATGAAAATCTACAGAATTAACTAACCTGGGTCCATAGGGGCCCACAGAGACTAAACCACCAACCAAAGAGCATGCATGGGACATATCACACATATGTAACAGATGTGCAGCTTGATATTCATGTGTATCCCCTAACAACTGGGGCAGGGGCTGTCTCTGTCCCTGTTGCCTGACTTTGGATCCCTTTCCCTTTACTGTGCTCCCTTGTCTATCCTCAATAGGTGAAGATGTAACTTGATTTGCCAAGATGGGTTGACATACATGAGAAGTCTCCTCTTCTCTGGGGAGAAAATGAGGGGAGAGTCGGGGGAAGGGAGGGGAGGGGAGGTGTGAGGCAGGTACGGAGAGGAGAGGAGATAGGGGAAGATGCTAACTGGATGTAAAGTAAAAAATAAATTAATGAAAAGAAAAAAAATTAAGTTTGAGAACAACACCCATCATTGACATTTGGCTTCCACACACACCTATTGACATATATACACACAATACCAAACTTGTGTGCATGCATGCATACATTTGCACATGCATCTGTGTACATACCACAAACACATACACACACATACATTCATGCTTCTTTAAAAGTAATTAGCAAGTAAAATATTTATTTTGGTGATCAATTTAGTTTAGAAAAAACTCTTTATTTGTGATAACTGTAGTCTGCTAAGAGTTGAAAATGCAAAAATAAAGAGATTAGTGAGGGTAAACAAAAGACTTTGAAGGTCAAGATATAAAAGTCAACTTTTTTTTTTGCTGAATTGTTGCATTTTGACTTTCATTCCCATTTCTTGAATGGAAATAAATCACCTCCATTAATAACACATCAGAAATTAAAGCTCCTATGGGGATTTATTTATTTTTCCAATTCACTCTTTCAATGAAAATGCCAAATCTTACTTTTTGAATGGCTGACTTTCAGGATGGATTTGTTTAACAAAACACCTTCACAGCCTGACAAATTAAGTTGTAGGCTTCTGAGGTTTAGACTGGCGAATTACTTCTGTAAATTCAGGAACAGAAAAATTTAAATGTAGCTGCCATGAAAACAGCTTTATTAGCTCAGATTGTTGGAGTCAATTCCTGTTTCAAAAGGAATATTTTATATTATAAAACCATCATCTAGACTTTGATGTTCTGTTTGATTGACTGAAAAATTATAAGCTGTCAAAGTCTCTCTCCTCATGATAAAAAAGTCTTTCATGGAGTCTACAGACACTCATGTGTGAAATGCAGTACTTAGTTCTCCCCTGAAACATGGAGAACTGTTCTTCAAAACATGCTCATCATCATAGCAAGAACGATGAGGTTCAAGGGTGCCATTAGTAAAGGAATGCCACTGGATGAACACACAGAGGTTTCCAAAAACAATTTCATTCAATGATAAACTGCCACCAAATTGAGACTGTTTTATTGATTTTGACATGATTACTAAGGGCAATGAAATTATTTTTTTTAAAGTAATTTCCTAGTTTGTTTTTAAACATGTGCACCCACTGTAAGATTACTTCAAAAGAGCTTTCAGATGCTCAAAAATCAATGAAACCCCTTGGCCTGAGAGACAGGAAAGGATACCTATAAGCCACTCTCAGGGGCTTGGAGGGATGGCTCATCAGTTAGGAGCAGTGGCAAATCTTGCAGATGACTCAAGGTAAACAAACACATATGCATAAAACACAGCAGTGCACACAAAAGGAAATGGAATAAAATCAGATAAAAATAAAAATATTTCTAAAGAGCTTCTCATTGAGACTTGAGCAAATAGAGCCATGTAGCTTCCAAACAAGATCTAATGGAAGGAGTGGCATGTTTTTGGTAATGTCTGCACATTGTCTTTGGGAGCTTGTATGGAGGTTCATTTGTGGGGCGCAGCTACTAGCATGTCCCTGTCTATCGACTGAGCTCTTTAACCACATACACAGCTCTCAGAAGAGACACCCATCAAGTAGTGAGGGATAATAGAACTATCTTCCTAGCCAGCCAGATCAGGCAAATCAATCCTGGTGATCAATGGGTGGGGGGGGGGGAATGACGTGGGGACTGAGGGGCAGATATTATCACAGTCCCATCACCCTCACATCCAAAAATAAGCCCATTTTATTTTCTTTTGGTTTCCAAAATGGCTTTTTAAATTGCACTAAAGAATGAGCTTGATGAAAAACAGATTTAAAATATTGATATTTTTAGTATAGATCAATGTTTGAAATGGTAAAGCCCATTTATTTTTATGTAGTGCAGTGACTAAGTGGCTTTATGATTCAGATCAAGTTTTCTTAAATTTCAAAATGGTTTCAGGAATGAAGTTTTTAGACACTTTGTTTTGTTTTACATTCTGCTTAAAAGTGTGGTCTGGTTCCTTCTGATATCTTTTTCTACATGGAAAGTGCAGCCATAAGCTGGGATGCCTATTGGCTCCTCTCTTCTTCATGTTCTTCATGTTACACGGTCTCAGGATTATTACACACGGTGGGAGTGTTTTGTCTCAGCTTCTTATGCCACGTATCTCTCTCGTTTATCACTCTTTCAACAGCAATTCCTTCTTAGTTGGTAACTCTGCTGGAAAGATTTCGATGTTTCATGCCTGTTCCCTTCTCTATGCATGCAGCAAATCTCAGAAGATTCTCCTCAGGTCAGTGCCTACACACTAGCTCTTCAGACTTATATTTCCATTCAGAGTCACCTCTTTGAGCTGAATGAATGCTAAATTGCACCAAACACTTAGAACTTCCCAAACATTACATATGTGTTCATCACACGACCATCTGAAATGGTTGCTGCTATTGTGCTCCATCTACATTGAAGAGATGGAGGTAAGACACCTGACCATATGGCACAATCCCTAAGATGAAAAGCTGGGAATCTGAACTGAGCTGTCCATCTCAATGAATTCTTCTCATCAAATAGGATGTAAAAATCCTGATCTATCCTGCTACTACCCTAGCGGGTAGAGAACACAGGTGCTAAGGACAAAAGGTCTCACTCTCTCCTGAGACCCACTGCACCCCGACTCATCCAGCTTGACTCATGATGGAGTCAGATGTGAGACTGTGTAGGGCCAAGCAAGTGAACAGTACCACTCCTGCCTTCTAAAACACATATGGCTGTGTATCAAGGACATGAAAATAAAGTTTCTTTTCGGAAGTAGAATACAGCAATTGAGACATCATGATGTCATAACAGAATGCACCGAAAGAAAAGGTAAGAAAACACACTGAAACATTAATGCCATTTGTGCTGATGGTGAGGTGATGAGGGGCTTATTCTCCTCTCTGTAGTTCCATATTTAATTTTCTTTTCTCACACAGACATTTGCAACCAGTCTAGTGTTGTCCACTATGATGTTCCTACTAAGAGGAAATTCTCAAGAGAGTTCCTTTAGTAGGAGAAGAAATTCTGTGTGGGCTTGACATGCTGTGTATTAGGTGTCTGTAAATACAGTGAAGTATCTTCATGATAGCCACCCTATGTGTGACACCACACTTTAATATGTTTCTCTAAGATTTCTTTACTTGGCTTATAACTTAGTCTTATTTCTAAGCAGGGATACTATGAAATCTTAGAGTGGATTTGTTAGCTCATTTTCCTCCAAATGACACCAAAACATAAATGCCAGCTTAAGAGCCACCTCAAATCAGGTATAGTGGGGTCCACCTGTCACCCCAAGCACTCGGGGCAGTTGAACCAGGAGGATCATGGTTTCTAGGCTAGCCTGAGTTACTTAGTAATAGCCTATCTTATGAAATCAAAGGCTAGAGCTATAGATCATGGGGAGAGCACTTGCCTAGCATTTGTTAAGTCCCCAATCAATTGGTACCACAATCAATAAATAAATGTCATCTTCACTCACACCAGACAGATACAAACAGTGTGATAGAAAACCATTGTGACTTTGTATGAAGAATTCCAGAAAGCTGTCCCTTTGTCACTTCTTAAACATTTAAGTTAAAAGGGAATGTTTATAGCAACATATGAGGGACTCTTCCTCAGAACTTGTGCACCTTCGCAATATGAGAAGTGCTGGTAGATAGGCTCCCTGTATTCTAGATACTACATGTGGGATTAGCAGGGGTAGAAAAGGTTGAGCTAGGATGGCTGGCTATATGATAGAATGAGAGAGAAACTTACATTGGTTACAGGATCGTTTTCATTCTCTGTAACACATCCCTGAAGATTTAAATTGAGAGCTCTACATATGATCATGATTCTTTTTGCAGCTTTCTCTTCGAAGGGTTTGATCATAAACTCGTGTTCAAAAAGGTCCCTTTTTTGAAGCTTCAGGGTCTAAAAATGTTTTCAAAAGTCTTAGTTAGCCAACACTCACCATGAAAAAAGAAATTTTAAATTATAATTGACAGTTATATGGGTCAAGTTCATCTCTGTTCAGAATCCTGACTTACGTCTATATCTGGGTCCAGAGAGAACAGATTGAGTCTGTCCATGTTTCGTGTTGTTTTGACAGTGTCTTCAGTTTCTGTGAGGTACTGTGGAGAGACAAGTGTTAGTCCCTGGTGTCTAGACTTCCCTGTGTAGCCCCAGACACACCCACAGAGGCTAAGAAACAGCTTCTAAGTCATCCACACAGGGCAAATCTTATGAAAACATGTTCTTATTTTCAAAGGTTGTGCCATGTTAAGTAAAACTCTTAGATTGATGAAAAATTCTAGATTAGTTCTTAGTCTGAATCTTAAAGAAAAGTTTTGACGCTTTTTCTATGAAAGAAGTAAGTAGTTCAAGTGTGTGTGTGTGTGTGTGTGTGTGTGTGTGTGTGCAATACACTGTCAATTTCATTACTTTTACAAAGTCGGGATGTAGGCTGTTCTCTGAAGAATCTGTTTCCTCCGGTGTACAGTCACAAGTCATGGAATTATCCAATGGATCTTGAAAAGACAGACCAACATAGGTTATTTAATAATATGAGTCGTAAATTTTCCTCGCCTATAATGCTGGATTAAGTTCAAGAATTCAGATGGATGTTGATGAGTCTAAGTCACCCTTTTGTCCTGTCTACAATATACCAGACCATTAATCAGTCAGGAGTTGGAAATGAAACTTCCTGAAAATCATCTTAGGATTCTTACCATGCTAACATATACACTGAGAACTCGGGAACCTGATAATGCTGATGTGCATAGGTTGTCTTGGCTTCTTTCAGCAATGACCAATATAATTTTCTCAAATAGGTAAATACTTTTCTAATTCTCACTCTCAGGGGATTTACCTAGAACCAATCTTTTAGCTTTAGCTACTTGAACTCTGTAGAGCACCGAAAACATGAGTACTCTATTTGACAATTAGTAAGCAAACAGGAAATCACCATAGAACACCTGCTGTGGCCTATGGCAGTGGTGTGAAAACCAGCAATAGTTTTCTTCCTCATTATCTGTGACTTTTTTGCTTGAAGGGACATGCAAGTAGGACTTGGTAATGGCTGTAGTCTGGTTTCTAGTTCACGGTTGTCTTAATATCTCTTGAAAAGGTTTTCCTTGGGGAACATTGACTGAGTGTTGAAGAGACTTTCCCATCTATACATTTAAGACTTTACTGTTACACTTTCATCTTTTTCTGTTTTCTCTTGTTCTTCTCTTTCTCTACAATGAGTAGAACGTTATGAGGGAACTAGGCTGGTAAAAAGAAAAAAATTGTGAATGCATGTGTGTGTACACGTTCACATGTGCCTGTATGCGTGCATATGTGTAGGCCAGAGGACAATGTTCATTGTCTTTCTCAGTTGCCTTCTGTCTTATATTTTTATTGGTCACTTTTTTATTTGCCAGTTTCAAACACACATGTAATATGTTCTCACTATCCTCACCTCCTTTCTCTCTTTATCTTGTGTCCAATCGCTATCACACCACTATTCCTGTCCCTTCCTCTGAGTCATAAGGTTTTGTTTCATTTTGGGATCCATTTAGTCTAAACAGTAAAGATCTGTGACCATAGAATAGAACTATCCGTTGGTGACTGCCCACCTTATTTTATGAGACAGGTTCTCTCACTGAGCCCAGAGCTCACTAATATGGATAGACTAGCTGTCCAGCAAGCTCCAAGGATGTCCCTATCTCTGCCTCCCTAGCACCGGGTTTGTAAGTGTGCACCATTGCACCCAGATTTTTACATGAGTCCTGAGGTCTGCACTCAGATCAGCATGCTTGTATGTCAAGTACTTTACTGACTAAACTAATCTTCCAGCCTGATTTATTTTCTTATGAAAAGACCATGACGCCTGTTGTTGGAACTTTCACATATCATCTGTCTGTCAAAACAGCATGAATAAAAGATGCCTTGTAGCTAAGAGGAAGTAAAGCACATTTGTTCTTGTAGACAACATGCTGCACTTATTAAATATAAAGACCAAATTAAAAATGGACCTTCTATACAATCTTCCCACCAGAAATATGTATAATTTTTGTGTTACTTGAGACCCAACTTTCCTTGTTGGTGATGGCCTCAAGTCCCTTTCAGTAAACTTAAAATTGTACCTCTGTGTAGTAACTATGAGACCTAGTAGAAGCAAAGGCCCCGGGGTGAATTTCTTAGAGCATATAGCTCAGGGATGTATGAACCCAGCCTGACAGCTACCTACCACAGCTACTAAAGGCCAAAGTAAACTAAAAAAGCTCCTATCACACTTAGCCAAAGCAGGGAGATGATTTCAAGAACTCTCACCCAGCCCCAGCTCTGCAAGTTCTGTGCTCTTTCTTCCCTGGAGTTGGCCCTCAGGGCTGATTTGCAGGATACGGTTGAGTGTGTGGATCCACTCATCCATATCCATCTCAGTTTCCGCTGCCAGCACGAAATAGGTCAGGTCGTTCATCTTCAATTCAAAGGCATATTTCCTCAGCCTGTTATTCTGTGGTATAAAAAGAAGGAACAAAACAGTAAACCATGAGGCAGAGAGACATTTGTGTGCTCTTGAGGTTCCAAAGTATTTCCATCCAGGTGGGTGACAAAAAGTAAACCTTACAAAATACAGCAGAGCTTTAGATGAGTTCATTCATTTGGTTTATTTATTTTTTTTTAGAACTTTTTGTACTGAAAATGTTCTATGCCTGTTTTTGTTGATTGGATGGGGTTTTGCCTTAAAACTTTCATCTTTAGGCTTAAGTGTGAACGTATTGCAGCCTTCCTCAGAAAATTGCTTTGAGGCCCCATTTTTCATTTTACCACCGAAATTCTATTACTCATGCTAGTAAGTCTGACCCCACCACACTGTAGAGACAGCACCTGCTATGGCAATAACAGGCAGCATGGTGCCTTAATACTCAAGGGACACTTCTTCCTTGATCTTTTAGCATAGCTGACATGTCAGCCATTGCTTTATTAAAGCCCTGATATCCTGGACCCTCACTATACCTGATTTTCTTTCCATCCACCAGTCTCTGCATATTTCTATACTCTGGTGGCTCTTCCCTCTTGCCATTTCTCCAAACAAAATTCTTGGCTGTGCCTTAAATTCTTTTTACTCTCACTTAGACTTCAAAAATCATGCATACACAATGATACCCAAACCAACCTCCTCAGTCATCTTTAATTTGACATCTCTCCATTGTTTTTGGTGACCAACCAAGGCCTGGCTACAGTTTCCTGAATTGTCCCTGTAACACCATTCTTGGTGAAATGAGCCACACCCTAGGCTTAGACTCCAAACATAGTGAGCAGATGTTTGTGCCTCATGTGCTAACATTATTTATGTTCCTTCTTCAAATATCCACCAAAAACATTATCCATTTTCCAAGGTTAGAATATGGAGACAAAGGTCCTTGATCTATGGAATTTGTAAAATAATTTGGAAGTTCGCACTTCATTCTTTTCAAAATCTTTTTTGACAGACACACGTATCCTTTCAACATACTTTTGTGAGGGTTTGGATAGTTCTGCTGAACACTGAAATGTATAACAGTTCCCACACGGGTCAAAACAGTCATAGTTTATAAAGGAAACAGAGTAAGCCAACTCGTAAAACTGATATGTTAGTAGGGAAATTGTGAATGCAAGTGTGATTGACAGAATGGCCAAATAAATAGTGGAAAAACTGAATATTTTGTTGATGATTAGAGTTGATATGAGCTAATGTGCTGAATAGAGACTTCACATTGGGTGCTCAAGTCCCTCCCCAAAGTTGATGTATAACTTGAAATCTGTAAAAGGAAGGAGTGGGGGAAAAGGAAGGCACAAACAAGAGCAATTACGTGTTTTATATATTACAACCACAGATGAGAAATGTAAACTCAAAATGCAAACCTGTCATGAGTGATGGCATAGAACTCTAACCACAGCAAAAAGACTTAGGGCAAAAGGTCCTGTCACACTTCCATATCTGTGATCCTATTGAGCTGGGCTGGCTGGCCACTGTACCATCGCATACTAAAGGAATCACAGCTTTCCTTCGTACAGAGGATATACAGTGTGACAACAAATAAGCTTTCAGACAATGTAAACTCCAGGAAGAGAAGGAGAAGGAGGAGTTAGTAATAAAGCTTGGAGTGGTTCTTAGCATGAGCAAATGCTCTTCTGCCAAGTCTTCCAAGGACCTTATTGTTCCTCCCTCTGTATCATAGTCAAGGGTTATGTTTGCTTTGTAATGGCTCACTCATAGAGCTGACTCTCCAACATCTCTCAAGTCCTATGGGCAGGAAGTAACTTTTTACAATTGGCATTTAGTATAGTGATTGATGGTATACTGCTGCAGAAGAGGGGTTTGCTATGTGGGCACTTTCTACTGGGCAAAGCTGTGCTTTTGTCTCTGTGCTTGCAGAATTGGGGAGATAGATGTTAAACAACTAGACCTGGAAATATAACATTGGAAAATGAATATACTTAATCTTTGTGTAAACGTTTAAAAAAGAGATACTAGATTCTATAAGGACATAGAATGGAATTATTTGGACAAAACAAAGTAATTGTTAAGATTTGCATTTTCATAGCAATTCAGAGTAGGAGCACAAACAGAAAGGCAGCAGCTTCAAAATTAGGATGCAAACTTAGTGTCTAGGGAGCTTAAGAATGCAAAGTCCTAGATGCTGTATTTGGGAGGGGTGGGAAGACTCCCTCCATCCAACCTGACTTGCTCTTCTGGTAAACTGTGGTGCAGAAGGTCTCTCAGACTGCCTGAGACCCATGAAACAGAGTCTGTCCAGGCAAAGACAATAGGGCTGAAAAGCAGGTTTCCTATTAAGATTCTGATTGCTTCATATGAAAAGAGGAGTACAAGTAGACATCCAAGAAAGAACTAGGGATGTTCAGAGTGTGAGGCAAAACTTCTGCTTAGATGTTATCAAGATTGGAGTATAGCACAATGCAAACAAATCTTAGTGTTATTTGGAGAGTCAATACTGTGGAATCTATTGTTCTCACCCGAGGCTGGAAACAACATGGACTAGCTGCAAAATTACATCAAATGTTCCTTTGGGTCAGAATTGAAAGTGAATCCACTTGCAATCTAGCTTGAGAAGTAAGACTTGATTTTTTAAATTGCATTCTGTACTTCAGATGAGTTGATTATGGTTGCCAATGTTTTAATAATTCAAAAGCACTATTAAAATATTTGGCCACATTGGTATGGATCTTTGTATATTGATTCAAAATTAAGGTTAACTCTTTTTAAGGTAGTGTACCTAGGTAACGCTTAAAAAATGAAATGTGAAGTTTTGGCCTTTTGTTAGCAACTGTCATAAACTGTTTAGGATAATTAAGAAATGCAAACTAATAGTCATGAAAACGTGTCATTTTGTTAGGTACTAGGGCAGTCTATAACAGTTATTTTCTAAGTAAATCAGAAACCAAGTTGCTAAGAGACAAGCAACATGTGCTTATACAAATATAAATAGATAGATAGGTGGTCTTCAAAAACCTAAAGAGATCTGCAGAATACAGCATTCAAAGATGTTTTCTTAAGATTTTTTTTGATATTGAGACAAGTCAGCTCCTGACAGCACCTCCTATTCTACTCAGAGTAGAAGATAGGCATCGAAGAATCTCCAATTGGGGTTGGTTGAATTAGTGGCAAACCTGTCACTTGGCAAGAAAAAATCCCTTGCTTCAAGTGTAGACAGAATGCTGTCCAAAAAGAACAAAACTTGGAAGCAGGTAAGTCGACAGCCTAGCTCTGCCAAGACAGGGTAGGCAAGTCCTTCATAACTCCTGCATTATAATCAATGTCTGTCAGAGAAATGGGGCCAAATGGCTGAAGATCAATGCTGTAATGTATGGAGAGAAATTGGGAACTGTCCAGGCAGCCACTGGTATGTAGTTTCTTCGTTTTAGAAGCTGCTGGCCCTGTACTTCCTGTATAATCAGATGTATTTATCCCTCTCAGGTCTCTGATGTGGTTGAAGACTAGATAGCTAGAGTCTCATAGTTAAATTTTGAGTTGTTTAGGAATTAAGAGGGTGTTCTGGATCTAAGAAGATGTTTTAAAAATTGTGATGCAAGTTAGGATGGAAGCTGAGTTGGATATAGAACTTCAAACTCATGGAGATGGTTAGATAGTAGAATGTTAAAGTCAGGTGTCAAATACATATGGACTGGACATTGGGAATGTATACTAAGCCATATAACTCTCATAATTGTGGCCTATTTATTTCTGTTGTTTTGTATTGTATTTATTGTTATAAGAGAAAGAGCCATTTGTTGGACTGAAAGGGTGAGCTGTTGGGGGGAAAAGATATACCTTAAACTTAAAAAAAAGGAAGTGGATCGAGGGTTGAGGGGGAAGAGGGTAGGAGGGTGGGACCAGAGGGGGAAGTAGGGAGGGGATTGTGATTGAGATGTAACTTGAAGAAGTAAAAAAAAAATGTATCTTCTAAAAAAAAATTCAACAAAGTTTAACAAGCTTTTGTTTCTCAAACTATATATTTATAAATGAAATAAGGCATTGTGTTTGTGATCTGAGGGAGACACAGCTACTTGCAGTGTATATCAGTAGAACATGGGAAGTCAATAAGATATTTGAATAATCCCAACAGGCAGTTGTTGTCCTTAAAATAGCAACAAAGAGGCAATGACAACTTTTATACTCTTCTAGTTTTCTTTATTTTTTTTTTAAATCAGTGTCCTCTGTAGTTAGCATAAGGCTTTGCCTAGTCAAGACTACATGGCTTCATAACCAATAGGAAATGCAGCATGCTCTGTAGCTCTATAATATACTTAGTGAATAGTGGCAGACATTCTGCAGCAAGTCTTCTCTTCACTTGGAATAATCCCAATTACAAAGACTGTAAGGAAAGTACAAGTGCCAACAGAGGCCTCAATAGTAAAGAGGGAAATTACCCAAACCAAGTGGTCCATTCTATCTCTCATGCTATTGGAGTTGTTCATAGATTTTCATATGAACCAAAGGAGAATGATCTAACACATGGCATCCCATCAGGCTCGTGATGGTGGCGGTTCCCATTCAGATCACATTTTCCACTTCCTTTAGCTTTGTCCATTCATCCGGGAAACAAAATTTGTCAAGTACTTCCTTTCTGTCAATCACACAGCATTAGCAAACAGTCAAGGAAAGCACTTTCCCTCACTGACCTTGCATTCTACTTCTTCTGCTCTCATTCCTTCCTACCCTTCCTTCGTGTGTGTGTGTGTGTGTGTGTGTGTGTGTGTGTGTGTGTGTGTGTG
>CAJQZJ010013540.1:3641847-3728878 GCA_907164525.1 Lophiomys imhausi
GTGTGTGTGTGTGTGTGTGTGT
Organism: Lophiomys imhausi; assembly: GCA_907164525.1. NCBI lineage: Eukaryota > Metazoa > Chordata > Mammalia > Rodentia > Muridae > Lophiomys > Lophiomys imhausi. The sequence goes on from CAJQZJ010013540.1 coordinate 3,641,870, forward strand.
GTGTGTGTGTGTGTGTGTGTGTGTGACAGAGAGAGAGAGAGAGAGAGAGAGAGAGAGGGAGGGAGAGCAAGCATGCATATTCACTTATGTGCATGTGTGTGGAGGACAGAGGTCAATGTCAGTGTCTCCAATTGTTCTCCATCATCTTATTTTTTGAGTCAGAGTCTCTCACTGAATCATCACATTATTCGCTCAGCTAGGATAGCTTGTCAATGAGCTCCAAGGCTCTGCCTGTCTCTACTTTGCAGACTCAGGATTACAGATGCCTGCTGCAGCATCCAACGTTTACATGGGCTGCTAGAAATCTTAACTCAGGACCTCATATTTTTCTGCAGTCATTGACTAAGTTAATTCCCCAGACCCTTAAACTTACATTCTAATAGAGTGTCCATGAACAAAAAGCAGAAATGTGTGACTATAATACAGTGTGAAATAATGCAGTATCATTGATATAATACATGAGGCATCATGCAGTGATAAATGTACTTTCATTGCTGTGTATGTTAAGACTTAATGTTAGAGGTTGTTACTCATGTCTTCTATGTATATTCCACTTCTTTTTCCATATATTTTCCCCAGAGGCTGGAAGCTCTTTTAAGACAGAGCCTCACCTTTTTCTATATCTGGCTTTTCCAATGAATGTTGCACCCAGCAACTTTCTAAGTAATACTTTCTAATGAATTCTATGTCCAAATCTCGCTGTCTTAAACTGCATGTGAGCATATCATTGTGCGTTTCTTTGGCCACATGGTTTATATAAGATGATGTCTATAAGTGGGTATGCTAATTTTGCATATGGTAAACACAACACTCCCATGAATATCTCTGTAATCTTGGGCATTCGTCTACTTCATATCCCATTTTGCCACTTATCAATTCTGTCACTTGGGAAATCCACATTATCTCTTGGTTTTATTTTCATAAACAGGATAATATTAATGCATATTCCACCAACTATATCAAATAGTATAGTAAATGGATAAGGTTGCAAGTACCTTTCTGGTTGTTACTATATTGGGAAATAAAAGTCTCCAGAGCCAGAATTTATTAGTGGGAAATGTGAGGGCCATCTATGGCTTCTAAATCCATCTTGTTTCAAAGTATAAACTCCTCTCATGTGATTTCAGTGAGACATACACACCCCACTTTTCTACTTTGCATCTCATATTCAGACTCTGTTCACTCATGAAGTCTAAGCTGCAGAAAACACTTTAATTTCTAGCCTTTCACTAAACACACATAGTCATTTAAAAATTCCATATCTATGTGCTGGCGGGTGTCACTCTACCACCAACTTGAGCCATTGTGACATGTTTTCAGATGCTAGCACTATTGAGATGGAACCTCAGACAAATAGGATTTATGGGTCATTTATATTCTTCAACATTGGCAAGGCCTGAAATGCAGGAGTGAATGGATAGACAGATGGATAACATATGAGTGAATGACTGAAAAAAAAAAATCACTGAAGGACCAAGACTGGGTAATCCAAACATAAATATTCCTTAGACCCAGGATAAAACCAAAAGTGGTAGAATCTGCTCCAGACTGGCCTATAATCTAGACATAATACTGTTTGTTGATAGTATAAGGAAAAAAGAAGCATGGTTAGGTTTTTTGTTTGTTACCCCGACTCAAGAATCTGCCAATCACTAACACCATTTACTGATTTTGAGAGAGAATTGACATCTCCTTCTCCTTGAGGTCACCCTTGTAGTGTGTGTCTTACAATTCCAATAATGATTTGTGGGAAAATAATGTTATAGATTGATTCCAAATGAGGCAAGCTCAAATGCTGTGTTCATTAAAGGATTGTTATAAATTTGAACTTCCAAAGAATCCCAGAAGTTAGGTAGCATTTACTAAGGGAAAGACTTCGTTCTTTTCTTTTCTTTCTTTCTATTTCTTTTCTTCAAGAGAAACTGGCATCAGTCTTCAGCCTTTTGGTCCTGTTTCTCTGACAGACATTTATTGTAGAGCAGGGATTGTGAAGGACTTGCCTACCCTGTCTTGGCAGAGCTAGGCTGTCGACTTACCTGCTACCAAGTTTTGTCCTTTTTGGACAGCAGTCTGTCTGCAGTTGAAGCAAGGAGTTTTTACATGTCAAGAGATAGGCTTGCCACTAATTCAACCATCTCACATTGGAGATTCTTCGATGCTTTTCTTCTACTTGGAGTAGAATAGGGGTTGCTGTCAGGAGCTGATATGTCACGATATCAAAAAAAAATCTTAATTTAAGACCACATCTTTGAATGCCGTATTCTGCAGATCTCTTGGGGTTTTTGAAGATGCCCTATCTATCTCTTGTATTTAGATAAGCAAATGTTGCTTGTCTCTTAACAACTTGATTACTGAGTAGCTTAGAGAATATCTGTGATAGACTGTCTTAGTAGCTAACAAGGTGACATACATGCATGACTAGGAGTTTGTTTTTCTTAACTATCCTAAACAGTTTAAGACGGTTGGTATCAAGAGGCCAGAGCTTTACATTTCATTTTTAAGTATCTCTAGGTACGATACCATTAGGAAGCGTTACCTTTAATTTTGTATCAATATACAAAGATCTATTCAAATGTGGCTAAATATACTCTTAATTTTGTATCAATATACAAAGATCAATGCCTATGCGGCCCAACACAATCTTAATATTGCGTCCATATACAAGGGTCAATACCATTGTGGCCAACTATAATCTTAATTTTGTATCAATATACAAATATCAATACTGACGTAGACCAATACAATCTTATTTTTTCACAATAAACAATGGTCAATACCACTTTAGCCAAATATACTATTAATTTTGTATCAATATACAAGGGTATAAGGGCATATTCAATAATGTGACCTTTCTTCTTGATCCTTCCTGTGCTGTCTATGTCTTGATTTTTCTCAAGTCCGTGCATTCCTACATAGGAGATAAAGAAGGATACAGAAAAGGGAAAGAAGGAATACCCTGGGTCTAACCTCCAAATGACTGATGCTGGAATGTATGGAGAGAAAATGGGAACTGTCCAGGTAGTCACTGGTTTGTCATTTCTTAGTATTGGAAGCTGCAGGCCCTGCACTTCCTATACAATCAGACATATTTATCCTTCTCGGCTCTCTGAGGTGGTTGAAGAATAGACAGCTTGAGTCTCATAGCTAAATTTTGAGTTGTTTAGGAATCAAGAGGGCGTTCTAGATCTAAGAAGATGGTTATAATAGTGATGCAAGTTAGTATGAAAACTAAGTCAGTTATAGAACTTTAAACTCATGGAGATGGTTAGAAGGTAGAAGGTTAAAGTCAGGGGCCAAATATGTATGAACTGGACATTGGGAAGGTATACTGGGCCATTTAACTCTCATAAATGTGGCATATTTAATTCTGCTGTTTTGTATAGAATTTACTGTTATAAGAGAAAGAACCATTTGTTGGAATGAAAAGAGAAGCTGTTGGGGTGGGGAAGAGGGTGGAAGGGTGGGACAGGAAGGGGGAATAGGGAAGGGTTTGCGACTGAGATGTAACTTGAAAAAAAAAAAGTACTTATAAAAAAAAAAAAAAGAGAAACTGGCAAGGATCCCTGACAAAACAGATCTGACTCATCCTAGTTATTCATTTGTTCTGTGCTTTTGTGTATGTGTGATTCATTTTCAGGCACAAAATGTGCCCAAGAGCTTACTGAGGTGATGGTTAAAATTTGCATAATCTCTCTTGAAATTTCCTTCCCAGGTGTAAAAATGTTTAGGTCCAGAAGAATTGTATGCAAGAACTGGGAGTAGCAGAAGATGTTGATGTCCCTGATGTACATGTCTCTCCCCAAAGAGATTAACCTCAAGGAACTGGAGGCTACTTCTTCCATAAAAGAATAAGATATTGGGAAAGGTATTGACAAGTTCAGGGACCTATCGATGAACTCTTTAAAAGACACACATCCAAAATCCATCTTGGGGAACCCTAAAGACCCAAATACTCTGTATAGACTCTGTGCTGTAACTCCAGAAGAGAGCTCCAAAAGGAGACAGAAGATTAGCTTTGAGACATTGTCTGTAAGAGAGTTATCACTCTTCTGCATTTTTAGATACTGCCATAGCCTCTCATTCATACCTCCATTTGTCCTGTAGGGATGCTGAGTAACAGCAAGCATGCTGCTCTTACTTCTGTCTTTTTTTTACTTTAACAGGGAAGTGAGTTTCCCATGCTTTAACACTTTTCCAAGCATAATATAGTAAAGAAATAAAGTACTGAATGAATGAATGAGTTGGTGAATAAAAATTAATGGGTTAATTAACATATTTAGGGATCAGTTTGAGGAATGCAAAAAATTTACTAGGTGACTGTTCTACAGTAGCATGTCTTTCTTTCAAAGCTATGACCTATAATAGGGGCAATTAGGAAAGCAGGGCGAGGATACACTATCACCTAGATCCTTCCGAAGCCTTTGTATATTTACTTCAGTTTTATGAATGAGAAACCTGAGGTCAGAGCCTTCACTCAGAGGTCTCAGGATGTCAAAGGTAAAACTAAGATCCGAATGCCGACCTGAATGAACCCCAAGCTTCTACTAGCTCTGTCAGGTTCTTCCTAAGACAATGTTTTAAAAGGGACTGAAACAAAACCTAAGTTAGGGATGGTGAAGGCAAGTGCCTAAAATGGACAGATAGATTAGAACATAAAGTGGTGTGTCAGAACAGCATTCAATATAAACTGCATCCCTCTAAGCTTAGTATATAAAAAAGAGTATGAAGGGATTTTTAGAAATAATGCCTCACCAGAGAAAACAAAAACAGAAAAAAATTAAAATTCAGCTCAGTGTAATTATAAGATGTAACCACTGATCTCTGAAGTATTGTTAAAGGTTTGCTACGTATTTTAAGGCCTAAGAGTCTCCTTTGAGTGATTAACAATAGACAAGCATCTCCACAGTCCGTTAAGATCCTCACTGCTCTTTCTATATGGAAAGCTGGCTTCTGCATTAAAATGCAATTAGCTTTCCCTTCTACCAGGGTACTCAGCAACACTTAATTAATTCTTAAAGTTCAGCCTTATTACTTTCTGGGGGAGTTCCAGATTTTAACAGACGAATTGTCCAGAAATAGCATAGGCCTGCGAGGTTGCAGACAACTCTATTTTGGATCTATAGATCTAAGTGCCCTCCATAACAGCTCAGGATGTACACTGAACTATGACATTACAGGCTTTCTGAGGGTGTGCTTAACACAGAAAGTATATCTTTAGGGTCCAGAGTCTTACTGTAAAATTTGGGGGGTGATCGCTACAAAGTTAATTGCTTCAAATTTTAACTAAAACAAAACAATGAATTTGTATGAGTTTTAACAAATAGAGAAAAGAAATGAAAGAGGATCCAACATTTATGCACTGGGAGGCATCTGTGCAATTATTCTCCTTCCATTTGCCATAGTGGTTCATGACAGGTACAATACTAAGGGCAGTAATTTAAAGATCAAGAGCTTCCAGAACAGTCCTGTCTATAACTCTTGGCAATCAAAGGAATCTGTGACTTTAAAGAAAATCTCCACTTCAAAGAAAGATGACCACCACATGAAGATCAACAGAACCAACCAATCTAGGCCCCTAGAGGCTTACAGAGGCTGAAACACTAACCAAAAAAAAAAGGCATATATAGAATTGACCTAGGCCCCCTATACATATATAGATGATAGGCAACTTGGGCTTCATACAGATCCCTTAGCAAGTGATGTGGTGGGGGCAGTGCCTGTCACACCTTACTCTAGCTGGGCTACCATGGTGGGCAACAGTGCTAAAAGAGCTCTTAGCCATCATGTGACTGACAAACTGAGGGGGCTTGATAAGGGTGGGACCCCCCTCACCTAGGAGGAGAGGAGGGAGAGGGGGAAGTGGGTGGGAGGGTGGGACCAGGAGGGGTGGAGGAAGGGGGCTGTGATGGCGATGTAACTTGAATAAATATATAAAATGCTAAAAAAGACAGATGATATGTGTACACATGGAATTTGTTACCTGCTAATAAAGAGAAGATGATTTATGAAGTATACCTTAAGCTATGTGACTGACATGTCTCCCTCATGAATTTCATTAGTTCAGTGGTTTTCTAGGATGTATATTGGATAAATTTTCATTTTCTTCTTTTCCTTGAAGATATAGCTCAGACTTGTTTATACTTTAGGACTTAGCACTTCCTGTTCCCACTCATTCTTAATTCAATAGATCTTATAGTTTCTCTTTGTTTTAATTATTTTTGTCTCCTTTCAAAAATGCCCCTTTTCAAATATCAATATTCCTTTTCAATTTCATGAAACACATTTCTTCCATATATTTACCTGTTTTTTACTGAAAAAAATTGTCTAATTGATTCCATTCTTTTCTTGTTTCTTTGCTTATTTCCTGTTTTTTTTTTTCCATTAAAAGTAAGTTTTGTGGAAGTATTGGTCTAGACTGTGGATTTTTCAACAAGTTCACAGAGTCTAGAACAGTTCTTGACTTATACATATATATTCTAATATTTGTTGCGTGCGTAACGCAACAACAATAAAACCATCACAGAGAAGAGGAATTTTCACTCACCTGCACCACACCTGTGCAGGAATCCAAAAAGATGCAGCCTTTGGGTTCTTTGGATATCTTCTCATCTTTGTAAAAGTTCATAATGTAGGAGTTATCTGGCAACTGAGTCAGCTGGAAGTAGCGCTTTTTGAATGACTAAATAAAAGATAGAAGGAAGGAGTTTGAATTTCATTATACTGCTACTCATGGAAATGACAAGTCTTCAGATTTCTTCAGCAGGGCATTGAACTAGGGCAGAGACTCTGACTTCTTTATAAATAAAATATTACAGGAAACATAAACTTCATGAGAATAGTTCTTCTCCATGCTGTGACCCAACAAGGGGTGTGGAGAAAGGAGACAGATCCAGGATTAGTTCCGAGGTGTCCTTACCCGAACAGTGACAGTGTTGTTCACAGTGCTGTTAAAATTCCCCTTGTAAAGCCAGCCGGACTTGAACACGCCGGTACCTCCAGCTCCCCCACCACCCTTGGAAGATGAGTGGGATGTGGTATCCTGAAACAAAAGCCGTCCTTAGCATTGCAGCCCGCCTTGTGGAGCCCAGATCTTAGACGCTGCACTTAAAAAGATGAGTCCTCTTTGACTCATCTGCGATAATCATGGTAGTGTCAAAACAAACAGGATTCATTTTGCCTAAAAGCGCCAACACAACTAGCTCCCGCTCCTCAGGAGAAACAGATTGCAAAGAGGCGGGAATTAATTGTCGGCATGTTTTAAGCCTGTCGCTTGCAACAATTACTTACTTCATCCTTATCAGCGTCTTCATGGTCAACCTCAAAGGAATGTGAAGGAAGTTTCTCTGGCTTGTGTTCTGCTCTGATATTTGAAAAAGAAAGAAAGAAAGAAAAAAGTCCAGTTTGTCATTTGATATCTTGCTTGCTTTCCCCTGCTGCTCCCAGGATCACAATGACTCAACTAACATTGTTTAATTTTTTTTTTTTTTTAAGTTTTGCAACCTTAAAATATGGGATTCTTTTTTTCTGGGAAGTGTTAACTTCCCCTTATATCATTGTATCTCACCTCTTCTAAGTACATGTTTTAAATCCTGGTGTTATTATTGATGCAGATTTGTACATAACTATTTGTGTTGGGCAAGAGCTGAAAGGGTAGATGTAAATCTTAGTGTTGTGTTTTCCCTCTTCGGCATTCGGCATTAAGTGATGACACTCCTGTTAGCTTTTCTGGGTCATCTGTACATGACATAACCAATGGTACAGGATAGTTGCCCAAGGAGCCCCAGGCAGGAAATGAATTGATTCCCGAGGGGCAGCCTGTGTTTTGGCCCTCAGGTTGTGTCATGCCCCTGTGGTAGCCCCTCAGAAGGCCACTCAAACAGAGCAGGGGCGGCTGCATGTACTGTGTGTACCCTTTGGCATCATAGAGATTTCAGTTTCAGATGCAGCCTGTTCAGCCATCCCAGAGGATCAAGAAGGCACACCTGGCTTTATATCTGCAGAATAAAATAAGTCTGAAGTAAGTTTTCCTTGGCTCAAGTCTGCCTCATAATGAGTGGCTGCAAGAAGCCAGACTCTCCACTCAAAGTTTAGGCTTTCTTTGACAGTCAGCCCTCTGACACCTTTAAGGCATAAGATCTCATGGGCAGACATTTCATAGAATGTTTTAAGCATGTAGAATCAGACTATGAGAAAAGAAGACCAGAGAATTCCTTAATCCCATCACAGATCTGCTCCTGAGCTGACAGTGTTCTGAAGAGAAAGGGAGAAGGCTAAAAGCTCCTTACACTGAAGTTCCTTCTGTTCATCCTCACAGGGTGCTGCCTAATGGATTTTAGTGTTCTTTTATCCTCCTTCTGAAGGATAGCACAGTGCCTACTTCCCAGTGCACCATGGGAAGTTGTAGCACAGAAGAAATTCCCATTCACTGTTAAGCATTGTCCATTTCTTAGCAGATCCTCAAGAATTAGAAAATGTTTACATCCATCACCATTACCTGTTCCCCTACATTTTCCATTGGCCCCAAAAACCACTGTGACTAACACAGGACCTGAGATTGAGTGTTAAGGATGAAGTGTGGACTCTTCCACCATTTTAATTCCAGTTTTATTCTCTACTTTTTTTGTTTGTGGTTCTTGTAAAATCTCAGCACTTGCTGATCAGTACTTGGAAGTGGTAAGAGTGTTCTCTTTCTCAACAGTTAAAAGAGAGAAGATGAGCTGTAAGAAGTATTATTTGGAGATTATCCCCTTGGGCAAGGAGGTGATGGCCCAGCAGAGAAAGTGCTTGCTGTGGAAGTATGCTGGCCTGATTTCCAACTCCCTGCACTTATGTAAAAGCCAGATGTGCTTGTGTATAACTGTTATCCCAGTACTGGTAGGGATGGGTGGAGGGTAGAACTTCTTTGGAGCTACTGCCAGTGACTGTAGTTAAATGTGAAGTCCAGGTTCAATGAACGAGTCTGTCTCAGAAAATAAGCCTGAAAATGATAGCATAATAATACACTTGAAGTTGACCTCATGGAGTCTATATTGATCATAAGGGAGGAATGTACCTGCTGGCACTCGAATGCACAAACACACACACACACACACACACACACACACACACACACACACACACAGAGATTACTTCCTTTTCAAGTCTGGCGCATAGTAGGTATTTAAAACATTATCTGTTGATACGTATGACTTTTAAACTAACATACTCAAAATAACTCCTATAAAAAACAATTACATGTAATATGACATTTCCCACCCATGGCTTATTGACAAGTTGGAAGATATTTAAAAACATAGAGGGAAATTTAGCATTCAAACTCAAACATGTATGGATTATTCCTCTTTGTTTAATCACATATATGTATAACTAGACTTTTGCATATGATACTGGGGCTCCAGTCTTGTGTAATTTTGCTGTTTTACAGAGATAAAAATGAAGAGAATCACGGCCACTTATATAAACACACAGAAGAGATGGGATTGGAGAACATATCTGTGAAGTGACTTTATCAGGGTAGATGACTTCAAACTGTCACTGGAAACATTAGGAAACTTTCTCTTACTTCTTTGCACAGCCTGAGAGATGTTCCAACTCATCTGGACTCATTGTCACAATGACGTTAATGTGTTCTGCTCCTTTTGGTGATGGTCACCTTTCTGGGACAGCACAGCAAGTAGTACCCATGGCTTCAGACCACTGGGAAATGCTTCCTACCCCATTCCTTTTCTCCATAATAGCATTATACTCCTTTAACAGGAAACTGATTCTTTAACATTTTTATTTGATTGAAAAGAGAAAAGCCTTCGGATACAATCTCTTCCTCTCCCCCTCTCATGAGAGGTGACATGTTATCTGAGTTTTAGGGGCAAGTTCAAATGGCAAGGTTCAGAGCAATTGCTTGAAATGTTTTATCTGAAACATATGCATTATGGGATTTTTAAATTCATGGTATGGCAGTAAAGAGAGGAAACCTCCATGTTAAGTGACCACACATGTATTTCTGTAAACTGTAGAGAGAGTGATCTTCAGAGCTATCACCACAAAAATGATGATGATGTGAAGTGATTCACATTTTAATCAGCTGGATTTGACTATTCCACAATGCAGACATATTTCAAAACACCACTTTGCACATCATAGAAACATATAATATTATCTCGTGTTACAACAAATAAAAAAGTATAATGAGCCTTAAATCCAATCAGAAAGTGTTTGGTTAATTCTATAAAACTTTTGCCACTATGTGCCAGTGGGCATATTTTGCCAGACCATTCATAACTGTAAGTCACAGGGTTCTTAGTTTAAAAAGATTGCTGATTACTTTTTTGTAACAGTAATTTTTTTATTTATCAAGCATATGTTTATTAATATTTAACAATTAACTCACAATTGCTTATAAAGTTCCTAAATCCTAAACCCAAACCATAACTCTAAAACCTAGCACCTAAAACTTAATACAAACATTTAACATTAACCTAAGGTTTCTCAAAAGGATATTTTCCTCTGGGTCAGGGTCCTTATGGATGGCTGGTCTTCATACAATTTCTCAGTCTTATAGTCTCTGAATTTCATTTGTCAGATCCTAAGACAGTTTATTAAGCAGGAATCGCCTTTGTGGTCTTAGAGACCAATTAATTAGCATATGAGAAATTTCCCAGGCTCACCTATTCAGATGCCTATGGCTTGCAAGGGTCCTATTTCAAAGCTCCCTCCTAACCAAAGTCCCTGGGCTCCAAGGGGAGTCAACTCTCTGCTTAGGCACTCCAGAATCTTAGGGAGAATTAATCTCCTCTCCAGACAGCTTTCTGCTGTGAGTTTCTCTGTCAGACAGGAGGAGATGAAACAGAAAGAGGAGCCCCACTCTGTCTACGTGAATCTTGACTTAAATATCTTCAGCAGAAGCTTTCAAGCTCTTTTCAAGTTGTAACCCTGGGCTCTGTCTCTTCAAAAGCTTTTTACAGAGGGGAGTAAAAATGCCAGTCATGATCTGAGGGCTGGCTCTTCAGGGCATGTCCCCGCCCCCAATCCTATGATCAAAGGAGTCATCCATCTTTGTGGAGTTCCCAAGGACATGTCACTTCAGAAGTAAGTCTTTTTTTTTTTTTTTATCTTAAAGTCCAGGCTTTTGCTATTTCAAGTTTCCTCTGCTATTAAATGCTATCGTTAATCCTCCCATACTTTTCTCCTCTGGTAGCATGCACAGCACCTTCCAGCACTATGAATGGCAGCCAGAAAACTTGAAGTTTCCATTTCAGAACCAACTTGTTTCTCCATGTTTTATGACTCTAATATGTGGTATCTTCAGCAAAAGGACCTTACCATCAAATTCTGGAGAGGACTCAGAGCAATGGAAACAGTCTAGAGCCATCGTACAAGACCGTGTTCACTGTGCAACAGTGACATGAGTGTTACGGGAGTAACCAAAAACTTTAAAAAAATTGATTTTAAGGCATGCTCCTAAAAATAAAAACCCTTACTGGACATCATTATTGAGGCAAATAATTTATGACTACATAGGTCATCGGCCTTAGGTGAGAATCTAGTACTACTATTCTGCTGACTGGATAGAGTATTAACCCAATTTCTAATGACTTATTACTACACCCATAGAGTAATATATTTCTCATCAGAGAGCTTCTTCTTGCAATAGATGCCAGTTAACATTTAACATAAAGACACACAAGTGATCAACATTCAGAAATAAGAGACTGTGAAATGCTCATATCTTAATGAGACATCTATATCATACCCCCTTCTGCCAAGACCCAGGGATCATTATAAAAGAGGGGGTCACAAAAATTTTTAAGAGGCAGAGGTGGTAAATGACTGAAACAAACTAGTGTTTCCAGACATAACAGGGCATATATGGATTTACAGTGGTCATTACAGCATGCACAGACCTGTTAGAGCTCATGTCAAACAAAATCACAGCGTGGACTGGGGAGGTAAGCATGAAGCGCTACTCCCGTCACAGCTACTGGCAACTGATGGCTTCTGGGAGAGTCTCTCTCTCTCTCTCTCTCTGTGTGTGTGTGTGTGTGTGTGTGTGTGTGTGTGTATGTGCGAGAGAGAGAGAGAGAGAGAGAGAGAGAGAGAGAGAGAGAGAGAGAGAGAGACCCTGGTTAGTTGACCACACTTCTGGGGATAGGACCAATTCCAAGAGTATTTAGACAATACATTTTTTTTGGTATTGTCTACATACAATAGGCCTACAATATTTAGGCCTATTGGGTTTAAACAAAAAAGAACATCAAGTTGAGTGTATTGGCAGGTGAGTGTGAATTTAGGAGGCATTAGGGGAGAAGGGTCCAAATACGATCAAAATATCTTGTGTGAAACTCTTAAAGAATTAATATAAATAATTTGGAAAAGAAAACCAAAGAGAAAGGAGTGACTAAGTAGTTGTGTCAGACTACATGATCAAGGTGGGCCACCTCTGGGATGTATGGCTTTGGATGACAGCGATGAGCAGGAAGTCCTGTGATGATGTGGGGGCACTTTGTTCTGGTAGAGAGAAACATAGTTATAAGGTCGTGGGGAGAGACAGAGTTTGGAGCACCCAGAAGTGAGAGGTTACTGCAGCAGAGACGCAGATAGAGGGGAGTCAGTGGTGCAGGAAAGGCTCCTGGGTGGAGGAGACAGACAGTGTAAAGCATTTCTGAGGCTCCAAGCAATGGAAGACTCTTTCTTCCATTGGTCTCCAAGGCAACATACCCCCAACCCTACCTTAAAAGAGCAATTTCTGGCCCTACTTTTCTGAAGTCTGCATGGTTATTAAGCAATGTCTGTTCTGTCATTTAAAGATAGTATAAAGGTTGTATCTCTTTCTGTTGTCTTCAAAACTTCAAGTTGAATGAGCATTGGGTGGTCTCTAAGAACCTTTGGAAAATCAAGGTAAGAGAATGGGACTTCATATTTTGAATTTGAACCTAGTGTGAGTGATAACTTAGAGAGAATCTCACTTTTCACTTCCTCACCAAAATTCTCACTGTTGCCCTAAAAAAGATCATGGCAATATTTGAGCATGTCTTCAGTTATTACCTGTGAACTTAGTGTCCACATTTCCCATGTAAACTACAACAACAGTTCCTAATATATACAGTAATGGGTGTTACACACACACAAAAATATATATGTACCACACTTGGCATATTCTAACACATTATAAACACTGAACACATTTTTTGTTTTGTTTTGTTTTTTGAGACAGGGTTTCTCTGCGTAGCCCTGGCTGCTCTAGAACTCATTCTGTAGATCAGGCTGACCTCAAACTCAGAGATCTGCGTGCCTTTGCCTCCCAAATTCAGGGATTAAAGGCCTGCACTACTACTGCCCAGCCGACACTTAACAAATATCTGTTTATCTATTTTTTTCTGTTATATTTGAGACAGAGTTATAGAGAGCCAAGGCCTGCTTTGAACACACTATGCAGATGAAAATTATTTGGAGCTACTGATTAGAAGCTCACACTTCTACCTCTTGCATGTTTGGTACATGCTACTTGCTCAGCTTCCCTCCTTTAAAATGAAATCATTGTCCTCTGTTAGCCCAGTTCAACTGGTTATACTTGATCTGATCTTTAGTCAATATTTTCTTGCTCAGGTTAACTGTGGTAAAGTTATTTTTTTTTGTTTTTTAATGTTGTGGATCTCTGTATTTTAACTCACTATTTTACAAATGCTATTCTTCTTTCTCAGGTTAACTGTGGTAAAGTTTTTGTTGTTGTTGCTTTGTTTTTTCTGTCGTGCATCTCTGTATTTTGCCCAAACTGTAATGAAATCAGCAGCATTTTAAAAAATGCCATTTGAATCTCTCAGAACTCCAAGTTCAATGTTGACTGTGTGAGGCCTTACACTTCACATTCAGGTGAAAATGATGTGTCTCTCTAGTTTGCTTCTTTGATTGCACACTTGAAAACACATAGGGGTTTTAAGAGTTAAAATCAGCTAAGTGTACTTGCAAATTTGAATAATACATTTCAGGTTTTTTTTTTTTTTACTTTTCCATAATTTTATCCTTTAAAATTTTATTTTGCAGCCTTAACAACTTGTAAAAAGAAATGATCAGTTTAAATTGGTAGCAGACATAGGAGCATACTTCTAATCCAGGAGGCATGAACACTATTTACTTTTAACAGCCTAATTTACTTTTACTAGGCCTAAGTAAATTAATCTGTTTCCACTACTGACCTAAATATGGATAGTCTTTAGGGGACAGATCTTAGCTTTGTAAAATCATTAAAAAATAATTCTACTATGCAATGTTGGAATATTCACTATTCAGGGGCATATACTAGGGGATTCTACTCTTGAAGTTATTTTTATGATAGAATGTGTTTTAAGTGGATATAAGGAAAATAAGGTAAAATTTCTGACTTTGTGGAAAACTTTCCTCTTTTTACTATCTACTTCTACTTCCTTTAGATAATTTCAATGAAATTCTCAACAATATTTCTGTTAGTTTCTCTTTCCATGTTGGAGATATGTCCATGTACAATAACGAAAACCTAACTTGGTAATCATGTCCAGAATCTCTCCTCAGTGGATAAGTTTTCTGCATTCTGTTAATAGAGGAAGAATTCTGTAAACAGGTAATATTGTGTTTATATCTTTCATGGCACAATGACTATAATAACAGAAGCAATTTGATAAAGTGCTCCGTATTTGTAAGAGAGTAGAAAGAATTTTACTCAAAAGTGAGAGTTGAGGGACATCATTCACTGGGCAATGCACTTGCTGCCACACAAGCAAAAGTACTGGAGTTTCAATCCCCAGAGCCCTTGTAAATGTTGGGTGAGTGAGGTAGCCCTCCTCTAAATTTGGAGTTAGGGACTCAGACAGTAGGGAGATCCTTAGAGCAAGATGGCTAGGTAGTGAGACTAGCCATATTGGCAAACTCTAGATCAGCTGAGAGGCCTTGCTGCTATGGATAAGTAGAGAGTAAGCAAGGACAACCCCCAGCACAAGCTTTATGTCCCATATGCACTTGAACACACATAAACATGCGTGAACACCACAGAGACACATGCAAAAATAGCAGGAGTTGCATGTGGCTGCCTAGGTCCAGTCATTTAATCCATGGTCTTTCAGGCATAGATACAGCTTCCAAGTTATGACTGATTCTTAGAGAGAATGCAGATGTTAGAAAGAGATTTGATTTTCAATCTCACCCAGAGGAAGTGTGTGACCGGCACCCAGACATCTTGAGTGCAGCCATCACTTAAGACACCCTAGGGTGTGGCAGGACTTCCCCAAGAAGAAGTTACAAGAGTTTATCATTAGAAAACCTAGCCTTTAACAAAATGTTTAGAAATCTGTGAGAGGTAAAGTGCAGTGCTTTCTTAGAAAAAATAAAAGACTTCCTGTTTTGCCTTGCTCTTCACAGTGAGACAACTTCTGAAAAAAAAAAAAAAAAAAGGCTTCCCCTCCTCTCCTTTCTCTTCCATGTCACGCCTCCAAATGTAAGCCAACTGATTTTTAAAAGACTTTATGCCCTGGTGGACATCGCTCAAGACTTCTATCACAGTGAGAATAAACTCTAAGCTCTCCTCCAGGGTTTGTAAGAGCCTTGGACTCTTGTTGCTGATCCCCTCTCCAGGCCTCACCCTCCAGCCTCCCAGCCCCCAAGCCTCTCATACCACCTCTCATACCAACTTTGGTCTCAGGGCCTCTACTCTTATCCCCCTCCCAAAGCCCTTCCCCAGTCCTTTTCCTGAGATCACAGCACTGGTAGCTACTGTCCCTTTATAGAGTTCAAATGTCACCTTCTAAGAGACAGTCAAATTCCCTCTTTCATAGTCTGCCTTCGGGAAGTAAGACAGTACTTGCAAGTATCCTAGTTGGGGACAGAAAATATTGCAAAGTAGAGCTGAAATTTATGCCATGGACAAATAAAAAACCTAGACCCAATGTGCATAATTAGAGGAGAAAATAAGTAGACACTGAACTTTTCATTGTCCTTTGTGGTCCCCCATTCCCGAAGTATTTGTATCATGTTTGTTTGGTGAACCTATGAGTTTTGAGGTACTAGTTTACAGGAGTTCTTTTTTTTTTAATTTTCAGCAACTCCAGTACTATTTAGGAATATTGTATGTTAAAATAAATTATCTCATAGTATTATGTGCCAGGAATTCTGCTGAAGGGATTCAGCAGAGAAATTTCCTGCCCTTTGGAGGCTTTATTTCAGGAGTGGAAACAAGGAAATACTGTAGTTCAGCCAGCAGTTGGATCTCTTGCTTGATGCTTAAGGAGAAGCTGAAGTTTCTAAAGGCTTTATGGTCCCAAATGTCAGGGGGAAGTTAGGCATCTAGTTTCTGTTTTGCACTTTTTTAGGTATATGCCCTTGTGTGGAATTCATTTTCATGCCTTTTGACATCCCACAGTGAAAGTACATAAAGCAAACGGCGGATATAAATGCTGTATGGGGTTTGGTCAGAAACTCTGTGAGCCATGTGGGCCTTTCCCAGTGCCACTCTTGAAAGGATGGTTCATTGATGAATGGAGCAAAGAGCAAATGCTTAAGCTGCAACTATCAAATTAGAGAAGACCAAGTCTCAGTCCAAACTCTGACTACAACAACATAACTATATGATGTTGATCAAAATGTTCTGTTTCTTGATACAAAATAAACACAAGTATTCATAAACAATGCTGGAACTTACAAAGAGGTGATTTTTTTAACATATGCAAAAAAAACACACACAGTCTTTATAATAAACAAATGTTACATTCTTACCGGGGCAACTGTCGAATGTCTCCAGAATATTGTTCATATTTGTAGTTTACCACATACCACTGGGAACTGTAGAATTTGCAAGCCTGAAATGAACAGAAAAGACAGTTGAGAGTCATGTTTTTCATAATCATCAGACATCCTCCAATGTCATGGAACTCTCTCCAGACTCCTGGTGGAGGAACTGTTTAACACAGTCATTCTGTTTGATTCCATCATTGGGAAACCCAACCTAATCATCCTTGAATCGGCAGATGTGAGGCTCTCCACAAGAAACTCTGTTCTTCATACATTACAGCATCAATCTTCAGCCATTTGGCTCAGTTTCTCTGACAGACATTGATTGTAAAGCAGGAATTATGAAGGACTTGCCTACCCTGTCTTGGCAGAGCTAGGCTGTCGACTTATCTGCTTCCAAGTTTTGTCCTTTTTGGTCAGCATTCTGTCTACAGTTGAAGCAGGGATTTTTCTTGCTAAGTGACAGGCTTGCCATTAATTCAACCATCTCCAATTGGAGATTCTTCGATGTTCATCTTCTACTTGGAGTACAATAAGGGGTGCTGTCAGGAGCTGACATGTCTCAATATAAAAAAAATCTTAAGATAAGAAAACATCTTTGAATGCCATATTCTGCAGGTCTCTTGAGGTTTTTGAAGACCACCTTTCTATCTCCTTATATTCGGATAGGTAAATGTTGCTTGTCTCTTAGCAACTTGATTTCTGATTAGCTTAGAAAATGACCGTGATAGACTGTCATAGTACCCAACAAAATGACAAGCTTGAATGACTATTAGTTTACAATTCTTAGTTATCCTAAATAGTTTATGACAGTTACTAACAAAAGGCCAAAATTTCACATTTAATTTTTAAGCGTTACCTAGGTACAATACCTTAAAAAGAGTTAACCTTAATTTTGTATCAATATACAAAGATCAATACCAATGTGGCCAAATACAATCTTAATTTTGTATCAATATACAAAGATCAATACTGAATGTATGGAGAGAAATTGGGAACTGTCCAGGCAGCCACTGATATGTCATTTCTTTGTTTTGGAAGCTGCTGGCCCTGCACTTCCTGTCTAATCAGATATATTTATCCTTCTCAGGTCTCTAATGGGGTTGAGAACTCTATAGCTAGAGTCTCATAGTTAAATTTTGAGTTGTTTAGGAATTAAGAGGGTGTTCTGGATCTAAGAAGATGTTTTTAAAATTGTAATGCAAGTTAAGATGGAAGCTGAGTTGGATATAGAACTTTAAACTCATGGAGATAGTTAGATAGTAGAATGTTAAAGTCAGTTGCCAAATACATATGGACTGGACATTGAGAATGTATGCTAAGTCTTATAATTCTCATAATTGTGGCCTAATTATTTCTGTTGTTTTGTATTGTATTTGTTGTTATAAGAGAAAGAGCCATTTGTTGGACTGAAAGGGGGAGCTGTTGGGGAGGAGGGAAGATACACCTTAAATTTAATAAAAAAGGAAGTGGATGGGGGAATTGAGGGGGGAGAGGGTGGGAGGGTGGAAGTGGAGGGGGGAGTAGGGAGGGGATTGCAGTTGAGATGTAACTTGAAGAAATAAAAAATAAATTAAAAAATCAAAACAAAACAAAATGAAAACAAACAAACAAACAAACAAAAAAAGAAACACTGTTCTTCAGCATTACTTATCATCTCCCCCACCATCTAATGGTCCTTAGTCACCAAGGATGTTTGTATTTGTATCTATTCCTTTTGTGGTTTTAGCCTCTTTTTTCCTGACTTTGCTTTAGTCATTGAACTATTTCTTCTGCTGCTTTAATATTACCACCTTTGTTGGCTCAGCCCAAAGCTGGCTTTTTTCTCAGCTTTATCTGAAACCTACGGAGGCACAGCCTTTTCCATTATTCTGAGCTTTACAGATGTTAATGAAATATTACTTAGAATTATGTTTAAAATTAAGCTTGTGAATTATGTGATGACTGGTTTTATACTATTTGCTTATTTGTATTTTGTTTGTATATGTGTACACATGTGCATATGGTGGTCAGATATGGATGTGAGTGTTTTTACTGTCTACCTTATCTTTTGAGACTGAACCTGGAATTCACTAATTAGGCAATACTAGCATGCCAGTGAGCTTCGAGGATCCTCTGGTTTCTGTCTGCCTGGCACTATCTACAGTTTTATGATTACAGGTGTACTTCATTGGGCCTAGAATTGTATATGGGTACCGAAGACAGGAAGTCAAGTCTGTATACAACTTCACTGGCTGTATTATCTCCCTAAGCCTTGATTTTATACTACTTACAGACATACAATATTTTCCAAACACCTACCTACCATGTAGCTAATTGTAATGACCACGTATTTGCAATAGAGAGTTCACTCTCTCAAACTAGATTTTAAGACCCCTTTCACTCTAAAATTTCATGGTTTTTAGAATTAAGCAGCTCTCCCTTAGCAGATCATATCTTCTTGAACTAGTGGAAAAAAATCGAGGCACAATAAATTTATTGACCTATGAGGAATAATGGCTTGTAAGGTTGTCTTTGTCACCGAGGATAAGACAGGGGAGATGCATAAATGTTACAGACAGAAAAGGGAGATCACGGCTTCTGTAGAATTAGTTGGAAAGACAGCATAGTCCACTGCAGATAGGGGAAGTAAGTAAGACAAGGAAGGAAGCTAGATGGCAAAGGACCAAAACCCTAAGAGTTCACTCTCTTTGACTAGGGTAGATGTGGTCTTTCTGCTCCTTGTTTAGATCATTGACAGCTTTGTTTAAGATGAGATCTAGATAAGGACCCTATTAAGAGGTCTGAGGCAGGGGACTTCAGATGTACAGCATAGGCAGGTTAGGAGACCTTGTCTGTTCTGAATTTCTGTGGTCTTGATTTTTCTCAGCCCCATAGCTTTATTTGTTCAGGGAAGGGCCCACGCACAAACTGGCAACCGAGGACAAAACAAGCTAGACTGGGACAAAGGCAGGAGTAGGAGGACTGCAGTGTGAGCACAGTGACAATGAAGGTTTTAAAAACAAAGCTGATCTCATGGAGGTTGAGAGTACAGGCTGGGAGGAGAGAAGGAAAGGCAATCAGTGGGTCCTAAATGGTAGTTAGTTAAAAAACTTTTTTTTAAAAAAGTAAAAACTTTTTGCATGGCATGACACAGTAGGGTGACCATTCATAAGTATATGCACTGTGTTTTCAAAAAGCGAGAAAAAGGAGTTTCAATGTTGTCACAAAAAGCAGGCAAAATGTGAAGCAATAGATGTTGACTCAGATTATTTTATTAATATGCACATTTTGTTTTTATGTACCAGTTTTTTGATTTTAAGAAAAAAAACTCACTTACTGCTTGTGTATGTGTGTGTACATGCATGTGTATGTGTGTGTTCGTGTGCCACTATGTGTGCATTCTACATGCATGCCTGTGGAGGTTAAAGGATAATTTTTGGGAGTTAGCTTTTTCCTTCTACCTTGTTGAGTAAGGGTCTCTCTTATTACTTGGCATAATTCAGGCTAGCTCGTCTTTCAGCTTCTGGCTGATTCTCCTGTCTCTGTATTACATCTTGTTTTAGGCATGCTGGGGTTACACATACAGATGGGCACTCTGAAGCCAGGTTATGTGGCAAGTGCGTCTATCCACTGAGCCAATCCCTGAGTCTTGTTTACCAGTTTTTAAAAGTAAACAAAAAATAAAAATGTCTGCAAGCCGGTCATTCAGTTAAGTACTATGACAGCCTATTATAGTTACTTCCTAAGCTAATCAGAAATAAACCAGCAAGAGACAAGCAACATCTGCTTACCCTAATATAAGAGATAGATAGGGCCTCTTCAAAAACCTCAAGAGATCTGCAGAATATGGCATTCAAAGATGTTTTCATAACTTTAGATTTTTTTATATCAAGACATATCAACTCCTGACAGCACCCCCTTTTCTCCTCCAAGTAGAAGATGAGCATCGAAGAATCTCCAGTGGGAGATGATTGAATTAGTCACAAGCCTATCTCTTGGTAGGAAAAGCCCCTTGCTCCAACTGTAGACAGAATGCTGTCCAAAAAGGACAAAACCTGGAAGCAGGTAAGTCGACAGCCTAGCTCTGCCAAGACAGGGTAGGCAAGTCCTTCATAACCCCTGCTCTACAATCAATGTCTGTCAGAGAAACGGGGCCAAATGACTGAAGATCGATGCTGTAATGTATGGAGAGAAAATGGGAACTGTCCAGGCAGCCACAGGTATGTCATTTCTTAGTTTGGGAAGCTGCAGGCCCTGTACTTCCTATAAAATCAGATATATTTATCCCTCTCAGGTCTCTGAGGTGGTTGAAGAACAGATAGCTAGAGTCTCATAATTTAATTTTGAGTTGTTTAGGAGTCAAGAGAGTGTTATAGATCTAAGAAGATACTTTTAAAATTGTGTTGCAAGTTAGTATGAAGGTTGAGTCAGATATAGACCTTTAAACTCATGGAGATGTTTAGATAGTAGAATGTTAAAGTCAAGTACCAAATACATATGGACTGGTCATTGGGAATGTATGTTAAGCCATATAACCCTCATAACTGTGGCCTAATTACCTCTGTTGTACTGTATTGTATTTGTTATTATAAGAGAAAGAGCCATTTGTTGGACTGAAAGGGGAAACTGTAGGGGGAAATAAGATATACCTTAAACTTAAAAGAAAAAAAAAAGGAAAGAGGATGGGGGGTTGAGGGTGGGAGGGTGGGACTGGAGGGGGAATAGGGAGGGGACTGCGATTGAGATGTAACTTGAAGAAATAAAAAATAAAGGAAAAAAAAGAAGAGTTTCAAGGAGATAGATAATAGAATATTAATATCAGTTGCCAAATATGTATGTACTGGGCATTGGGAATGTATGTTATACCTTATAAATTTCATAATTGTGGCCTAATTATTCAAAAGAAAAAGAATTATGAGTTCTGGGAGAAGGGGTAGAGGGTGGGAGGATGGGGCCGGGAGGGGTGGAGGGAGAAGACTGTGATGAAGATGTAACTTGAAATAAACAAACATTTAAAAAAAAATGTCAACGCTCAGACCTGATTAAAGAAGGTTCTTTATGCATTCTTTGGACATCCTTTGTGAGTCTTTTGTGTATTGTTCAGACCTCCACTAACAAAAAAAGCTCACAGCTGGTCAACATGAAGAGGATAAGTGTTTGTGAAATGCTCAGATGTAAATGGGATATCCGGGTCATACCTCTCCACTCAAGCCCAGAGCTCATGGAGAAGAGGCAGGAAGACTGTAAGACTGAGAGGGAAAGGAAGACTGAAGAATTCAGGGTCTTGATTTGTTGGGCATGATAGGATCTCTGAACTCACATGACCCGCACAAGACCAAGCCAGTCAGCATTCCAGTATGGAGCCGTGTGAGCATCCACATCTAACTGAGGAGTTGGCAGTTAATGGTTTCTGGAAATTCAGTTTTTGCAAGGGTGTGGATCCTGGTAGGTCCTCTGAAACCCACTGGGTGGCCGCACACTAATGAGTATATGGGTGGCACTAGCTGGACTTGGTGGGCTATGATAAAATGAATCAAAGAGGGTGCAAAATTGGTAGCATGTGTACTTGTGTGGGGTTAATCTGGGAGGAATTAGAGGTACAAGTGGGGAGTGAATATGTTAAAAATGCATTATGTGCATGTAGGAAATATGTTTTAAAAAGAAATACAGCATTCTTTTCTCCTTCTCTACAAAGGACCCCAGTAAGACAGGTGAATGTAGAGAAGGAATTTAAGGAGGTCTGAAAGAATTGAATGAATGGGTTTAAACAAAACTGTGTTCAGTTAATGTTCAGCACTGACTTGCTAATCCTTGAGTCAGTTTCGCAAAGTGTAGAGGAAGAAAACCGAGCCTTAATAGGGTCCTTGGCTAAAAAGTCTTTCTTCATCTTAGACAAAAATGTCAAGCATCCAGACAAGGAGCAGAAAGGCCAACAGGACGCTGAGCCAAGCTGTCTGGACTCCCAGCGTAGTATTTTGCCTCCCTTACTTTCTTCTTGCTTCTTATCTTATGATCATTTGCATATGGAACAAAATGGGTTTTGAGGATTTACTTATTTTTAATTTCTGTGTATGAGTGTTTTGCCTGCCTGCCTGTATATGTTTGCATCATGCATGAGTGCCTTTGGAAGCAAAGGAGGATATCAAATTCCCTGTAACTAGAATGACCAAGGCTTCTGAGCTGTCATGTGTATGCTGGGAGCCAAGCTGGTCCTCTGCAAGAGCAGTAAGCACTCTTAATACCTGAGTCATTTCTACAGTCTCTAAAATGTTCTTTGAAATGGAAAATAAAAGCATGATGTCCATTCCCTATTTTCATTCCTCTAGAACATGTTTTACTTTTTTTTGTAGTCCTGTTTTATCTAATTTGTCTCTTAAGTTTATGTTTGTGTATAGATATTATTTTTATTCAGTTCATATGTTTTAAGAATCTTTGCATTTTATTTCTATTTTGTTTTCTTTCTTTTATTGTTTCCTTTATCATTTTTATTTTGGTGGTGCGAGGGATTGACTGCAGGGCCTTGAACATATTAGGCAACCATAATGCCACACAGCTACACTGTAGCCCCCGTAACAGGGCCCCAGACTTTAGTAGGCCCTGAGACCTTAGCACAACTGACTCCATGATGGTAGTCATGCCATTCAGGTTATAAGACTCAGCACATAGACAGCATCTCCTACCAAAACTAAAACAAAAATCTAATGCATCAAATTCCATAGTTCTGGGAAAGTTTCAAAATGTACTAACTTTACTTTTTTAGTTTCTACAGTTCCTGTTGTAGCTAACTGTATTCGTTAACTGGAGTATGTCAACTGAGAACCTGTTTTGTTGTGCTTAAAAGCTCACCCTGAGAAAGGCTGGGATCTCAAATAACCAGTGTAGTAGCTGGCCAGCCAATAAAGACTTTCTATTGGTTTAAACCCATGTCTAAGCAATCTTTGGGAGATACCCACAACAGCTCTGTTTAGATTTGTTTTTCTAAATTTTAATTATAAGTGGAATGAGGTATCATATTATAATTCACTAACCTAAGTAGCCCCTATATAACCCAGAATTGGTTTAGGGTGGTGACAATTTTGCAGTGAACAAGAGACAAAAATCCACTTTTTCTTTTCATCACTGTGAAAGGCTGGTCAATAAATTCAAAAATTATAGATTATGTCATATGTCAGAGGATAGGAATGTTGTGAAAAAGAACTCAGTGGAGGAGAGGATGGGCGATGTGATTTAAATAGGGCGAATCTTACAGAAAGGGTAATGTGAGTATGAATTTGAAGGAGGAAAAAAGTAAAAAAAAAAAAAAGGAGGGAAAAATGTAACTCGTTTTTACAATTACTCCAAATCTGGTGACACTATGGAAAAGACTTGCTTGGTACATATCTTCTTACCTATGGCCTCCCAACCCTCTGCTAAACACTGTCCACTTTAGATGCTATCTTTAGGACAGAATTCTCAAAGTAGTTTAAATATTTTCTCATTTTAAAAAATATTGGTCGATGATCTTGGTCAAGTAGTTTTCCTTATTACAATCTCAGATTCAGTGTCTGGCCACTCAGAACAATGGGTAGAGTGAGACACTTCTGCTGCAGAACAGACCTGAAGTGTTAGTGGGACACACATGCGTACATCTGGACTTCTCTCAACCTTCCTATAGGTAGCTATGTCAACCATTACACACATGTACACTTATATGCACTACATACACTGTTCGCCATAGGCCATACATTGAACTGACCCCAAGATTTGCTACTCATTAAACTTACTGGCTAAAAGCAATGGGCTGTCTCCTCGTCCTCTTCCCTCCATCTCTCTACTTTCTCCCTCTTCCTTCCTTCTTTACCTCTCTCCCATTGGCAGTGTTTGTCAGATATTTTGTTATTAGGGTCTGTACATATCTTTTTAACAAGCACTTGATGGGATTTTAGTATTTTCGCTTAATAGATTAGAGAGACAAGGAAGAGGTCAATTTCTTTACTTAGAACACATCTGTGATAGAACACTTCAAATAGATTTGTCTGGCTCTAAAAGTCCATTCAGCAAATGTATGCATTATTTGATAATTTCATACTGCTTTTTAAAACACATCTGGTTCATCATTCTGAAAGTTTGGCTTTTGTTCCTTTGTTTTTGTCCTAGATTTTGACAGGTCTGGTTTTGATTTTTTTTTTTTTTCATTGATTATCTGTGGCATCTCAAATGAGCCGCTTAGTAACTCTAAATTTCTGTATTCATCTAAATAATAGCGATTTTACAAAGACCAAATACAATAACTCTTATATAAAACTTAGTATAAGAAAAGTACTCCACAAATATTTGCTTTTAAAAAAATCAATTCTTCCTGTAATTTTGATCCAATCTGTAACTCACATTCATTTCAATTGCCAATAACAACTTGTTTTCCTTGGTTTGTGTAAGTACAGTTTGGGGAGATACAGTAGCAATGATTTCGAAAAATTCTGTTTTTATCATATTTCTTCTGCAGTTACTATTGAGGTCGATGAAAATTGAGGTTTGGCTGGCTGGCTCTTGTGACCCCTTCTCAGTCTGCAATTTCTCTGATTCTGTGGAAGCTGGTGCATTTTACAAACATATCACATTTCTCCTTCACAGCGAGAGCACTTCCCTTTCAAATGCTATGCAAAAGAAAATCACTCTCTAGTCTTTGTTGCAGCCCACACAGACACTCTAAGACAATCATTATCAAGAGGGTGTTCTGGATCTAAAAAGATGTTTTTAAAATTGTGATGAAAGTTAGGATGAAAGCTGAGTTGGATATAGAACTTTAAACTCATGGAGATGGGTATATAGTAGAATATTAAAGTCAGGTGCCAAATACATATGGACTGGACATTGGGAATATATGCTAAGCCATGTAACTCTCATAATTGTGGCCTAATTATTTCTGTTGTTTTGTATTGTATTTATTGTTATAAGAGAAAGAGCCATTTGTTGGACTGAAAGGGGGAGCTGTTGGGGGGAAAAAGATATACCTTAAACTAAAAAAAAAAAAGGAAGGGGATGGGTGGGTTGAGGCGGAAGAGGGTGGGAGGGTGGGACTGGAGGGGGGAGTAGGGAGGGGATTGCAATTGAGATGTAAGTTGAAGAAATAAAAAAGAAATTTAAAAAAAGAAATTAAAAAAAAACAGTTATGGGCGCAGCTACAGCATCTCTTTGGCCAAAAGCAAAGCTGAAATCCAGAGTCACGGGCTAGTTCTACTTGTTACAAGGCAGCAGCTTTTGCTTTCTCTTACAGACTTCCTTGCCCTTGGTACCTATCCCCGTGTCAAAGCACCAGCTGCCCCATCCATCTTTCATTTGGAGGCTGGCATAGTGTACTTCAAAGTAGAACACTGAACAAGAACTAGTGGAAGTGGTAACTTTTTCAGAGATGTCCTGCTGCATATTTTTCTTCATTTACATCTTTGCTTGATGTGTATCTATTTTCACCATCTCTTCCTGGTTGTTTAGATACAAAAATCTTAGCTAAAGTTGAGATGATTAAGGCTTTTGAACCATTATAATGGTGTTTTAGAAACCATGTCCATGAGTCCTTGGGGGTCACTGATTTCCACCTGAATGTCACAAAGTCCAAATCTCTGTAGAGGGATTGTAGTCAGTAATATGTGTCTCATGAGAAATATCACAAGTGATTCCGAATGACGTAAAAAACCACTGCTATGGCATCAGGTGGAATCCATTATTTTGCACAAGTGGTAATCAAGTCATAATGTAGCCTGGATCTTGCCACTCTGACCTAGGGCATCAGGCCCCAGCTTCGAACCATGGACTTTTGGTAACTCATACAATTATAGTCATTTATTTAAAAACATTTTATTCATTGTACATTATGTGTATGGGCATATTGTTTGCATGTATGTGAACCATGTATGTGTAGTGCCCATGGAGGCCAGGAAAGGTCATTGGATCCCTTGGAACCAAGTTATAGGTGGTGATTAGCTGTAATGTCAATGTTGGGAACTGAGCACAAATCTACAAGAGTAGCCAGTGGGCTTAGCTGCTGAGAGATCTCTCCAGCCCCTATTTTTATTTGAGTGTGAAAGTGCCTGAATTTTTATCTATATCCTACATACTTGCCTGGTGTCTGCAGAAGCCAGACAAGGATGTCAGATTCCCTGGAATGGGATTTCCAGATAGTTATGAGCTGCCATATGGATGTCGGGAGACGAACCCAGATCCTCTGCCATTGCAGCAAGTGCTCTTAACCATTGAGACATTTCTCTAGCACCTACATACAGGTTTAAAAAACAATATTATGCACTCTAACACAGGACTTTACGTTTGGGGGCTATTCAATGTGTATTTGATGCATACTAATTAGTAGTTACTTTTCTCCATGCTGTGACAGGAGAAGAGGCAGGTCAAGGGAGGGTCTATTTTGGCTTACAGTTTGACAGTACTGTACACCAAGGTAGGGAAGACACAATTCAGAGTGAGGCAGCTTGCGTATATTGTTACAGGTAAAGAAGCAGAGAAAGTGCTGGGATCAGGGAGCATACAACACTCAGTGCCTGTCACCAAATGACCCATTTCTTTTAGCGAGGTCCACACATCCTAAAGGTTCTGTAACCTCTGAAAACAGGACCACTAGCTGGGCCTCAGCTCCTCAAAGATTGAACCCATGTGGGGTGCTTTATATCAAAACTGTAACAACGAATGGCCCTTTTCCTTTTAAAACCGACTGAAGTAAAGATTCTAAATACTTGAGAAACGTGGAAAGTTATGTGACACCCTAAAGTGATGTAAAGAAAATATTTCATTTTCCCCTTTTCCTCCCTCTTTAGAGAAACATTAGGATCAATTAAAATCACGTTATGATTCCTGAACTAGCAATTTCTGTTTGGCAATACAATTTGTCAACCTCTTCAAGGGGCTAATGATTAGATTCTGGCTACAGAGCACTCAAGAGGTAACAAATGGCTTATTAGTCATAAAATTATTTTCCCTTCTGGCTATGGAGGTTTAGTTAATCACACAAGTAGTTTCTTGCCAGAAAAATGAATGCAACCATAAAAGGTACCCATTGTGACTCTTCATCCTCACTGAGTTATTCTACATTTGTAAAACACAACAATTTTTATATGCATTTTATAGCTATTGAGTACATGTTGAAAATGAAACATCATGAAATTAAGAGAATTGAGGCAAATTACACATTGAAAAGATGACTGGGTCATTTATTCCCTAAATGAGACCTCTAAGGGGAACAGAGGTACCATTAGCTGGGTCAACAGCACAAGGGATTGTTCCTACAAAGCAGGACATGCAGCAACCTAATACTTGGATACCATAGAAACAAAAGAAAAGACACAGAAAACAATGGCTTCTTCAATTGGATCACCCACGCAATATGTTCCCTTAATGCACAACAATTAATTTCTGCTTTATAAAAATAAGCTGGACAGCTAATGAGTTTATCAAACACTCAACTGTGAAGTAAAAATGATTTAGACACCATGAACAATGTGACATAGGCATGTCTTAGTTTGAGATAGTATGGAGGAATTTTTTTTAAAGATTTATTTATTTTATTATGTATGCAGTGTTTTGCATGCATGTATGCCTGCATGCCAGAAAAGGCCATCAGATCTCATTATAGATGGTTGTGAGCCACCACCATGTGGTTGTTGGGAATTGAACTCAGGACCTATGGAAGAGCATCTAACATAGGCACTCTTAACTGCTGAGCCATCTCTCCAGCCTTATGGAGCAATTTTATATAATGAACTTCACTTCTGCTTTTAAAAGTATCATGTAAGAAGCTGGAGAGATGACTCAGTGGTTAGGAGCACTGGCTGCTCTTCCAGAGCCCTCAGGTTCAACTCCCAGCATTCACTTGGCAGATCGCACCTATCTACAACTCTAGTTCCAGGGCTTCTGACCCCCCTCGCACAGACATACAAGCAAGCAAAACACCAACGAACATAAAATAAATATTTAAAAGTCATGACATTAGATAGTGTTATATGTAAGCTTGCAGGTTCAGTATGCTCATTGTTAACAGAATATGTCATGTGTAGTACACACTATAAGTGAAAAAAGTGAATGTCATTTCCATTGTTTTTGCTGTTGTTATTTTAAAATTGAGAATAGTCTAAAGGGTCCCTCAATAGTGCTTCTAATTGTAAGTTAAATATGAACCAATATATTGTTTTTTTTAATGTGCTCTATTAAAACAATCAGATGAATTTTCAAAAATAACATTTGGGCCTAGCCTGGAAATGCATATTGTAATCCCTTAGCAAGATCTTACCAGTAACATTTTAGGACATGAATAATAGCTGACTCTAAAAACCCTTGGGAATTGTTTTATGATTCAACCATTCTTCTCTTGTAAACATGAGACTTGGGTTATAATTCAGTACAGCTGAAAGATTTGGCTCCAACTAAAAAATGCAAATTTATAGTCGTATATTTCCCAACTGGTACACATGGGTTTCCATCCACTGCTAAACACTCTATGGGAGGGGAGTTATTGTTCAGATGAAGAAGCTAATTTTGAATCAGAATGGCTCCTTTATTGTATTTTTTTGTGTTCACCAAGACTATTTTTCTAAAAATCTTAGTGAAGAGAAAATTAATTTCTTTGGATTATTAACACAAAACATGACAAATTGGTTTTCAACATTTTCATCAGTACTTTTTCTGGCATGTCTTTTCCTGATACCACTTAATTCTAAATGCATTTAATGTCTACAGCCATACCACCCTGAATGCACCCAATCTCGTCTAAATGCATTAAATTTACCTTTATCGTCTTTTGTGTGCTTAGTATTAGTAAATGTAGTGTTACCAGTTTGCTTTTGAAGATCCTAATCCTTTGTAGCCTAGCTATGGTAGAAATCTAACACTCATGTGCAAATGAGAGCAGCCCAAATAAGGGAAACAGACCTTAATATCTCTATTAGAGTTTCAAGGCTATAAAATAAACCTTATTTTAAAATTATCTTTTAAAAAGTACACACCAGATGAAAGACTCTCAGCTTTCAACCAGACCTTCATCCAAGAGCCAAGAACCTCATTCATTAAGGAAAACTATCAACCATAAAAAAGCCAACATAAAATACACAAAAGGAATATTTTTATTAACACATTTTTATGAGAAAGAATATGGTTTCTTTTTAACATTTTGAGTTAAATATTGCCTGTCTCTCAATGTTCTTAGGAACGCAAGTGTTAGACGTCAGTTCTAAAGTAGGAACCACTGGACTTCAGGCTTAGGTTCCTTCCTTTGCTGTTCAATATTATAGAAGCAGGAAACTATACATTTCATATAATTTAGTTAGGAATGAAAACTACTCTCTCAAATAAATTACTGAAAGGCTTTCTTATTTATGTGTCCCATGCTCTTCTATGTATGAGATTCAAAAATTTGTATTAAGTACACTAAACAAAGGCATTTTGGATGAGTGGATTAATCATAGTGTGTATGTCAGTTGAAAATCAGACATAAAGTTTGTCATTGTAACTGTGAACAAAAATAAAGCTATCTCTCCATGAAACAAGATAAATTTTTATCACCAGATACATCCCTTCTCAATAATGAAGGTTAACAGCATGCGGTTCATTTGAAATTGTGTCAAATTCCTCTCCAGCTCCTGTAACTTCCTTCATACACTTAGGCCTTGTTCAGGGAGGCCATGTGATGTGGCTTCTAATTGGAATTTCCCACTTTTCTCCTGAATTCATTGAATGCCTTTTGCAAAAAATTTAGGTAGTAAGACAGGAAGAAGAGAAAGAGGAAGAAAACTCATTCTCAGCATTAGTCCTAGTATTAATTTCCTTCATCACACTGCTTTTTGTGTTGGGAAATTTTTCCCTTACCATTAGCAAATTGGTACATTGGTGTGTAATTTCATCATCACCACATGGCTCAAGGAACAACTTTTACCTTTCTGTGCATAAATCATCCTGTCTCAAGAGTGCACATTTTTATTGAATTTACTCCTGAGGCACTTTATAGATAATGGTTTGAGGATAACATTTCTCACATCTCCTTGGGCTTTAGTATACTATAATTATAACCAGTCTATGCCCCTAACTTCTGAAACTTTCTCTTAAAGACCAATAATGATTCCAAATTACCATATTCAGTAAGCTTAGTCCTTCTCCCTCTTTGGTGTTTTATGCCATCAATGCTCTTTTGCTATTCATGTTTGTTTGATTTTGAGCATCAGTTTCTCCTTCTTCCTGTCCCACTTCTCTGATGTTCCATCTCTGGTGTCTCTGCAAGGTCTCCCATAACAGCTCCTTAGTTCAGGACATAACCAAGAGTCCTGCCCTCTCATTCAAACCCAGACCATCTGTTGCCAACTCTCTATGCAGTTGCATCTTTCGTGTATTCTCTCTTTCTCTGTCTTCCTTCCACTTCCCCATGTCTCAGTACACAGGCTTCTCTTCCATATTTCAAGGCTTGCTTCCGTAATCCTTACTTATTAAAACTATATCTTATTTAAGTCAATGATACAGCAGTCCAAGCCATATGTGTCAGTGACCTTTGGTATAGTTCTCTCTTTCACTTTCTTTTTAGTCTTCAAATCTTGCCAAATTCTATCTCCTTTATTAGCTCTTTTACCACTACAATAATGCTACTATTGTTATTATCGGTCTGTATAATCACCCTCCTGGGCTATTAATAGCCTTATATCTGTCCAACTTCTCTTCAGGCTTTGACACTACCACAAGCAAACTATCTATTCTTTAGTGTATTTTTGTTATATTTTTCATGCTATGAATATCTGGCCTTTCTTCTTTTTCTCAGTAAAACTTGGGCGATTGCTCATCCGATTGAAGTGTAAAGCTCTGATTACAGGGGTGTGACTTCTTTCCTGGTGCTGTACTCTTCAAGAGGAAGGAGTGTGATCTGTTCACCACTGGGTAACATCTGCTAAGTAGTTAATCCAGACCAGTCTTTCAGTTAGTGGTTGATGCCTTTCATTACTTCCATGCTAGTTTAACTACAACAGGATCCACAGTAACAGCAAGTAAATGGGAAAGAAACTTTTATTTAAGGAATTCAACCCTTCAGAAAGATGACATAATTAACTCCATGCAACTTAATTGGGGACGGCAGCAGCAGCAATGTGTTTATGTTCCTGGATCCAAATTTACTTTTAGGGAAACAGAAAGAATAGCCTGCTAATTGGACACAGAATTGACAGGAGATATTTAATGGCTGAACAAGCATTTCTCTGGCCTTTATGGCCGTTCTTATTGACTTTAAACATGGAGTGGGCCCTGTTTATTCTAAAAATATGCTTGATAAAGAGTCCACAAAGAAGCTTTCTAAGACTCTTGTCTGGAAATTGTGTCCCAGTAAGAAGCCACCTATGGACAAAAGCTGATGTTTTGATCCTAACGATAAGAATTAACAGTAGATATTTGGTTATGAGATGAAATTAGAATTTATTTGCTCTTTGGAGCTTCTAATATTCTTTACATCATTAGCAGGTGTTCCAAAGACAAGCATGCATGTTGGGTTTGCCTGCTAGCTGCTTCTATTGTAGTTGAAATATATTGGCCCCTTAGTTCAAGATGAACTCTTTGTATCAGCTCAAGGCTGGTCTTTACCAAATATGTTTCAAAAAATACTAAGAGAAAAAAGATTGTATTATCAATACAAGTAAATCTGGAAAATGTTTCATAACATATTTCCTTCTAAAGTAGTTTGAGTGGATGTCCACGAATTAAAGTCAGTCTCCCCCCCCTCTCTCTCTGTGTGTGTGTGTGTGTGTGTGTGTGTGTGTGTGTGTGTGTGTGTGTATGTCTGTGTAATATTTGCAAATACTTTGCTAAACTTGGTTTTCTACAGAATGCCCTGCTAGTATGAAATTGATTGTGCCTTAATTCAAACCAGGACTCTGGGCTTTTAGGGTGAATTTTTATGACTGCTCTAAATTTCCTTCCCTTAAATATGATCTATATTTTCTCTTCAATCATAAGTTCATTTCCTCTCTCTTCCAGGAGAACTCCGCTATTTATAGTTTGGAATCCCTGAATAAAATATGGACTTCCCCTGGTAACTTTGCATTGCCTACATAAAGACAGGACATAACAACTGTCTACATATATGTATCAGTCTAGCTAGAGATGTAGAGAAATTTAATTCTGTTCTTCAATATGGTTTCGGTAACACTCATTTCCTAAGTATTTTATTCCAGGACCAAAGCAAGACCTACATTCTTGACTTCATTATTTTCCTCTCATTTTATGTTGATTTTGTCCCTATAGAGAGGTTGATTCCATTAACCAAATGGGTTTGGTATCAAAGCGACTGTAAACCTTAGTACTTAGCCAGTGTTTCCCTCATCTGCTCATCTGAAGTGCTACCAGGGCCTGTTTTCTTTTGAGCCATCATATTGCTCAATTTGATGGTCCTTCATTTTCTTTTGGTTTTGTTTGTTTGTTTGTTTGTTTTTTTCAAGACAAGGTTTCTCTGTGTAGCCCTGGCTGTCCTGGACTCACTTTGTAGACCAGGCTGGCCTCGAACTCACAAAAATCCGCCTGCCTCTGCCTCCCAAGTGCTGGGATTAAAGGCGTGTGCCACCAGCAGCTTAGTTTTAATTAGTGGGCTCAACTTCCAGCTTCATATTACCCCTCTGCGCATATTTAAACAGAAACTTTACTATAGAATTTTTGCTCAGGAAGACTGAATTCTATATATAGACTCCTTTATTGCCCTGGTCCCCAGAGGGAGTGGTACCCATTTTTAACTCAGGAGCATTTGATTTTACTTATTTTTAATGGTTACAGAAGTAGACGCTAAAGTACTTTGGAGCATAGAGACAATCTTCCCAAACTGTTGCTCTGCCTTACCTTTGCTAGTTCTATTTTCAGGCAAAACTGAGAGAGAAAGGCTAATGGCATGTCAAAATAAACAGTATGCTTTTTTGTTAACAGTGGAAATATCAAACATAGGCTTTAAAGAAATTTGTAGTCTAGGAACAGAGTGAGCAGAGGTTGAATTGTCAGTCTCTGAGCAGGTTGGCAAGTTAACTACATACAGCTTGTGGAGAGGCTGCAAAATGAGTCCATGATGCCTGTTACAAGATGCTTAAATGCGGTACTGTTTGTACATTGTTGCTCAGTTGTGGCTGGGAGTGTTCATAACTGGCAACATTGTAGATATGAAATGAGCCTATGATTTTGTGTGTGAAACAGCTAAGCTTCCTCTACTAGACAGGGAGGAAGGATAATCAAGAAGAGATAGAGCAGAAAATGGAGGCATTGTTCATTTTATTTCATTCCCTTTAAAAACATGATGTCATTCAATACTAAGGAAAAGAATGCTCACTGCCTTTAACAAAAGGCTGTGAATTGTCACCATAGTGTAATGTGAGAGCGACCTCAGGATTTTTATTGAGCTGGATGTATTGAAACTAGATTCTTTCCAATTCGTTGCCTAGCAACCACAACATTTGTCCTTGACACCACATGGTTTCTCTGGGCAATTTAGTATCCGGTGGACCAAGAAGGAAGCTCAGTACAGCAACCGTGGCAAAACAGATGGCCTTCTACAAAAACCCTGCAAATGTCTGAGTCCACTTCAGTGCTGGCTTTATTTATCTGGTTTTAGGAAAATCTAGCAGTGTTCCCACTGTGCAGTCTAGCAACTACGTATGCCAGAATAGCCTGTGAAGAGGTTGCAGCATCGTTTATAGGGCAGATCCCTTCCAGGAGACACTAGGATAAAGTTTCACATTGGCAGTTAGCATTGTCAATCAAAAGTCCAGGGCCTTGGGGTTAACGTCCTGGGGTTAGATACTGAATGTATTCCTACCTTCAGGATACTGGCTGTGTAAGCTTCTTAATCTTTCTATGACATGGTTCCTCACCTTTAAAGGAGGATGCTGAGCTGTAACATTTGTTTGTAATTGTTGTAAGTGAATGGTTTAGGTCCATATCTGGCATGAAGCAAGTACGCAGTAGTGATTAACTGCTATTAGTATTTGAAGTTAAGACTTTTGTCAGTATAATTCTCTAGGGGTATTTCTCCATCTTCAAGCAAGCAGTTCTCTGTAAACCCCTTTCTTTTTATCTGCCACCTACAGGCCCGCCTGTTGATGCTCCATTGTTACTGGGGACGCTTGTAAGTAGGATTTCCTGCTTCGCAGACCATAAAGCACACGCTCTGGCTCATCTCCATCCTTCAAGCCAAGCACAACTAGGTTTCTTTTTTGCTGATGGTGATCCAAAAAAATCAACAGAAACTAAAATGAGTTCTTTCTTTCTTTGGAGGCGTTCTTCTCTTTGGGAAGTGGGAAGCTGAGACTAGAAAAGAGAGAAGTCTGCGAGTGGTCGAAAGGCAATCAAAGTGGAACAAAAGCAAAGGTAAGAAATTTCTCCACAGGCAAAGTAACAAAAAGAAGGCAAATTTTGTGGTCAACCTGTTGGTGATGGAAGGCGACCTTTTTAGAGAATGGCTTTGGAAAGTGGAGTACAGTGGCTCTGGAAACACAAGGAACTTCAGACTCCTTGGAGGCCTCCTGTGCTGAACAGATTTGGTTTCCAGGTGACCACATTCAGCTTGATGGCATTAAAGACTGGTGGTAGAGGTTTTGAGTTGGTAATGGGATTGGATTAATTGACCATGGACTTGCGTTCCAATCCTGACAGCATTTACAATAAATTTGAATTGATTACTAACAAAATATTTTGAAATGAAAATTTCACTTGTAATACTGTAACAACACAGAATTATATGTTGCTACATATAGTATATATGTTATGTTATTTATATTTTTCTCTATAAAACCCAACATTGCACACTTATGCACAGACTTATGGGTTTTATGTCTTTAGTAATGCAATATTTCATAATCTGTGACTATTTTTTTCTCACAACAGTGCGTTACAGACCTTCAAACTGAGACATTTGAATACATACATATATATAAATATATATGTACACACACACACACATTTGGCTTTCATGACAAGGTTTCTCTGTGTAACCTTGGCTATCCTGGAAATAACTTTGTAGACCAGGTTGGCCTCTAACTCAGAGATCTATGTGGCTCTACTTCCCAAGTGCTGGAATTAAAGGCATGTACCACCATGCCCGGTTCTTAAATATATTTCATTGTGTGTGTATTATTACAAAATATAAATATGCTAACAAAATGTTTTAAACAGAATCCCTATTGATATTCCAAACTTTCCAAATCAGCAGTACACATGCTTGTAATTCTATCTGCATATATTTATGCATGTTTTTATATGTGTGTATCTATTTATACGTGATACTTTAAAGTTAGCTGTGGATCACACTTCAAAAACTATAGATGTACTTTGAGCACTGTGGTAATGGCATTTTCCCTATACCATCACCATAATAAAATAATTTCGTCTTAATTTTTTTTGTACTTCAGATATTACATGCAAATTTTGCCTCAGTTTATATTCCCATGGCCACCGGTACACGCCTCTCCGCTAACTGCATTTGTCTACCTGTATATTTTGAATAGAGTCCCCTGAGTTGTCTCTTCCATTGTTTAACTGTGTAGAAAAATGAATATTGGAGAAATGCCCCAGTGGTTAAGAGCATTGAGTGCCCCTAAGAAGGACCCGTGTTCGGTTCCCGTCATCCATTTCAGCCATTTTACAATGGCATAGAATCCAGTTTCAGAGGACCTGTTGTCCTGTTTCTGTTTCCATGATCATTTGCATGTACATGGTGCACACCAACTTGCATGGGCACACATACACATAAACTAAAAAATAAATATCTAACATTTTGACTGTTAGGATTTTATATCTATTGTGCATATATTACAAGAAAGATATAAAGAGTTGTGGGTAGTTCTTGATTTTTAAAAATAATTTAGGATACTCTTTGTCATACAGAAATTTAAACTTTTACAGGGTTAAATATGTCAATTTTTCTTGTTTCCTCTTAAAACTGTTTTCCTACACTTCTGTAACTTTTGTTTTTATTTTAATTTAAAGGTTTATTCATGAGGAATTTCTTTCTTATGTAATAAGAGAAACAGACCTTTCAAAATATTTTTCCAAAATGAACAGTGAAGTCTTTGTTGAATTGTTCACCCTTGCCCCAGGGACTCTGGGTACTGTTTTTACCATTTTTCCCATTTGTTAATTAATCACCTGCTCTAGACACTGTTTTTTTTTTCCCTTGTTTGTTTATTGTGTAACATAAAGAAGAAGTGTGATTTATCCCTTTTTTGGTATATTTGTTTCTCAGTTTATAAAAATTTGCCTAATTCATTGAGGTATCAAACAAATTTCAATTATGATCACTACACAAAAGGACAAGATGATTTGCCTGGCAGTTAGCTTTGGAGTCTAGGTGATCACAGGCCAATAGCTATCCATGAAAGCTTCACTAACTGAACCACAGGCACTGAAAACATTGACAGATTACATCATATTTTATTTAATAATCTAGGAACTTTGCAGCCATTAGTGCTTCGGATGCAATTTCAGCTATAAGTGGGAATTTGGGATCTTGTGAGTTGTTAGCACAGTAGACCTTGTAGATAAAATACATGAATTATTTTGCTAGCATGTTTGAAAGGAGTTCTTTAAAATTGACCTCACTGCTTTTATTCTCAGCTAGCTGGCCTGGCTTACTAAACATGGCTTTTACTGTTGCTATACATTCTTGGTTGTACAACGAATTCATAACCATCTGATGGTATCAATGTAGTTACATGGTATTGGAGCTTTTGAAGTCACGTGTGGTTTCTTTTCTCCATTCATTATACCTTTGTAAAATTATTCTCTTGATCCCAGAAGTTTCAGTGTTGTCTAGCAATCTTTTAACTACCATAGCCACTATAGTTGTATCCCCATTTTACTTCTCTCTCTCTTTTTTGGTTTTCGAGACAGGGTTTCTCTGTGTAGCCCTGGCTGTCCTGGACTTGCTTTGTAGACCAGGCTGGCCTCGAACTCACAGTGATCCACCTGCCTCTGCCTCCTGAGTGCTGGGATTAAAGGCGGGCGCCGCAACGCCCAGCCCCATTCTACTTCTTAAAGCTAGATTTTTCTGCAACCAACAGAATAAAGTAAAAGTTAGAAATAAATTTTACTCATGTTTATAGGTGCAAATTTACTCATGTTTAACAAGCAAAATTTACTCATGCCCATAGATGCAAAAGCTTGTAATAAAACAGCAGTAAGCAATCTAAAGCTTATTAGGGTAATAACACAAACAAGAAAGTTCATATCAGAAATACAATTAAACATGCAAAGAATTTATGCACTCTACTTCAGTGCTGAGCTACATCAGAAACGTATATCAACAGATTGATTAGGTCTTCCGGTGAAGGGAACCATTTATGAGCACTTCAGAGGGACTAAGGAAGACATTTTTTAAAAGACAATTGTGCAATATCAGAAACCAATGTAAAACCCATCATTTTAGCTGCCCCTAGAGGCATTGCAGATGTGACTGCTATGTCACGTTTATCAGTAGGTGGCAGAGAGGAGAGAGGCTATATCTACATTCAGTGTTCTGACCTATGAACATCTGAATGAATAGTAGCCTAACATTCCTGGAAAAAAAAAAAAAACAACCTGGATAGCAACACCACTTTGGTGCCATGGGATAGCTTGTGATGACTGCCAGACTAGTACTAGGAAAGCACCAGATGGGCACCCAAGACAGGAAATAAACCAGAAATTATAAGAAGTCTGCCTGGCCCTGGATGTGGGGGTTGAGGGTGAGCCAGCCCTGAGGGAGTAAGTGTAGGAGAGCCAGCCCTGCCTTTTGGTCTGCTATGTGGTGGTATTGGCTAGGGAGAGATGTGATCCCCTCCCTTTTGCCCTCACCACCATTGGCAAATAGGAGATTTGGCACAGAGGGGGTCACAAGAGCAGGAGAGCTGTCCCTGACTCTCACCTGCTGCAGCACTCTGGAGAACAGGCCCTGCACCTTTCCATAGTAGAACTGGCCATGCAAGTAGGGGTTGCAGGTCCAGAATCAGAACTTTGAGTTGGCCCACCCCAACATCTACCCCATGGATGAACTGCTGGAGTGAAAGAAGAGGTCAGTCCCACAACCCAGGAGTGCAGGATTTCCATGACACAGGACAGTTACAGCATACCTGAGAAGAGTTCCAGTGAGGTTCCAGTACTGACAGAGTAGAGGAAATCAGGGACCTAGTACCAGATCAAGGAGTCATTATAATGAACATTTGCAAGCAGAATGTGTGGAGAAAGGGGAATATTTTGGGACACACTGAGATATACTGCAGCTTCCACAAGGAGCCGTTATTTTTTATGCTGGGACAGATTGCAAGGGTGGAGGGTGGGTCTGGGAGGAGGTGGGAGATGGAGGGAACAGGGTACATGATGTGAAATTCACAAAATAAAAAATTTTCAATAAAAATGCAGCATTTTATAAAATGGAAAAGATAATAGTGGCTTTTCCCCAATAAATCAGATAGCAAAACATCAATTCAATGTTAGCATTATTATACAACGTTATTTTATGGATATTAGATAATATAATGAGACAAAAATTAAGGGCATAATATGCTTATTTGGAAAGAAGAAAAATCCAATAATTTGCAAATGATGTAACTACAATTTTGAAAATAAAATGACTGTACAGAATTTGATGAACAGTTAGTTCCTATTGAAATCAACAGCTTAATAGATGTTAAACATATTAGCAATTAACAGTAAGAAAAGCAAATGTACTTTAAATATTCTTCTACAATAAAACCAGAAGGGACCAGGAACCAAACCCATCAACTAAAGCAGGGAGGGTCTTTATGAAGAACATGTAGTTTTTGTGAATGACATAGAAGATTACCTTATGTATCAGTTCAACTCGATGATTAAGTATCATAAAAGTTTCATTTGAATCCTAATTAGTATACAGCACTTTCTTAAAAATTAAGAGAACATTTATGCCCTTCCTCTATCAGTTAGCCTGTGTTGGATTGCCCTTTAACCTTCTCCTGTGTGTAAAGGAGGGACTGGCTTCATCCAGAAAAGTCCTGCTGCTCAGCTGCTGTGTGCTGGCCCAATCCCAGAGCAGCCTGATATCTGCTTAGAAGATGAAGAAGCTCTTCTACCAACTGAATTCAAGTAAATGTTGTCAGCTTTTAAATCAGTCCTTCAAGCTGTCCAGAGAAATTTATCAGCATCTCTTTTCATGGCAGTCAAGAGAACTATATTTCTAAAAACAGATACTCTACAATCCAACATTCTCAAATAATACACTCTTCGTTTTACAGCACTGTCTGAATGAGTCAAACAAAATCAGATCTTTCTATTAGAACACTCAAATATGTCTCAATGTGGAGGTTTAAAGAAAAGAATAAAAGAAAGAGAAACCAAAAACAGAGCCGTTACCATATAATCAAAAATGGCTACAGAAAGACAGAGGGCCACCCAAAGACTGAAATGCATCATGACAGAGATAATCTGCAAAATCCAGATGACCATGCAGGGTTAGGGCTGTGGGGGATAGAGGGGGTGTGAGGCTGGGGGAGCAAGCATTTTAGAGAGCAGTGAACCAAACACCTCATTTACCTCTTTCACCAGCAAGCTTTCTGCTTTGTTCTCTGCCTCTTCTGGTACCGTTGAATACAGTGTTCGGATATCCCAAGAAACTGTGGCTGTCTGGGAGGAACAAGGAAAAGAAATTAAGCCTTCCATCTTGAAAGCATGGAACCGACCACTATCCTGAAAACATAAGAACAAATTGTCATAGAGCTAGGCGGAGAGGCTTCCCCAGCCCTTACGATTTTAATCCCTATAAAAGAAGAAAGAGCTAAACAGCCCTAAAACCACAACTACTAGTATTCCCCAAGTCATTGCTTAATCTGTGCAGCTCAAAGTTTTAAGATCGGTTTTACTGCTGAGAGGAAAAAAAATGTGAACATCTGTGTTTGTAACTTGTTTCTTTTGGAATCTTTTGTTACTGTTCCTGCTGTTCATGTTAAAATAAATTTGAAGTAAGTTTTAAAGACTTACAAAATCCTATTGTAAATAGAAACATGTAAACTTAGCCCTTTTTAGGAAGGGTGTGTGTGTGTGTGTACACAAATATAACTGAGTGACAGGAAGAATGTATAATAAACTTGGACTTTGAAGAAAATAGGTCATGTTTTAAATGTTATTTTCTGTTGAAATAAGTAAAGGATCTCCCCTCAAATTTAAGCAAATAGCTATTTAAACAAATAGCATTCTATTCAACGGGTGTACATAAACTGATATGTAAAGTTGATCTTGAAACAGTTAGACTAGAGTTTCAGTGGTTGTTTTCATTTGATGTGTTTCTTGCTTCTGGCTTATAACTTTTCTAATATGATTGCGCCACAGTCACCAGCCTCCTTCAGTCCGTACACTTTCATGATTATGTGGTGAAAATGACTGACTGTCCCACCCATGGTTCCAATACTGACAGCTTTAATATCGCACATCCCCCAAACACAAATGAACCCTAAGAGTTTCTGAGATACAAACTACAGTTTATACAAACTGGTCCTGATGAAAGGCGTGCTTCTGGATCAGTGGTTGAAATTGATGAGAGTCTCAAAATCCACTGTTAGTTTAGTTTCCACTGTTAGGAAAACACAGGTAG
Source organism: Lophiomys imhausi (assembly GCA_907164525.1). Taxonomy (NCBI): domain Eukaryota; kingdom Metazoa; phylum Chordata; class Mammalia; order Rodentia; family Muridae; genus Lophiomys; species Lophiomys imhausi. Next base: position 3,683,178 of record CAJQZJ010013540.1, read on the forward strand.
AAGAGAGGCTTGGAGTTTTGGTTTCTGAGCTCATGGGTGCTGCAGCCCACCCTGCCAACAATAGCAGCGTTTGCATCATTCCTTTTATCCTGATCTCAGACTGGGGATTTTCTTTAAGTTCTCCCTTCACCCCTGATGCACACATCCGGAAAATAATTTGTTTGTTATCACTGCCATACCTTAATGTCCTATAGGGTGCTTAATTGGTTATCTGTTGAATTTTTTCTTGAGCATATATGTATGTAGTGTGTTCAGTGTAAGGATGTGTGAGTGTATGTAAACACATCAGAGTCTCTGGGTGTGGCAAATGTCTGTGGAAGTATGCATGTGCACGTGTACAGGGGAAGCATGAATTTCAACATTGTGAAAGAGGAAAAAAGTCATGTGAATCTAAGATCAGAGGATTAAAAAATGAAAAAAATTTCTGATACTCCATTCAAGAAAATTAATGCTCAACTTAAAATGCAGCTGCAGGGAAAGCTCACCCGGCTCCAGAACTTCTTGGCATCTATAGGAAAGAGGATGCAAGAGCTGGGACTGCTAACTCAAACCTAGTGCAGACAAAGAGAGCAAATGTAGTTCTCACAGCTGAGCAGAAATATGCAGACAGACCAGGAAGTGGTTATTTCCGTGTAGAGTACAATGAGGGAGGTTAGAGATATCTGGATTTTTTTCATTTCTAATTCGTTCTACATTTCCTCCTTCAAGTTGTTTCTTTATTGTTAGTCTCTCTGTGAACACTAACAATGCTGTCTGAACTGAGCTTTAGGGACTATTGTTTGGATTTCAATGATGCAGCAATGACTTTGGAAAGACAGCCCACAGATACACAGGGCTGCTTGTTTTGTTTTCAGAAAGCATTACAAATCAAGGTCACGAAGTTTGTTTCCTATAACTTAAAAAAAAGATACAATACAGTCATATTGTGAAACAAAAAAAGGATGTCAATATTTTTTCCCATTTCCAAAATTGATGGCATTCCTTTCTTGTTTTTATTTTTATTTATTAAATTACAGCTGTTCTAAAATACTCCATGAGCCCGACGGAAATCAGAGTAACAAGATTCCAAACAAAGTTTCAAGTGATGTCACAAACTTATAGTCCTATTAGGATCACTGCTTAGCTGATGTAAAAGAGTGGTGGATTAAAAAACAGAACAGTAAGTTTCTGGAGCTGGGTTCTGTATGGCAGGATCTGCACTCACCCAGCTATTTCATTAGGGATTTAGCAAAACAAAGATAAAGAAATGCATAAGTCCATAGCCATGTGTGACACATGAGGCTAGAAATCATTGCTGTAGAGTTAGAAAATCCACCTCACCATATGTACAATTCCTTGAAGGGTTCCTGATGATCTGTAGTGAAGAAGTGATGCTGATCTTTTATTAAATGAGACTATCGTAGGTGACTCATTCTCAGGAAACCCTGTGATAAATCTAGGACATTATGTTGCAACCTCTGTGCATGTCAAATGCCTTGTACAACACGAACGTGGCAGAACAGAAGGAATGCGCATATGCATGTGTGTGCATGTCATAACATGCTAACTATCTCAGTGTAACACTGAAACATTGATCTGAAAAATTACTGATAGAACTCTATGATGTTAGAACTTTCAAAACTTTGGTACTCTTCTGCTCATTCTGTATTTGTTTAAAGTGCTGTGTTGGAGCACAAGTAACTTGTTCAAAATAGAAGTATAAAGAATCCTGCTTGTCAAGAGTATTTATACATTGAAAAAGAATTTCCTTTCTGAGAAGTTGATGCTTTCAGACCACTACAAATTGCCTTGGCCACAACAGACTTCCTGTTCTCTTTAATGAAGCTCTGTTCCACAATTGGTACAGTTCAGTAGCATGGAACAGATCAGAGACAGCACTGGTGTTTGGCCGAGCTCCTCATCTGGTGGCAAGAGTTTTCTAAGGCGTGTATTGTCAGGCATTTGGAAAGGAAAACGCTTCTGAATTGATGGCCCCAAGCCTGTGTTTGCAGTTTTAGGCCCACGATATTCGGTGTCTCTGCCTGCAGCCCTGTTACTTTCGAGTTCCTTCTGTGCTGCACTGGGTAGTCTTTGTGGCTTTGTTGCAGCTGCCCTTCTGCTGGCTACAATGACTCTAGAGTAGACTTCAGACTAAGTGCACAGGGGCTACTTCTCGGTTGGCTGAATGCCACTGCTAAAGTCAGAGGCGGATTTCTTTTGCTATCCCAGGGCTGAGAAGGCTCTCTCTGTCAGTACTTAGGAGGTCCCAGCTGCTGAAGACAAGGACTGAAAAGATGGCTGGTTCAGGTAATCTGTCTGTCCTAAGATGTAATCAACTCCACAGTGAACAAATAACTCACACTTAAAATCTGTCGTTGGTTATGTACGGAGAAAGAAATGACACTTAATTTAGGAGGCTAAGGCACCAACATGGAGTTCTATTGGAGAGGACGCACATTACTGTTCTTGCTTTATAAACGCTTTTTACTACATTCAGAAGGTAACAAAACACCACTGATGTGGGTTTTTCTTGTTTTTAATTAACCATGTGAGAATGTCTCTTTAATAGCTTCACTGTGCTCTACAGGGAATTTCTTCTTGTTTTGATGAAAACTATAGAGTATAGGTTGCATCAACCGTGAGCAACCACAGTACGGTGTGGTTATGATCTACAATGTCCAGCATGACAACTTAGTCATTATACTGTTTAAATGTATCAGTAAGGTTGAAGGTCTTTTGCTCTCAGACCAGCAAAGTACTGGGAAGGCTATTTCACCTTTTTGTGTGATTCTTCTTGTAGACCACAGGTTCTAAACTTTCCTAATGTTGCAACACTTTAATACAGTTCCTTATGTTGTGGTGACGCCCATGATAAAATTATTTCCTTGCTACTTCATAACTGTAATTTTGCTACTGTTAGGGATTGTAATGTAAATATCTGTTATGCAGGATATCTGATATGTGACTCCCAAAGGGTCACGACCCACTGGGTGAGACTCACTGCTGTAGAATCAAGATCATTCTGTATTCCCTAAGGAGATAAGAATGAAACATTGTTTTTTCTTTTTAAACAAGACTATTACTTGAGGTATTGCAGATTTAATGGAGTACATGTGATAAACTGATACATGTATAGCGCATAGTAGTCAGATCTGAGTAGTTAAAATTTCTGTCATTTTGTGTATTAAGAAAATTTTTGAGGAGCACACAGTTGTACATTCTACATAAGGAAAGATGTGAGCACTAGTAGAAACAAATACTCCATCAGCATAAAGGTACATGTTGCAGAAGTGTATCCCCTTGGTAAGTTAGACTCAGACTGCTGGCTAAGCCCGCCATACAGAGAAAGTGAGGAAGCAGTATGTTTGCTGAGATTCCTTCAAATGTCACTGTGCTGACATGGAAGCCTTCCCACCCTGGCTGACTCTTTATGGCCTTTTCCACAGTGCAGCCTGCATCTCTTCTTCTGTGACAGTGTGGGGCCCACAGTGGCTTTTCTTTTTTTTTTTTTTAACCTTTCAAGAAATCCTCAACTTTTCCTCTGTAAATCTCAGGTTTCAAAGAGAAACCAATTCCTTAAAAAAACAAAACAAAAAAATCAAACAAAAATAAGACCAAGTATGGCTCATCCAAAGGTCATCTCTTTCTTAAACTCTATAATCTATTGTCTGGGTCATACAGGAGGTGGAGATGTGGAATATTTTACATGCCAAGGCCGTACTGTCGATTGATACATCCAGTCATTTTAAATGAGTGTTTCATTGCTTATAAGCAGGTGTGGGGGTTCATCTGGGTTGTCAACTCCATAGGACTCACAAGTCTCTGTGTACATCTGTGAGAGTTTATCTAGGTAAGGTAGCCTCTGGGCGTACCTGACCTATGAAGGATTATCTAGAGTGGTTTACTTGAGAAAGGAACACCAACTTGAATACGGGTGGCACCTTTTGATGGGCTGGGGTTCCCGGACTGACTAGGAAGGAGAAAGCAAGCTAAGTATTAGTATTCATCTCTCTTTGTTGTAGATGCCACATGACCTGTTACCTGAAGCTCATACTGCCAGGACTTCTCCACCAGAATGGACTGAACCTTTAAATGACAAGCCAAATTATACATTTCCCTCCTTGTGTTGCTTTGCCCGGTATTTTGTTGCAAAAATGAGATGAACTAATACAGCAGGTGTCATGAAACCTGCTTTGGGAATAAAATATAAAAAGTTCATGCTGTCATGGGCTGGAGAGATGGCTCAGTGACTAAGAGCACTGGCTGTTCTTCCAAAGGACCGCGGTTCGATTCCAAGCCCCTCCATGGCAGCTCATAGTGGTCTGTAACTGTAGTTTCAGAGGATCTGTTGCCCTCTTCTGGACACTGCACGTATGTGATGCACAAACATACATGTAAACAAAACATCAATATACCCAAAATAAAAAGAAGCAAACCTACCATAAAGCATATCATTTTGAAGTCCAAATTTCTGTTGATTTTGAGCATACTCAGACTTGCACAATCACCATCTCTATCTACATTAGCCTGTCTTTATCACCTCAAGAAATCCTATTTCCTAGCAGTCTGAACATATTCCCTTCTCCTCAGTACCTGGCAAAAAACTGCTAATGGAATCATGTATACATGGCTGACATACAGCCCTATTCTCTGAGCAAAAGAATTCTATATTCATCAAATCAGCTGTGCCAACCCAAGTGAGGCATTAACGACTGGGCCTCCCTTCATGTGGTGATGATGTGGGAAGGACAATGGACCTTTACCCAAGTGTCCAGCCACTCCTTCCAGTTATTTGTATGCAATTCCATCCTAATTGCATGTGGCCTAAAGGTTATACAGACATGCCAAAGTATATAGGCAGAGGAAGTTAACTAGAGGGGCTCAATTTATATGGCCATGGATTGAGAAGCCATCATCCATGCTGTGGGGAGACTTTCCAGTGTAGTTGCTTTCGGGTCACGTATTCTTACTCATGGTCTGTAACTAAACCTAATAAGATCACTGGACCCAAGGGAAAACTTGTATTGAACAGTACTTTTTTTTCCCCCCTTGAGCCTTATGAGGAAGGGGTGATGTTACTTCATCTCCGCATGGAAAATATTCTTGTAACAGTTAAATTTCTGATTGACTTTGCATGATGTATTAAAGATTCATCCAAATTGTAGTATGTATCCACATGCTCTTCCTTATTTTTGTTGAATATGCCAATTTATTTTTACTTATTAGTTGGTAGACATTTGGATTGTTTCCATTTTGGGGCTATGCTTCTGTGGACATGTACATATGAAGATTCATTGTAACATTTTGGTTACAATGAAAAACAGAGAGGGGCTCCTACATATCATCTTTAAAATAAAGAGCTAGAATTGCTTCACTACTATGATTTTGTTATTCTTTTAATCAATATGTGTTAATTATTCAGAGACTTCATTAAAACAATCCCATTTATGTGTATGATAAACTTTGATCATATTCACCCTCCCATCACCTTTTTCTTATTCTCCCATTTTTCCTTTCAAATGCCTAATAGTCCCATTTTATTTCACATCTTACCTCTCTGGATTTAATATGAGAGAAAACATACAATATTTATCTTTGTGAGACATGTGATGAGGTCCAGTTTCAGGCAATTTTTCTGGAACTAACATAATCTTGTTGTTTGCAGTTAAATAGCACTACATGGATTTTCTGATGGCATCATTCACAGGGAGATTTGAGGAGTTGATGCTTACTTCCACTCTGATCCCTCACTTGTTTTTGGAAGCATCTGGCATGTTACATATTGTTTGAAAGAAAACAAAGAGTGAAAAGTCACGGAGCTTATGCTTGAGTTTGGTCTTCAGTTGCTTACATCCTTGGTCAAGGGCCTTTCCATTAGAATGAGAGGGATATCATAACTTAGAAAGAATCTTATTGATCACAGGCTATTTATTATTCAGCTTTCAAAACACAATTGCTGTGTCCTTGTACAAACATCATGAGCCATTTAAAGCTTGATTTTCAGACTTGAAAGCCACAGATTTAAAAGAGTTGAGATTCCTATAAAATATTAAGCTGTGTTCCAGATAAAAAGAAAATTCATGGCCTTTCTGCTTTGTAACTTTAACCATAGCAAGGTCTTTCAACTTCCTCTCCTAGAAGGGTCCATGTGGTAAAGTCTGGAATTCCCCAAGTACCAGTCGCTTTCAACTGCTAAAAATACGCTATGAAAAATGTAAGCCCTTGATACACAATGAAACATGTCACTCAGCCTTGCCAGTTAACAATGACGCAACTGCAATATGAACCTGAGTGCCCTTCATCACTGAGTCTGAATGATTACTAAGAAGATGGAGTCTGAGGAAATGGTGTAAGGTCTTTGACAGACTACTTGACCCACTGAACAGAGAGCAGAGAACTATGACTTTGGAAGTGACCCTTCTCACGGTGGAAAGTCTAAAAGTGAGCTGTCCCCTGTTCATATTGGTATTCTTGATATATATGCTTAGCTCACCAAAGGTGGTTCTCAAAGTTGAGCTTCAATAGAGTTTTGTGTAAATGAGCACCACTGGAAAACAATGCAGGCTGTGTAGTGTTCCTTGTTTCTAGACTCTAGCACTTCATTTTTAGAGTGATTCTGTCTCAGGCTTTCTGCATCTTTTACCAAGCGAGAAAGTCATTTGTGGTTCTGTTACCTTCTATTACATGATTTTGCATTAGTTTCTACTGTGAGTCATCAGACATGATTCATTGTGTCCTTGAAACTGTTCTTCAGCATCTCCTTCCCCAACTACATCCCCTAACTACTTACTTAACTTTACTGAGTTACACATAAATGACCAACTATACTCTTGGTCTGTTTCTAGTACTACCAGCTTCAAAATATAAACATAAAATCAACAGTAGCAAATTCAGTGGTGAAGCTGTACATGTCTTTAAATACATGGATTAATACATACACGTACATTGTTTTTTTATACTACAAGATTATGATAGAAGCAGTGCAGAAGTTTATGTTGTCTGGTCCCTGAATCCACGTGGCAGGAAAGTAATTTCTACCTGGTGTGCCAAGATGAAGAAACACGCTTCTGGAAGAACATTTAACTCACTACTTGTCAGACACTTTTGAATGCCAATGAGCCATACAGTATGTTGGATATTTGCTCTATGGATTATTTCTCCCATACCTAGTAACATAAAGCAATCAAATTAGTACATTAAAATGTTTGAAGGAGGAAGCTATCCTGGCTGATGACAGCTGTGTGCCAGGCACTGTACTAGATAGAGTGAGCCTGTAGAGAGGAGGATCAAATTTCTCAGTGTTTTTTTTTTTTTTAAGGCAATATGTTGATTTGGGTCAATGAGAATTTCTTATTAATCATCATTTTCTCATCATCAAGTAGAAGGAATTGCTCTATTCCTTTTTAACTCAAGACTTTTACATCAGAATGGCAGCCTTAGATTGCTAAGGTGTTCAAAGAATCAAAGTTATTTCTTAAAATAACAACCCAATGGCTTCTGAAAGAAAATTAATGAAGTTTATTTTATAAGTTTTTTCTTTTTCTACTTTTTATTAAATTTCAAAGTAGATGAATAGTTCATGTATAATTGTGGGTAATCTTATTAAAAATGTTGCGAGAAAGAGATGTAACTTGAAGAAATAAAAAATAAATTATTAAAAAAAAATTTAGACTTGTTTCCTAAACTCCCCAAATTACATTACAAAATTTACCATTGTTCATTGCCAATAAACAGGGTTTGGGGTTTTTTTTGTAATTCTGTTATACAAACATTTCTTTTGCTGATCTTATAACCATAATAGCTAACAGATGAATGCAAATTGTACAATCATTTTATGTGCAGTATCAGTTTCAATGCATGTGTCAAGCCCATGTTGTCAGTATTTATTACCAACACTTTAAATAGAGAGGTAAATTTAAAGTTAAAATGGTACTAAGACTTTTTTGTTTTTGTTTTTAAATAAATAAATTTATTTATTTGTTGCTTCAGGTTACATCTCCATCATATTGTCCTCTTTCCCCCCTTCCCAGCCCCACCCTCCCACCCTCTACCCCCTAACCCTTCCATTCTGCTCCTCTGGAGTGGAGTGTCCCTACATAACAGTCCCTCACCCCAATTCAGAAGTCATATGAGGGCCAAGAGCCTCCTCATACACTGGGGGCCTACAAGGAAGTACCACCAGTGAAAAATGTCTCATTGCCAGGGAGGGAAAACTAAAAAACCAACCAACCAACAAACAAACAAAAGCAAACAAAAAGAATAAAAAAATAAAAAGTTTATGTCCATGTTCCTTTTGGTGCGTTGGTTGTAGTATAGATATCCTGTACTATAGCTAAAATCCTACTATAAGTGAATAGATGCCATGAGCATCCTTCTGAGTCTGGGTTAGCTCACCCAGGATGAGCTTCTCTAGTTCCGTCCATTTGGCTGCAAATTGCATGATTTCCTTGTTTCTGATAGCTGAGTAGTATTCCACTGTGTAGATGTACCACAGTTTTTTAATCCATTCTTCAGTTGAGGGACATCTGGGTTGTTTCCAGTTTCTAGCTATTACAAATAAGGCTGCTATAAACATAGATGAGGAAACTTCCTTATGATTCCGTGAGGAGTCATTTGGATGTATACCCAGAAGTGGTATGGCTGGGTCCTGAGGCAAAGCTATTCCAAGTTTTCTAAGATTTCGCCAGACTGACCTCCATAGTGGTTGCATAAGCCTGCATTCCCACCAGCAATGGAGGATGGTTCCCCTTTCTCCACACCCTCACCAGCATGTGCTGTCATTTGAGCTTTTGATCTTAGCCATTCTGACAGGTGTGAGATGGAATCTCAGAGTCGTCTTGAGTTGCATTTCTCTGATGATTAAGGATGCTGAGCATTTCTTCAAGTGTCTCTCAGCCATTAGGGATTCCTCCTTTGTGAATTCTCTATTTAGCTCCATCCCCCATTTTTTGATGGGAATATTTGGTTTCTTGGCATTTAATTTCTTGAGTTCTTTGTAAATTTTGGATATTAGCCCTCTGTCAGATGTGGGGTTGGTGAAGATTTTCTCCCAGTCTGTTTGCTGCCATTTTGTTCAAATGACAGTGTCTTTTGCCTTACAGAAGCTTTTCATGTTTTTCTATTTTTTATATGTGTCATACATGTATGTGTGTATGTGTGTTCTGCATGTGCATGTGAAAGTCAAAGGCTAATAACAGGAATCCTTTTTCCACTCGCTTATACATTATTCATTGAAGAATGGCGTCATACCCAAACCCAGAATTCAGCAATATAACTAGCCTTGTCTCTGTCGGCTAAGGCTGGAATTCCCAGCAGGCGACCATGCCTGCTTGAAATTTCCTTGGCTTGCTGGTGTCTGAACTCAGATCCTCATGCTTATGTGACGAGCACCTTAACCACTGAGAAATCTTTCCAGTCCCTAAATTTATTGCTTCATTTGCTTTGTACTAAGTGCTACCTTAATTGCTGTGGGTCTTACAATGATAAGGGAAGAAAATATCCTTGACCTACTGGGATTGTAATGAGAAAATAGTGCTAGGAAGGCAAAGAGAGAAAAATTATAAGGTGAGGGTGCAGCTCAGAGGTCCAGTGCCTACTGTACGTGCATGGAGGCCTGTGTCTGCATTCCAGAACCGTGAAGGAAAAAGCAAGCAAGCAAACAAACAAAAATGGAGAGGTTTTCAAGTAGTAACTAGCGCTCTGAAGTGAAGCCACAGTGCTGTAAATCTGGTGCAGGAGGAGAGAAGGCATCAAGGAGTCTGCCAGGAGATGAGAGCTTAGAGACATCAGGAGCTAGAGAGAAGAGTGATGGTTGGGGTTGGATGGAGGAAAGTTCTACATAGAGGTATGAGATGATCTGGTTTGTGAGTCTGAAAGATTCCGGTAAGTACTGATTATGAATGAATCTAAGTATGTCTATGGAGAAAGCAAAAATTCCAGATGGAGATTCTGGGGATCTAGGCAAAGAGTGATGAAGGAATCTCATGCCATCAGAGTGAAGAGGCAAAAAGTTCACGCTTGCAATGTAAGAATGCCACATGGTGAGACAAACGCTCTCTCTTGGAGGCGTCAAATGCCAGATGCAGTTGCTGCTGCTTGCTTTTTAGCCACAGGTGATTTCATCAGCCTTACTCTTTATCCATATTAGGGCACGAGTTGGTAAAGCATAAGACTCTTGCTTTCCTTGTCAGTCTTACTCCTCTAGGAAGTATTGTTCTATATTCGGCACCCTATGGGTGCTGAATAAATATTGATTAAACAAAGCAAGTAATGAATCATGTCAGCAGGAAGTGTGGATGCTTGGAACCATAGAAACAGAAGCGAGCTGGGTCTTCTAATCTGAAGAGCAGGATCCTGATTACTGATATTTGGAAGGAGAAGTGGGAGATTTAAGACCCTCCACACTCCACCCTTTAAGATTAGTCTGGTCATTTTATTGCCACTTCTGCTTGGATGGGTGAAAACTGTCCACACCATAGAGAATCCCAAGGCTCCAGCAGAGTCAAGGAAATGATGATACACTTCCCAGGAGCATGTTTTGTTGTTTGTTTGTTTTTGGTGGTGAGCAGCATTCCTAAGTGACAAAGTGACATAGGCTGTGAATGGGGCAGGGGATGTCAGGGAATTTAGAGATGTATACGTACTCTATAGGAGCATGAAAGAATGTCTAGAACAAATACAGCTCTATTTTATCATAGTGATGTGTGTGCATGTGTGTGAGTATGTGTGTGCATGTGTGTATGTGCGCAGAGCCAGAGGATAAGATTTTAGGGCTTGTGCTGGTTAGTTATAACTGTCAATGTAGCACAACCTAGAATCCTGTGGGAAGATTCTTAATGGAGAATGATCTAGACCAAGGTGGTCCTGTGGGATGTCTATATGGACCTGTCTTGATTGTTACTAATCGGCACAGAAAGACTGAGTCCACTGCAGGCAGCACCACTTCATGAACGGGGCCCTGAATTTTACAAGAGTAGAGGAAACTATCTGAGTATAAAAAACAAGTAGCAACCTATTAATGGGACACTTTGCCCGAGGGGTGCTACCACGTAGGCCCCCAGTGCAAGAGGAAGCTCTTAGCTCTCATATGACTGTTGAGCTGAGAGGGGCTGATATGTAGGGGCACTCCACATTGGAGGAGTGGGATGGGTGGGAGAGGGAGGAGAGGGTGGGAGGGCCGAACTGGGATGGGTGGAAAGAAGACACTATGATGGAGATGTAACTTGAAGTAATAAATAAACATAAAAAAACAAGCAGCAAGTGGGGATCCATGCATTTATTCTCAGCTCCTGACTGTAGATACCATGCTTTGAGTTCCTGTCTCAGCATCCCGACAATAGTTTGCTAACCTGGAATTGTAAGCCTCTTCCTCTACTAGGTTGTTTTGGTCGGGATATTTTATGGTGGCCACAGAAATTAAGCTGGAACAGTGCTGTACTTCCAACTGAAACTCTGAAACCACTTTGGTCCCTGTCATTGAAGCATGAAAGCCACTGCCAATGATCAGATGAACCCGTACACGGGCTTGAATAAAACTTGCCTTATGAATACCGGAGTATACATTTCAGATTATTTTCACTTGTTATCAACTAAATTTTTTCCCTTCAACTATTTAAATCAACAATTCTTAGCTCATGGGACATACAAAAATAGGCAGCACACTACCCATGGGACCTAGATTTCCAAGCCAAAATGCATAGGACAAGAATGAGAAAAACGAGGAAAGAAAGAGTGAGAAAAGTATGTCAGATATTATTACTAAAAACCCTGACAGTTTTGTGCTACATAGTGTTCAGTATTCCTGGTTATCAATTACTTAATACAAATGAAAATTCAGCCTTGCTCTTTTATCAGTATAACACAGTTCTTCCTTGTTTTTTTTTTTTTTTTTGCATGTCTGGTCCTCCTTGAGAAATCAGAGCACACCTCAAATGTCACCTAGTCAGAAGGGCTGCCCAATTATCCAGTCTAGTCCAGTTTTTCCTGGGACTCAGTTTCCAGCACATTGCCTTATTTTTACCTTATAAAATAATCTTTATTTTCTTAATTAATTTGCTATTCGGTTTTATGATCTTTTCCTCACACATCCATAAGATACTCAATATCCTTAGAACAAAGTAATTTCTATTCAATCATGGCTGCCTCTTAATTCTTGGAACAATGTTTAATACTCACTATTTTCCATCTCACACTTATTGAACAAATAAAGAAAACCAGGGTGTGCGGTGTAATAGCATGGCTAGAATAGTGCTGGTACTTTACTCCAGTGGGCTTGAAAGTGGCTGTGGGGATAAAGCAGGGTGAGGTAGGAGATCAGAAGACCCATTGTGGGAATGTATTCTCTCCTTCAACTACATGCATTGCCTACTGGGAACCAAACTTGGGTCCTTAGGTTTGGCAGGACCAAAAAAGATGCTCCATTTACTCACTGAGCCATATAATTGGCCCCAGAACTTCATTATGAAGGTATTGAGGAACTGCACATGGGATTTGAACAGGCTCATAATAAAATAGTCCTGTGAACTGATTGAAGTACTCATGTTGGGAAAATAGAGTAATATGCTCTCATAGGCTCTGTTTATATCACTAAGGTTGGAAAAGGTCAAAAAAAAAAAAGGAAGAAAGAAAGCAGTCAGAAACAATGTTTAAATGAAGCTGAAAGTATGACAAAAATGGAGCTCAAATTCAGAACAAATGTGAAGTTCACCCATGCTTCCCTGCTCCCTTTCGGAGCTGGCTGGGCTCTCAAAGTGGTACCTGACATATTTCTGGATGACAGAGCTGGAAGAAAAGATGCTCTAAGATCATGAATTTTGGTACTGTCTGACAGAAAGTCTTTTTGGTAGATTTATCTCCGGGTCGAAGAATCAAATAAGGATGTGGAATTTAAAAAAAAGAAGAAGAGGAAGAAAGTAGTTCAACTTCATGTTGCAGTTCAAGCCCCATTGCCTGGTCTAACCACAGAAATGAGATACACAGAGATAAGCCTCTCTTAAAATATGCCAACTGTAAGTGGAAGCCATTTTAAAACGTTGAAAAATCAGACTACAAAAATTATTTGTCTTATTCCTGCTTCTGCCTCCTTTCTTCCACTATTGTCCATACTTGGAGCAGAAAAGTATTGATTCTGTCTCCTCTATTACTTTTTCGATTCTGTCAGACACAGGACCTCATGCATTTCAGGCAAATCCTCTATCAACTTAGATACATCTACTGGCCTATCAATTTTTGTGTAACCCCCCCCCCCATCCATGAAGGAAGAAAAAAAATTAACCCCTTTGAAGTAAGAAGCCAGATCTGTCCCCAAAGATGAGAAAGGATGCTGAAACTGTCTTAGTAAAATGTGGAAACCAGAGTCCATACTCCCTGATAGAGAAACCCACAGGCACAGCCTGCTCTGAAGGTTTACCCTCCAGCTGCCTTTTCATCTGCAATGATGAAGTCTGAGATGTCCGAGACTACTCAGTCTGAAGATTGAGATGTCTTAGGAAAAAATGGAAAAGGTTACCAACTGCCCAGGGCAACCTCTGTTAGCAGAGCCACTTACTAGAAGTTTCTCAATGCTCCAGATGACTACAAATGACAGAATTTAATTCTTGGGGCATAATACTGTTCATCATCCACAACTTTATCATATTTACCTTTTTAAGTGCAGATTAAAGGCGTGCACCACCACGCCAGGCCGTTACAGACAGCTGTGAACTGCCTTGTAGGTGCTGGGATTTGAACCTGGGTCCTTCGGAAGACCAGCCAGTGCTCTTAACCATTGAGCCATCTCTCCAGCCATTTACCTTCAATATTAACTTCTTTTCCTTTTCTCTTGGTCTGTCTCACTGACCTGGAGTTGGCTGATGAGGCTACGCTGGCCACCTAGCTCCTAGAACCATTCTGTTTCTAACTCCCCAGCACTGAGATTATAAGTATGTATCACTGCACCAGACTTTTTAATCCAAGCTCTGAGAGGAATGGATTCTGGTTCTCATCCTTTCAGGGCAGGCTCTTTACTAAATGGACTATCTCCCTCCTTTTCCTTCATCCTCTCCACTAACCTCAGGAGCATCTTAAGTGTCTGCTGCCGTATAGGGACATATCTCCCACGGTATATCATCCTACAAAGATGTTTTTGTTTTGACCCCAAGTCTCACCATCTCCTGAATAAAGATTTGTGGTAGTTTAAATAATCACTTCTTCTGTACCAATAAACCTCTACTATTTCTCCTGGCTGATTTCTGTTTCTTAGAAACTTTTAGTTAGAAATAGTCTGAGGGAAGAAGCACTCTGTAAGGCCATGGCAACCGCCTTGGACACTGTCAGAAACATGCGCACCAACGGGACTCAGGCAGCACCACAGATCGCTCTGGTTTTGGTGTGCACTGTTGAGCCTCACATCCATTCCTTTAAGCTGTGGGCGCCTTTGGGTTATTATGCTATTGCTGGAAATAGACTTCTGCTGCAGTGACGTGAGCCAGGATGGCCATAGGAAGGAGGGCATGAGGATACTTACTGAGAAGTCATCACTGGGGAAGAACAGAAGGTCTTGAAGAGGGTCATCCCGATAGGTCTTTTCAAGTTCTTCAATGACAGTTTCATAATCCAATGGCTCCAAAAGTCTTGGCTTTTCCTGCTGTGTGAAACAAAACAAAACAAAACAAAACCCAGGGTTAACCATTATCCATGTCATTATTTTCTTCTCTGTGACTGCTTCCATTTCATTTTTTAGCTGTCACTGAGGCACTGACATCACACGGGTCCTTCCAATGCGGTCTCACACAGACTCCAGGAATGTGGGACAAAGCCACAGAACTGCACAGTGGCCATTCCCAGATCTGAAGTAAAGCAAGGGGACCCGAAAATACCTGACAGCTCCCTGAATAATACAACTGCTTGTACCTATGGGGATGGGATAGATGCTCATGTAGACGTGATCTTTTCTACATTAGAAAGGGCTGCATATTCAGTACAGTGTTATGACAATGATCCTCACTGCTTGTGCTGAGTCAGATACTTGGTGAGTCCTACTTAGGTCAGTTTGCAAACGCTGGCACCCTGCTAGGAATCAAACTACAGCAGGTTGTCATTCTTGTTAATGAAGCAAGGATCTTGTGTCAGGATTAATTGCTTGGCTATGAGCTTCTTTGCCTGTACCGAGAGAAGCTGAGTCAGTCTTTACTGGGATAGAACAACTGAACCATGAAAGAAACACTGTAGTGAAATGGTGAGCCTGAAAAAAATATGCAGATATTATACGGTATTAAAATCCTGGACCCATGAGAAGCTGGACACCCACCAAGAAGCATCCCACTCCACTAGTGCAAAAAGGCTAGAGAGAGGAGCACTGTGCCATTACAGAGTTGATGTGTTCATTCCACACCAGACATAGTTCACAAAGTGAAGTGGGGCTCTACCCCTGAAGGAAGTATTATAAAACAGAAAACCAAAGACACAAGGAGAGGATTCCCTTAATCCTCTAATGAGGCACTGATGCAAATGAAATGAAAACATTGGTTCATACTTAGGTTTATTTTGGGGGGTTGTGTTCCTAGAAGCATTAGGGAGCACCATGAAACCCTGATTCTAATGTGATCCTGTAAATAGTAATGCCAATAGCAGCTATCCTATTAACCTCCTGGCCTCCCACTAGATGCTCCACCTCTGTAAAGCATAGTCCCCCAAATTTTCATCAATGTTTTAAAAACTGCTAATGGGCTTCTTAAAATAGCAGTTGATATTTGTTTTGATGATTTTCCAAATATTAGAAACAGCAAAATGTGAATATCATGAACCAACAGCAAAGATATCCATATTTTTCTGGATTAAAAGAAACACAAACAAAAAACGCAAACACCTTAAATGCTTAAGTAAACTGGTGAGGTGAGTGTTCTCTCTAGCAAGGCCCATCAAGCAAACTGGCTATACTTAGCAAGTAAAAATATAGAGTGCTCCATGGGACATTTGAAGAAAAGGAGTTGAGTTGCCCAACATGGTGAGTTTTGTGAGAGTGATGTAAAACATTGCACATTTTGGGGTAGAATTTACAGAGGCTCTGTGGCACTCTGTGGCACTTAGGAAGCTCTTTTAAATTTGCTGCATTTTGATGTTTTTTTTTTTATTTACACTTGCTTTCAGTTTAAAGGTCCCTATTTCCTAGGCAAAAGCTAATTCCAAGGATTGCAAATTGAGAAAGACTGTTCATGCAGTGTATGCACATATATGTGCACATGTGTGAGGATGAGCATGGCTGTGCACATGCTAGAGGCTGACATCAGCATCTTCCTACATCACCATCAACTTTAGTTTTTGAGACAGAACTGCTCAGTGAACCGAGAGGTCACCTTTCTTGGCTGACAGGGCTTTCCTGTTTCTGTCTCCTCAGCTGTGAGGTTGAAGACAGTTGATGTGGGTGCTGGGAATCCACCTCAGGTCCTCAGTCTTGAGCAGCAAGGACTTTGACCACTAAGCCATCTCCCAAGTCCCATCTTACATTGGCCTTGAATGTCTTTAAGCAGTGGTATTTCAATCCAGGACAGTCTTATGTCTCAGCTTTTCTATATTATCCCTGGTCCTGCCACAATCTGAATTTATGTTAAAAAACTACCTTTTTGGACCTTCAAAGGAAAAAAAAAACACTTAATCTGCTCACTATCTGTCTGTCTATCTCTTTTGCCTTACATTAATATGTATGTGTAAAACACATAAAATCAAAACAAAAATGTATGATGAAACCCATCAGGAAACTCTTATCTCTGCTATAGACAGGGTGGGTCATTCATGTTCCTTTCCTTTTAAGTTTTATCTTTTTAAAGTATGCAGTACTGGTCAGTACTCACTATGATGGCCTGTGAAATGGTTCTATCACCTTTCTATTTTTCTCTTCCAGTATGAACAGGAGTGCACGAGTGTGAGTGTATTGCAACCCAGAGGCTTAAAGGGAAACAGCATGTCAGGAGTGGGTTTCTACAATCTAGTTCCATTTTTAAGATGTTATGTCTCATTAATCCTGAACTTGCACATTAATACTGAAAAATGGAGCTAAGAGTTTGGCTTACTAAATAAAGTGTTTGCCTTGCATAGGTATTGAGTTTGACCCTCTGAACCATTGTTAAAAGTGCTGGGCATAATGTAGATTGCCCACTTGTAATCTCAGCACTGCACTGGCAGGGACAGAAGGATCCTTGGCACACACTGGTCCTGGCTAGCCCAAGTGTTGAGTCCCAGTAAAAAAACTTGTTTCAAAGGAGATGATTGGCATTCTCTAGGATCACATCTGGAATTGTCCTTTGTCCTTCACATGTATGTATGCTCATCTACACTGCACACACAAATATATCCCATGCATAAAGAAAAAAATTGGAGGCAAAAGGATATTTCAAAAAAGACATTTGACTGACATGAAAACTCTAGCTAAAATTAATCTTATTCAAGTTACTACAATAGGCACATCCAGAGTTCCGGAGTCTAAAGTTATTGATTCAACAGCTTAAAAACCAAATGATAAATTCTTCTTGATAGGTCTGAAAAGATATATATAGACTGTAAGCATTTAGAAAGATGAACTTTTATGTATCTGGCTCAATCTATGGCACATCAGGGAACTTGTGATTAATATCCCCCAGTCCTTTCCTATTTGAGATATCGCCTTGAGATTAGTTTTACATGGAGAATGTCAAATCCAGAATATCTGCACACCAAGTTTTGATTGGGGGAACACATTAGTAAACTTTTGTCTTCCCAGGGATTTTCTTAATGTGTATCACTCCAAGGTAACCCCACATTTTGTAGTTTTTTTGTATATTAATTTAGCAGGTAAATTGCATTGTGGTGGGAAGAGAGGTAGATTAGTTGGTGGAATCCTTGCTGAGCATGTGTGAGACCATGCATTCCATCCTTAGCACTGCATAGACTGGATGTGGTGATGCAAACCTCTAGTCCTAGCACTCAGGAGAGAGAAGTAGAAGGAACAGGAGGGGTTTCAAGGTCATCCTAAGCTAGGTTGGTGAGTTCAAGGCCAGTCTGAGATACAGAAGACTCTGCTACAAACAAACAATCCAAAATGGCACTAATAATATATTACATAGCACTTAGAAGCTGAGATTTGACAAAGCAGGTGTGGAGACTTCCTGGTTCTGTTGTGGTGAGAGCTCAAGGGTAGACAGGTGGCAGTTATCTATAAAGCAAGGGACCTGTCTGCTCAAGTTCTTTCTCAAAGATAAAGGCCCACTCAAGGATGGTGGAATCAGTTCTTTTCTCACTCTTGCTCTTGGCAGAGAAACTGAGTAGGACTGGGAACTGAGCAGCATCGATTTATGGCTTTAACAAGGATCGAGCTGTCCCTCCTGAATTTAATGAGCCTGTTTTGGAAATATACCAAGTGGGATAAGGTATGTGCCAAGATTAGCCTGAGTTGGATGGGATTTTTATAGTGTTTTTTCCTCTTACTCTTTCTCTCAAGTGAGTAATGAATTTCATTAGCCATTCTAAAGTCATTGTGCCTGGGAAAGGCACCCACCACCAGCACCTGTTATGATGCAGCAAGGGGATGTTGCACCACAGTGGTCACAGGTCCTATTCTTTCTATGTACTATTAGGAGATTTGTTTGATCTGGTTCCCCAAATCCACGGCTCCTTTCCAAATCAACTTCACAACATTAGAATGGACTCCTGTCAGAAGAACAAAAGCTTTCTTCCTCTGTACTTAGCCACAACTTCTAATGATATGCTAATGCAATGTCTAAGCCTGGGAGCACTGAAGCTGCCATCTTGGTAACAGTCTAGGCTGTCAAGATTGCTCAATTGGCTTGAAACCAGTAGATTGTCCATGTCTTCACTAGGGGTCTCAATTTCTAGAGTAAAGGATAGCAGTGCAGAACTCTGGATTGTTTTCATCAGAGCAACTCAAAATCAACTGGGTGAAGACATGACCCCTAAAAAATAAGCATTTGAAGTAGCTTACCCTAAAGATCACATGAATCTGAATTGCCAACCTTTCTCCAGAATAGAAATCCAGTCCAAACAGAAATCAACCTAGACTATTTAGCCTTGTTTTAGCAAAGTTCAAAGTCCATGGGAGGATGTGGTTGTAGACTTTATAAAAAAAATAGTGAGAATGCCTGCCTCACCCCTATGGGTTATGAGACTGTGGGCATGGTGGTTAAACTCCTCATGCCTTTCTTTATATATTTGCAAAATGACTTAGTAGTGACTACCTTGGAGGATGAAATGATGTACTTTTTAGAATAATACTCAATCTGTAATACAGCTTTCCTAAATGTTAAGTAGATAAAGACTGCCTCACAATTTTTACTAGTTGTAGATTGAAAGCACTTGTAATCTACTTGTAATATGTATAGGGCACAATGAACACTTGTTCCATAATTAAGTATATATCCCTTCTTCCAGATTCAGGGATAAACTAGATCCTATCTGAGGGGAATAAGCACATATAAAACCTAAGATGTATATATGGATGTCTTTGCAATATTATCTTCCTTGCAAGATGGAGAAATGTATTTAACATCATCCAAAGATAACAAGAAAGGTGGGTAAGGTTGATGGTGGCCATTTTTAACCAGTGAAGACATTAAAGTACAGCCCTTCAGAAGAAGTCATTTTCAAGAATAATGGATAATGAAGAATGGCATAAATCTATAAGGCCAATTAGAAAGGAAATTGGGACTAGGAGAGTGTCAGGAAAATTGTATGGTACACGCCATGAATTTTCTAAATTCTTCAGTGCTTCACTAGAATTAGTTGTCAGTGTTTTACATGTCACTGGTGTTTTTGTTGTTGAAAACCTGAGTAAGGTAAGGTCCATTGTAGGGGCTGATAGGTTAATATAAGTTAGATTTAGTGAATACCTAAGTTTCTGATACAGTCTCTTAATTCGGGGCATGAAGATCAACTGCTGTGAGCAATTAGCTTATCAGCTTATGGAAGAAGTCAGGTGAAATGAGGGGAGTCTCTTTGGACTGAAAAACAAGGTTGAAGCCAGGTGAAAGAAGGAAAGACTTTATGACCTGGCATTGCTTTCAACTGCTAAGTGGGCAGAGCCCAAATTAAGCTGAAGCAGGTGGAACAAGGAGTGATCCTATTTAAGGACAAGTGGATGACGCCAGAGAGGCGCGTGCGTGCTAAGGGCCCCCGATATGAGAGAGCTCCGAGAGTCCTGCTGGAGAAAGTTCTGGTAGACCAATGGCCAGATCTCCCTGAGGCAGAAGGAAGCTGGTGAGCAGAGAAAGCCTCGGCAAGACAGCAAAAGGCCAAGGACTAAACCCTGTGGCTCAGCTTTTGCCTAGAGGGGTTTGACCTGTCCGAACAGTGGCCTGAACGGAACTGTGGCCAGCTTTAAAGACTGAGGCAGAACGGCAGAGTTGCTGATACGAAGGAAGTAAGGTGGCCTACAGACGCTGAGGTCTCCCAGAGAGAAGAAAGCCTCAAGCCTTATTTAAAGTGAGACTTCGATAGCCAATTTACCCTGACGAACCTGCGTCTGAGAGATCCAGAAAAAGGACTGCTAAGTGCGTTAAAGAGTCTACCCCCGAGACTGGTTTCCTGACGACTGAGGACCTGCCCCAGAGACTGTATCATTCTAAAAGGTTATGAAAGTAGTTGTTATGATTATCAATAGGTTTAGTGGATAGGTTAAAGGGGTTGTAGGAATTTATAGGATTAATAGTTAAGAAATTGTTGGTGTTTGTTATAAGTGAATTTAGTAATAAATAAATAAGAGTTAAATAAATAATAATTTAAAAGTTCGGTTACAGTCCATGATTCAGGTGTTGCTTCAAAAAAGCCCAAAAGTACAGTCATAGAAGGTGAGCAGTTCAAGGCTATCTTGATGATATTTCAAGATCCACAGGTGAGATTAGAACTGCAATCTTCTACCTAGATTTCTGAGAAGTCATTAGGCAGCCAGGGGATGGTCTGATTCAGAAATTATGACAGATAAAGCCTATGAAACAATTAACACTTATTAAAACTGCTTTTCTAAAGCTTATATTAAAAACAAAAATGGTTATTTATTACTGTTTAATGAAAATAGAACAAATAAATGATAGAATAACTATATAATAATTTAAAATTATAAAGAAAACTACATAGATTCAAACATCATTAGCTTATTGCATTTGAGTGGTACTATCATATTTAGGATGCTGGTTTTTTTTTTTTTTTAATGTTTTTGGATGAACATGTGTTGCTTTCATTGCTGTAAAGGGATGACTTGGTTTTCCAAAGGAATCAAGTCTTCCTTAAACACTGGGGAGTTACTTGATTTTAAAATTGTCTACCCTTTGAAAATCCACCAGAGAGGGAGCCCAGAAATATCACAGTGGGGCTTCACTTAGAAACTCAACCACTAACAGATTCAAGCAATTACAACAAGAGGTACAGAAAGCACTGGGGAAAAGAGACCAGAGAAAATGATTACAGATTGGGCATGTGGCTCTAAAAGCTCATGCCAGCAAAACAGAGAAGCGCAATTAGTGAGTTACTAACTGAACTACTTTTAGCTTTGGAGGGAGCCACAAACATCTGGCGAGTTACTTAAACACCATCCTCAAATGGTGCTTATAGAGAACGGCTCCAATCGGAAACTCTAGTAGGAAGTTTAGAATCTCCTACCTGCAAGCTGTGTGACCTGAGCAAGTCCTCAGAATCTTGGTTGAAGTTAATGAGTGTGGAAAAAAAAAGGCATGTTGTTGTAAAGACTGAGTAGATAATATAAGTCAGCATGGTAGAAGAACCACTGGATACCAGAAAAATATAGACTTGATTCATTTGAAAAGTATCCTAACTAAAGTATTCCCTACTTATATTTAAATCAGGGCCAACCAGCCAGCAATCATTCCAAGAACACTGAATTCTTCATTTACTAAGAACTGTAGTATATATTTTATATTTATCATCTAAATTTCTCTTTTCCCCTTAAAATTTCATTGAAGGTGATGAATTCTAATCAAAGTAAAAGTAATAAACTCAAACAAAGAGGGAGCCTGGCCTCTCTATGCCCTTCCGGAAAAGGAAGGTGAGCTTCCGAAGTATGCCTATCGCTAATTCAACAGTACTTTCAGAGTATGCCTTTTGTTCCCCCTGAAAAATAGTCTAGAAAATATTTTTGTATTTGTGCCTTCAGATCACAAGAAAATGATCAAATTTATAATTGGTTTAATATTAAACAAATGAGCTTTGCAGTTAAAAATTTCCAGAGAAAATTCGATACTGCAAAAATTATGCTTCAAATTTCATTCTGTTGCTCTAACTTACACACATCCAAATGAGCCTGGTCACTGCAGGGAGCTGTGAACAGGGAAAGGTTGACAAAAGCAGCCAAGTACAACAGTCAACCCTCTGTGTTTGGAGGACACATGCACAAACATGGGTTTTAAGTTGGAAGTATAGCCAGGGAAGTGAGACTTTGAAACTCTCTCCTGGGTCACTCTAGTTCTATTGTTCTACATTAGCTAATTCTGGTTCTGATGAAAACCTGGTCTTTTCAAAGAAATGGTATGAAAAGAGTTTTTCCCTTATGCTTGGGAAGTTTCATGATCTTTCTGTGTCATACTGTGTATCCTGTGATGCTATTTCGGACTTGCCAGCATTCGTTGATCCTCCCCACCCCTATCATTTCTACATGTCTGAGTCTTCACTCTGCTATCCTATCATTTACAGACATAACATAACAACATATATAAATATCTTCTTGAGGGTATATAACTAATATAACTGAAGACATAGAAAAACAAGCAAAAATAAAAAGTCACTTAAAAAACAGTAGAGTAGGCTCTATCAGCACCCAAGAAAATTCAAGAAAGTAAAACAGCTCTCACTGACAATCCATAGGCTATTTAGAGAAATTATAAAATAATCACAATCATAATCATTCTCATCATCAGATCACTTTACAAACAAAAATAACTTCAGTGCTTGGCTGGAGAGATGGCTCAGTGGTTAAGATTCCTGACTGCTCTTCTGGAGGACCCAAGTTTAATTCCCAGCACCCACATTGTAGCTAACAATGGTCTGTATCTCCCATCCCAGGGGATCCAAAACTCTCCTCTGTCCTCTACAGGTACTACATACTTGGAGCACACGGACATACATGCAAGCAGAACACCAACACACATAAAGTAAAAGCTAAAATATGAAATAAAGAAACAAAGTTCAGTGTGATGAAGACAACAAGCTAGCTAGGTATAATGGCACACACCTCTAATCCCAGCACTTGAGAGGCAGAGGCAGGTAGATTTCTGTGAATTCAAGGCCAGCTTGGTCTACACTGTGAGTTCTAGGACCAGCTAGGGCTACACAATGAAACCTTGGAGAGGGTGAGAAAGAGTCAAGGGGGTTAAATTTCTTAGAAGAAATAAAAGGAGCAAATGAACAAGAACTCTTTAGACGCTAACAGAATCCTGGGCTCTTTGGCCTTAATGTGATTGGAATGGAGTCAAGTTCCACAGTATTTGTGTTTTAAAAAAATGGGAAGATCGGAGAGTACCCTCACAGCTACAGCCATGGCCCCAGCTGTCGCCCTGTGGCCATGTGACAGATTTAATTCAGCTTTTCATCAGGGTCGAGTTCCACTGGACATCTCAGAAGCCTGAGCTTCAGAAAACAAGGGCAGCTTTTCTCCTCAAAACGGAAATGATTAAGTAAGGAATAAGCCATCTTATGCTGACCCTTTAACCTTCCTTCTGTCTTGAATCACAGAGTTTCATGAGAATAGAAAAACACTAGCTAAAATCAAAGTTAAGAACGATACAGCCGGGCAAACTCAGATTCATTTGAGTTTTGAAATGGTTCCCTTGGCAACAAAGGCAGAAAGATCATAGAAGAAATTAAGCAGTAGCTGCTCTTTGAATATTAGTTCACTTCAGACACATGAGTATCAGTTTGACAAATTATATAAAACTTTAGCAACTATTAGAGATTAATATTACCAATTTTCAATATTTAGTACAATTTCTTTAGAAATCAAAGACAACACCGTCTTAAAGAATTTATTGTGTAAGGGATATTCTTAAATTGAATTCCCTTTTGCAGTCTTATTTTCTTTTTAGAAACTTGGGAAGTGATAGCCCCTCTTGTAGGTACTGCTACTGTGTGTATATCTTTGGAACATGTCAGAATGTCTACAGTTCTGTATAGCAAATGAAAACTTAAGTTAGTGACTGCAATGCTTCCCCATACAATAGTGGTGTTTATAAAGATATAGAAAACATCCAACAAGATCTAAATCACATTAAATTACATGTCCATTTAGCTTTCTAGAAACACTTGAAAGATAATAAATATCATTAAAAAAATCACAAGCCAATTACAAGCCTTCCTGACACCAGGGAAATTAATGCCTATGTGCAAGCTGCAGGGAACTTTAAATTAATTTGTAGGAGGTCTGTGATAAAAGCCACTGCCAGCTTATAATCTAACACCATCTTTTACAGTCGTACAAACTTTCACTCACGGGTCAAGTTGTTGTTGTTGTTGGTGGTGATGGTGGTGTGTGTGTGTGTGTGTGTGTGTGTGTGTGTGTGTGTGTGTGTAAGATGTGTACATACATCCAAACAGGCACAAATCAAATGTGAACAGTTCTTCCAACTGAACTTTATATTTTCAACAAATCTTCAAATGATAACACATTCTTTGTGGTCTCTTCCTTAAAGACTAGTCATGATGAGTCTGCTCATTAAAAATGTCTGCCTCTCTGGGTCAGTGGGAATGGAGCCCAAGCAAAGCCCATTCAATGTTTCCCTCTGGACGACAAGGTTTGAGAAAAAGGATGGAGGCTGTACATTCCTGGGGCTGAGCTTCACAAAACTGTCCATCACTTCCAACTACCAAGACAACATGGTTTCCTACTGCCTCAGTGGCATTGAGTTCCTTCCTGTCCAAGCCTATCTACATCCTGCCTTCATCTCCCTTCCATGGATTGGGTTTGTTTATGTGAGCAGATTTCCATTTCTTGCAATTAAAGAAATCTAATCTGTAATTAGAGTGGGACTAGTACCTACAACAGGGGTCTATCACTTCCCAAGTTTATTCAGATTTGAATGCTATTGTAAAACCTCTTGTAGCCAACAACTTCTGGCTTTGAAATTCAGGGATTCAACAGTTGTGCATTACATACACCCCAATCACATTTCATACTGTGAAAAAAATACACTAGGTATCATTCGTCCTTTCAATGAGAGGTTTCAATAACTGTTTGGCTTTCCAGGGTCATACATGAAAAGCAGCTCTAATCTCTAATTTTCTACCAGGACAAACTCACCCAACCACCATTTTCCTATGGAAGATACAAAAAGAGTATATGGCCACATCTGCTTTTAGTGCAGACAGTCCTAGGCTATCATTTTTCCCTCCATAGGAAGTATATCTTTGTGCTGGGAGTGCTGGTCAACTCTTTGGTTTATAACAGCATCTGGAGCCATGCCTGGGCTCAGATCACTTTGTTACATTCTATTATTTTTCATCTCAGGAGTCACAGTTGGTGTGATTCATATATTAAGACTAATTCATACATGCTTGCTTACAGAAAAAAAGCAATAGCCATATCAAAATACTTAATAATAGCAACAATAGCCACTGTTATTTTAAAATAAGTTTACCATGAATGGCAATAATAATTGCTTTCTTATTGCTGATGTTATGGTCAAAGACAAGGAATGTGATATTTGCTACTCAGAGAGTATCTACATTAATTCTAGAAGAGATCAAAACAGTTGATTATTTTTTTCCCAAACAGATTATACTTGGATTCTGAAAAGTTGTCCAATCTGACCAGTAAGTTGATGGGAGAGTTGGTATTTTAGCCCAGTTCACCTTAAAGACTGTAGTCCACTCTGTCAAAATTTGGACTTGCAAGGGCCAAAATACCAGAATTTATTTTCCTGTTGGGAAGATTTTAGAATAGATCTATAATTTTGGGGACTGTTTATGCCCAGTTTGTGATTTTCTTTTTCAACACTGCAGAGCATTAGAAGTCTAAATCGTGGTAAGAAAGGTCCCTCAGGAAAGAAGTTGGCAGGAATGGAATACAAGAAATTATTGATGGAAATGCAAAGAAGAGGAGAAAAGAAAATAAAAAAGTAGACCCAGGAACTGTATAATGAAGACTGATAAGGCTGTGTCAGGATTCACATTAGAAATTGCCACCAAGGGAATCCTGTGTTTGTATGTGTTTAAGGAATATGTCCATGTCTGTGCAGATATGTGTATGTTTGTATGAGAGTGTATGTGTGTGTATGCTCAGACATCTGGAGGCAAGTGGTCAATGTCAGGGGTCTTTTTCAACTACTCTCCACCTTGTTCTTCTTGAGATAATATCTTTCACTGAGCCCAGAGATTACCAATTCAGTTAGGCTGGCTGCTCAATGAGCTCCAATCTCTGCTGCCACCCTGACCTGGGATCTTATGTTTACACAGCCAGCACTTCACTCACTGAGGCATATCCCCAGTCCTCAAGGAAACCTTTTTAAAGTAACATATTAGGGAAGGTTTGAGCTCTTGACCTGCTTCCCATGAACCATGAACCCTCTTCTCTAACAAGTGGCCTGATTGCACACTCTTCTAGACAAAAGGTTCTCTCCTGCATTAACTCTCTTAAGTTGGCGTTGAGGATAGGGAGGCCATTTTTGGTTATGTTACAGGTTCCTTTCCCAAATTCAGTTTGGAGCCAGCCCTGCTGCAGCTCCCTGGAACCTGAGTTGCCTTTCCCCCTTCTGCCATCTACTTAAGATTTGTCCATTTTTTTTTCTCTCCATACATTACAGCATCAATCTTCAGCCATTTGGCCCCATTTCTCTGACAGACATTGGTTGTAGAGCAGGAATTATGAAGGACTTACCTACCCTGTCTTGGCAGAGCTAGGCTGTCGACTTACCTGCTTCCAAGGAAAATGGGAACTGTCCAGGCAGCCACTGGTATGTCATTTTTTAGTTTTGGAAGCTGCAGACCCTGCACTTCCTATATAATCAGATATATTTATCCCTCTCAGGTCTCTGAGGTGGTTGAAGAATAGATACCTAGAGTCTCATAGTTAAATTTTGAGTTGTTTAGGAATCAAGAGGGTGTTCTGGATCTAAGAAGATATTTTTAAAATTATGAGGCAAGTTAGTATGAAAGCTGAGTTAGATATAGAACTTTAAACTCATGGAGATGGTTAGATAGTAGAATGTTAAAGTCAGGTGCCAAATACATGTGGACTGGACATTGGGAATGTATGCTAAGCCATATAACTCTTATAATCGTGGTCTATTTATTTCTGTTGTTTTGTATTGTATTTATAGTTATAAGAAAAAGAACCATTATTTGGACTGAAAGGGAGAGCTGTTGGGGGAAAAAATAAATACCTTAAACTAAAAAATAAAAAAAAAAAGAAGGGAAGAGGATGGTGGGGCTGAGGGGGAGGAGGGTGGAAGGGTGGGACTGGAGGGGGGAGTAGGGAGGGGATTGTGATTGAGATGTAACTTGAAGAAATAAAAAATAAATTATTAAAAAAAATAAATAAAACAAAATAAAAAAAAAAAGATTTGTCCGATTTTCCTTCACATACACTTTCAGACTAGATCAAGTTTTAAAACACACTTCTCCTTTTTGTGTGGACTGACTGAGTTCAGAAGTCTCTGGTAACTCCCACTTCTTTTTTTCCTTTCAAAATATCCTGTTGTGAATTTTATCCTGCAATCCAGTTTTGTTTTTGCTTTTTTTTTTTTTACAGACTTACCTTATTTTTTTATTTGTATGTGTCACCAAATGAAGAAACACAATTACACACTTGTAGCTAACAAAGCATGAACATCTCTACTATCTCATGCAATTCTATAAAGCAGGAAGACAGAGGCAGTGAGGATTTCCCACAGAGCATTTATCTAACATGCACAAGATCCGGGTTCAAATCCTAACATTTCAATTAAAGTAATTTTTATTATTTTTAAAAAAGACAGATGTGCCGGGCGTTGGTGGCGCACGCCTTTAATCCCAGCACTTGGGAGGCAGAGGTAGGTGGATCTCTGTGAGTTCGAGGCCATCCTGGTCTACAAAGTGAGTCCAGGACAGCCAGAGCTGTTATACAGAGAAACCCTGTCTCGAAAAACCAAAAAAAAAAAAAATAAATAAATAAATAAAGACAGATGTATTTGTAGAGAAATGATCAAAATGGTCAACACGTATATCAGATTCTCATCCTCATTAGTAATTGTGGAAATATAAATTTAAACTTTGTAGCTCTAGATTACTAGATGGGCAAAGACTCATGGAATGTCAAGGGTGAGGAACACTGAGAATCACAGTCCAGTGAGGGTGTGGATCACCATCTAGTAGATAGTGATATTGTCAAGCAGGGTTGACAAGGTGTGCAGTCTACAAGCCAGATAGATATTCACTTGATGCATGTCCATGGAAGAGGGAAGGAGAGGAAAGAAGGAAGGGAGAGAGAGAGAGAGAGAGAGAGAGAGAGAGAGAGAGAGAGCAAAAAGTAGAAGGAGGAGGAGAAGAATGATCATGGAGGGATAAAACTGAGAGGCAACAATATCCCTTAGTGTAACAGAGAGAATTTTGTTTTAGTCCTCCTTCAGTCTCTGTTCTTATTCCCCAAGCCCCATCCTGACCAGTGGTAGGGTGCTTGCCTAACATATGCAAGGCCTTGGGTTTGATCGGCAGTGCCAAAGGAAAATGAACGAAAACTATTAGCACACCACTCCTGGCACCTCACTCCATACTTCCCTTTTGCTAACTAGCTCCTTACACAGTGACCTAAATAGATACCCCGTTCTAAATGTTCCTATGCAACAAACAGTAACAGCAAAGGAGGATATGTGACCAGGAAGGGAGATGACTCACATTAGCCTACAAGAGTTATGCTAGATAAATACACTAAAACTAACCTGAAAGAAAGCAGAACAATGCAGAATGCCATGATGAATGTGGGGGAACCAAGAGGAGTCTCTCCAATCCGTGTCTCTGCCTACAATTTTCATTTCCTAAAGGGAAAACATTCCTAAGGAGAGGGTAAACTGTCACACACACCTGAACTTTCCCAAAACTCAGAAATTCTGCAGATTAATATCCACAAGCCAGTGAAAAAATAAAAAAAAATGAATCACATTTATTTTTAAAACTTCTGCATTTGCTTCTGACTGTACAGGCGACAGACATAATAACTGAACTTAATCATAGACTTGATCTTTCCAAATTAGGCCATGAAGCTGACAAAGGAAATGATCTTTTCATTAAGACTTCCTATGTGCTAGACATCATATTAAATAATCCCGATGAAAAGCTGAAAATAAACATACAAATGCAGCTTATCAGAAAATCATCAACTGGAGAGCAACACACAACACTAAAAATCAAGAACAGAGGTTGGTAATGACCTCACAAATAAATTTCATTTCTTCTGAACATTTCTCACAAGATAGTACTGTCTAACCCACTCGTTCTCAACCTTCCTAATGCTGAAGCCCTTTAATATAGCTCCTTGTGTTGTGATGACCTCTCCCAACTGTAAACTTATAACTGTACTTTATAACTGTAATTTTGCTATTGTTATTAATATATGCAAGATATCTGATATATGACCCCTGTGAGAAGGTCCCTTGACACTCCAAAGGGGTCGTGACCCACAGGTTGAGAATCAATGGTCTAATCTGTATGTTGTCTGTGGAAATATGGACCCAAGCATATGAAGGTAATTTTTGGTCAATGCATTTGAAAGTTTGGCGAATTTGTCAGTTGAGGAACATCTAGGTTGTTTCCAGTTTCTAGCTATTACAAATAAGGCTGCTATGAACATAGATGAGGAGATGTCCTTGTGGTTTGGTGAGGAATCATTTGGGTGGATACCCAGAAGTGGTATGGCTGAGTCTTGAGGTAGAGCTATTCCAAGTTTCCTCAGATTATTGCCAGACTGATTTCAATAGTGGTTGTAGAAGTTTGCACTCCCACCAGCAATGGAGGAATGTTCCCCTTTCTTCACAACCTTGCTGGCATGTGCTGTCATTTGAGTTTTTGATCTTAGCCATTCTGACAGGTGTGAGATGGAATCTCAGAGTTGTCTCTAGTTGCATTTCTCTGAGGATTAAGGAAGTTGAGCATTTCTTCAAACGTCTCACTGCCATTTTGTGGTACATTTAAACAATGGAATACTACTCAGCCATCAGAAACAAGGAAATCATGCAATTCGCAGCCAGATGGATGGAACTAGAAAAGCTCATCCTGAGTGAGGTTACCCAGACTCAGAAAGATGTACCTGGCACCTATTCACTTATAATTGGATTTTAGCCATATAGTACAGGATAACTATCCTACAACCAATACACCAAAAAGGTCAGGAACATTGAATTTGTTACCTATCAAGGGGACAATTTTCCCTAGGGGTGCTACCATGTAGGCCCCCAGTGAAAGAGGAAGCTCTTAGCCCTCATATGACTATTGAACTTAGAGGGTCTGGTATGTAGGGACATTTCACATCGGAGGAGTGGGATGGGTGGGAGAGGGAGGAGAGGGTGGGAGGGTGGAACCAGGAGGGGTGAAAAGAGGGCACTATGATGGAGATGTAACTTGATGTAATAAATAAACATTATAATAAAAAAGAAAGCTCAGTGAATAAGCTAAGCTTTCAAACAATTTAAAATTTCATGTAAAGGAGGCTATAAAGATGGTTTTTATTTTCTTGAGGTGCTGGGGATCTAACCCAGTGCTTTGCATATGTTAGGCAAACTGTCTACCATTCATCTACATCTGCAGTCCTCAAAATAATAAAATTTCCAACACAGTAAATTATACAACTTGAAATAGCCTTTGAAAGACATAGAATGCACAGAAACTGTCTGTCTGGGTCAAGATCGTATAAAATTTGAAAGGCATATGTCTCAGGAAGTCATGGTTCTGAATAAGTATTATAGATTACTATGGAATTAGACAAATTTTCAATTTGTCTGAGAGCAAAGATTGGAATGCTGTGCCAACATTCACATGATCATTACAAAGGAAGAGAGAGAGAGAGAGAGATATTGTGGTTTTATCTAACGGTAGTTATCTTCCTTTCACTATAATACATAACAATAGTTTAAAATTTTAAAGACATACATTTTTTAATTCCCTAGCATGATTTTAAGTCTCTGTGGGGAACTCTGTCACTTGATTTGCGTCTTCTTTACCACCTCTTCAGGAGGCTCTGAAGAAATCTAGGGGTGTAGTTTATTGTTTAGAAGCTTCCATAAATGTTCAATGGAAAGTTCCATCTGGGTAAACTTCTGTTAGCCTGGGTATATACAGTAGAGAGATGACACACTCTTCCTGAGGCAAGCCCCATCTTCTACACAAGAGTCAACACAATATAGAATTATATTTACTGAGTAGTTGTGTTACCAAATTGCTCCTCCCACCATGACCGAATCCCTTGAACCTCTGTGTCTTCAACTGAGCCAGAAGAAGACTGCAAGGCAATTGTATCCTTTCCCCCACCCCGCCTTTGGAGATAACAATACCTAAAAAAAAAAAAAAAAAAGAATTTTACTTTTCTGTATCATTCAAACTAGGTTCAGAATATAATTCTAACAAGCGATCTTAAGACAGGATGGGTGTTAGATGAACATTTCTCAGAAGAGGAAACAGAGGGTCCAAGTGATTTCAATAATCTGCCAGTGAGCGCAGAGTGAGATTCACAATGACTCTGAGGATCTGGCTCATGCGGTCCCCTCTAATTACTGGTTTCACTTTCTTGGAGTCTGCTTTCCAAAATGAAAGCCGCATTGTAAGATAATACTTAAGGATGGATTGAACAATTCTCTACTCAATAGAAGAGAAAGCCTGTGGAAGTAGATATCCCTATTTTAGGCAGACCAAAACCAGGCAACTGTAGCAGGAAAGTCCCGAGTGCCTTCCAGAGAAGAAAGCTAATCACTGTATGAATGATCTTAATTAAATCTGAATGCATTGCTACCGAATGCTGTGGGGAAACACCAGGTTTTTATTGGCTGCTTCTCCCATAGTACTCAGTAGCAATACGTTCAAATTCAATTAGGATAATTCATAAAGTGATTAGCTTTATTATACTAGGAAACACTGGGGACTGTCCCTTGCCAATACTGTATGTGTGGTGGATGTAAGATAGATGGATTCTTCTCCTGTGTGTTGTCTCTTTTAGTGGAACAAAAAGTAAATCTCATGGTGACATAACCCACAGTGCTTCTAAATAATGAGAGAGATGGAGCAGGAGGATTATGTTTCCTGGACTGATCTGAAGGTTGAAACCATCACACATCAAGAGAGTTTTTGAAACAATTACACTCTTTTTAGCAGACTAAAGATAAATAGCTGAGGACGCTCTTATGGAGCTGGTCAAGAAGACATGACTGAGTTCACATTTCTGGCAAATAGGGCCCAAATTCTGGGGTCAAACAGGCCACAAGCATGAGGAACAATGCCCAGTGACATGTTTGAGTTTGCCTAATGCACATATGAACTACTCAGATAGAAGGTGAGCAAATAACCCAGCGCCAGCATTACAAGTTGGACTGCTAACAAATACTGTTCCTTTTAAATGGCCACCAACCTATTTTAGTATAAAGATGTGTGTATATATGTATGTGTGTATGTATGTATATATTTATGTATGTATGTGTGTATGTGTGTATGTATGTATGTATGTGTGGGTATATGTATATGATGTGTATGTATATGCATGGTGTGTGTGATTAGAAGTCATCTCTGTTTTTAGACTTGGAGATTTGTATTAGTAAAGGGTTTTATCAGGTTTTTTGTTTTGTTTTATTTTTACCCCTTGACAAGCAGTTCTTGAAAGCCAGACAATCAGTCTTTCCCACCAAGGACACTTGATAGGACGAGTCTTCTGGAACAGCTGCCACCAAGAACTCATAAATAATGGTCAGGGATGTTGCTGTATGTCTTACAGCTCACAGAAGAATCCCCCACAATAAGGATGTTCAGATCCCAAATGACCCTGACATCGAGGTTGAGGATGCTTGCTCTGAAGATGTCAAAGAGAACTTGAACGGCCCTATGAAATGACCAACTTCTAAATACAAGCTATTCAATAACGTTGCTGCAGCCTTTGCCATACAAAGTGAATGTTTCCTGTCACAGAAGGTGCCTTGACAGTTGGCTACCACCGAGTTCTACAGATTTCTAGATATGTATCTTTAAGGACATGTGTCTATCCACAGTTTTCCTTTCATTTTGCAAGAATAATAAGGAAGAATCATTTTCATGGTAAAATAAAATCTTTCTGACATTTTATAACCTTCCTTGTCTCTGTTGATGAAACTCTTTACCTTCATAGTTTGAATTATTCTTTGTTAAAGTAAATTAGTGGTACACGATAAAAATAGAGCACCAATACTTAAAAAATGTAACTATAAACAAACAAATACTTCAGGGTCTTAATTTAGGGAACTGTAGACTATTCTTGGAGAAAGAGAGTGAATGGAGAGTAACAGCTCACACTTGTAACCCAATCAGAAGATGAAGCAAAAGGCTTGCTTGGAACCCGAGGCAGCCTGGACTCCATAGTAATTGCAGACCAGTGTAGATTACAATTTGAGACTCTATCTCAGAAACGTAAACTCATAACTCAAACCAAACATAAATCTAAAAGTAAAAAAAACAGACCCAAGAGAAACAGTTTCAGAAATAAAAATACATAAATATTAAGATAACCCTGGATGAATTTCTATTACGATAGCAATGTTCAAATTAAATCCAGTATCAGTATTTCTCAGTTACACAAAGTTTGAAAATAAAGTGACTTTCAAAATAAATATTCAAGTTTTAAAAAGGCAATTCATGAGCCAAACAGAATATGCTGTTGTATTATAGAGCACTTTGTCCAGTAACTTGTGGTAGAAACTTGCGCTAAAGCACACCGTTTTTTCAGAAACAGCATGAATGTTAAGAGGAATAGTCAGTTCAGATACCTACAGCACTAACCCTGTGGATTCCTTCTGGGTTCACTCTCTTCACTGTCCGCCTCCTCTTCCAAAATTCCTTTCCTCGGAAGCTCATCATAGGCCTTGAAATTGAATCATAAAAAACTTGAAAAGTACCAATGTCCTTAGACCTTTTCTGTCTGAGGCTTCAACCGAGCTGCTTGAACAAATCTCTCCTCTCCCCTAAGAAGGGAAGTGTTCGTGACACATCTATATAACTCAACAGAAAGGAAAGGCAAACCCACAAGTCACCACTTCCTGTGAGCAGCTATTAGCTGCTGAAATGCTACTTTTGTGCTTAAGTTCTCCTTAGCTACCATCTTTAATGCAAGACAATGACATAGATCATTGAACATCTGTATGAATGATTCTAAACCAAACTCACCCTCTACCCAACTTTTGATATCCGTTAGATAAACAGGTCCATGATAGGGTGTGTTAGGAGTCTGCAGACACGTCATTTAATTTTTCTGGTGTCAGATTTATTTTTATTTCATGTCTGGAAAATGGTATTTTACAACTTATTTTGTTTCTGTCATAGATCCACTTAAGAACCTATGGACCCACTCACTGGAGCAGGGTCAACTGTTCAGAAACTGCCAACCCTGACAGGGATCATAACACTAGAAATGTATTTGTGGATTTTCCTAACTATGGAACTCCAAATTCCTGACTCACAGTTATAGACGATAGGCAAAGCATTTAATAAGAAGCACAGAATAATCTCGAGAAACTCCCAAGCAACTTCCTCTCTTTCTAATCTTTGCATATAGTCTGCCTTCTATTCCTCTTTTTTTTTATAAATACTTTATTTTTTTTCTTCAAGTTACATCTCAGTCACAAACCCCTACCTATTCCCCCTTCCTATCCCGCCCTTCCACCCTTTTCCCCCCAGAAGTTTCCCCTTTCAGTCCAACAGATGGTTCCTTCTCTTATAACAGTAAGTATTATACAAAACAACAGATATAAATATGCCACATTTATGAGAGTTAAATGGCCCAGTATTCCTTCCCAATGTCCAGTTTATACATATTTGGCCCCTGACTTTAACATTCTATTATCTAACCATCTCCATGAGTTTAAAGGTCTATATCTGACTCAACATTCATACTAACTTGCAACACACTTTTAAGAGTATCTTCTTAGATCTATAACACCCTCTTGATTCCTAAACAACTCAAAATTTAACTATGAGACTCTAGCTGTCTATTCTTCAACCACCTCAGAGACCTGAGAGGGATAAATATATCTGCTTATATAGGAAGTGCTGCTTCCTTATATGTGAATCTCTGGCCTCTTGATACCAACCATCTAAAACGGTCTAGGATAGTTAAGTAAAACAAACTCCTAATCATGCAAACATGTCACTTTGTTAGCTACTATGACAGTCTATCACAGATATTCTCTAAACTACCCAGTAATCAAGTTGCTAAGAGACAAGCAACATTTGCTTATCTAAATACAAGAGATGGATAGGCATCTTCAAACACCCCAAGAGATCTGCAGAATATGGCATTCAAAGATGTTGCCTTCTATTCCTCTTTAGGCGCCACAGTTGTGAGTCATGGAGTCTGGCCCTCTACTCCCCATGCCTCAGCTTCTGCAATCTAAAACTGGCTCATTTTTTTCTGGGGCTGTAGCTCTGTGGAGAAAGTCCTACAATGTATATGTGAGGCTAGATTTTAATATCCAGCCTGAGGGAGGAAAAAGTGATTGTGTCCTTTGGTTGTTGAACACAGCATCTCTTAAAATGAGGCATTGCCAAAGTGCATCTGGGATGTCAGGTAGATGGACCTCATGGTGATTGCAAAGGAATGGATACCTAATAGCTCAATGACTGTGACCCATTGGATGACATCACTGGGGAGCTCAAAAATCTGCATCACCAGCATCCTGTGGCATCTTGTGCCATTCTGTCTAAATCCTTTTTCAAAACCGTGTTGGAAAATAAAAATAACAAAGACAATGAGCAAGAATCATTGATAAAGATAAACCAGACAACGGCCCAATCAGAAGAAGTCACTGTCAAGTTTATCAGAGAAGAAATTTGATTCCAGTATGTGGTCAGAATTGATTCAGTACTATTTTTCAACGTTGTTGGACTTGATGAGAAATACTTGACATTTCCCCTAGTTTTAAGAAGGTGTGTTGGACAAAAGATCCCCACTAGAGTTTGCAGAAGCTTGGTGGAGCTGTATAGTAATGTCATTCTTAAGGAAGTTTTGAATAATAGGTAAATACTAAGGTGAGTGCAAGGGAACAGATCTTGCAGGTAAGGGCATCTGGCATAAACAGGCATCAGGGCAGAATGATCAGTATCATGGAGATAGATCTTCCTTGGCTAATTTTTACCCTTTTTAGGTCTCTGTGTCCTGGTTTATAAAACAGACATGTGATAGTCACTACTTTGTAGGAATTTTAAGGATAGTTGAGATAATTCTTTAAAAAGTTAATATATTACCTTGCTTGTTATACCATTAGCACAGTTTTTAGTTAATATAGAGGCTAAAAGGTAGAGCAAAATAGAATATTAAGAAAAAGCTGGGTGTTGAGGTTACCTAGAGCCAAGAGTTAATTTTTAAAATACTGAGACATCTTAATGATTATCAGCACAGTGCTGGGCCCAGACATTTTGGCAAGAAGTATATAAAGAAGGTTGGTGTGACACCTGAGGTAGGGATAGACCTAGGACCTGAGAAGGCATGTAGCATAAGAGGTAGGTAAAATCAAAATTATGATACATGCGGGTGAATGGATAGAGCTGGAAATACTCATTCTGAGTGAGATAGCCTAGACCTAGAAAGACACATTTCACACATTGTCTCTTTTTTATGGGTGTTTGCTTTGAATCTTCAGAAACATGTGTTTTATTTGGGATACCCACAGAGGTCATGAAATTGGTGTTGGGGTTCTTTACAGGAGGACATATATTGGCAATATAAATGACTAAAAGGAAATAAAGGAATAGGAAGGGTTAAGTTAGGGTAGGCTATGGGAGGGCAGGCCTAAGAGAGAATATGGGAAAGGATAAGAAATGCTAAAGAAAATTTGAAAAAGTTATGTGGAAACCTACTACTGCAGAAGCTTCCTAAAATATACACAGATAAACATATATGAAAATGGTTTAAAGGGAATTACCCTAGAATAAGGTGAAAAATCTCCTTACGAGGCAGGTTAACAAATAAAAGGCCCAGTTCCAGGAACGGAGTTGTTGAGATCCTGTAGAGACCCAAACATCATAGTCTATCGCCGTTGCTCTTGGTTACCTTCCAGAACTTGATGTTAAGACCCTGTTGTTGA
Source organism: Lophiomys imhausi (assembly GCA_907164525.1). Classification (NCBI taxonomy): domain Eukaryota; kingdom Metazoa; phylum Chordata; class Mammalia; order Rodentia; family Muridae; genus Lophiomys; species Lophiomys imhausi. Next base: position 3,720,398 of record CAJQZJ010013540.1, read on the forward strand.
AGACACCACGTATTTGAGTCATAAAACATGGAGAAATAAAACTGTTATTCAACAGGGCAGGCTTTATTTCCTACTGTCTGGTTTTCATAGTGTGGAAGGTGCTGTGCATGCTATCAGAGGAGAAAAATAATCATCAGTCTTACCTAGCCGTGAGCCCTGTGTGCTACAGTAATGACTAGCCTGGGAAGAGAAGCCAGCTGGTGACAATAGTGGCAGAACTGTCATGAGAGTAACCAAACACTCTCTGATTGGATTTAAGACCTGCTTCACAAGATAGGAACTGTTCCTGGATCCAAGAAGCTGTGGCTAGACAAGTCATGAGCAGTGAGGGAAAACCTACTACTATTGTTTTGTTGAATAGATATAGTATTAAACCGGCTGCTAATGACTCATCCTTTTATACCCATGTAATAGTGCATCTGCCAACTTTCATTGGAGAAGCTTCTTTTTGCTCTAGGTAGCAATTAACACAGAGACCCACAACTGGTCAAGGTACAAGAATAGGTGACTAAGGAATGCTCAGCCATAAATATGCCATCTCTATTACATCTCTTGCTCCCAGTGCTCAGACATCATGGTGAAGAAGGGGCAGGAAGATTGTAAGAGCTCAAAGAGGATGGCTACAAGTAAATAGTGATTTTTAGATTCAGCAGGGCACCTGCACAAATGAACACACAGTGGCTCTGAGAGCATGTACAAGCCTCGCCAGGCCAAACTTAATCCCACCATAGAAAGGGGAGGTTGGCCCAAAGTCCTATGCTTACCTTGGGAGCTATTGGCAGCTAATAACCACTACTATAACAATCAGTTTTCTTTAAAGGTATATATGCCCTCCATGCTCCATTGGAAGGCCACATATGCAAGAGTAAATGAGACTCCTTGGACTTAAAAAAAAAGGATGAAAAATTGAGTGGGTAGGAAAGGGAGGCAAATCTAGGCAGAGTTGGGGGAAGTGGTTAATATGATTAAAATACATTATATGTATTTTTTAAAGAATCAGTAAACATATAAATAGAGGTCACTGAAAAGTAAGAAACCCTTGGGGTTATGCATTCTTGTATATGCATTCAAAGACTGTGTGTCCAGCCAGGAAAAGTGCATTTGTAATTTTCAATAGTTGTTTGGAAGTTAAAAACAAATGGTTTAACCATGTTTTAAAAGAAATAGGAATCTGAGTATTAAGATGACAGAAATTTGAGAAAATATGCTAGCAATCTGTTTTTGCCTTTTATTGTTCTTATAAAAATTTGCCATACACCTAGATACTGAAATAAAACCCTACTTATGTGGTATTTCTCGAAGCTCCAGGGGAGAATTTGTTTCCAGATTCACCAAAGGCAAACTCATTTCTTGTCATTGGAGACCTGAAGTTATGCTAAACTTCTAGAGGTTGTCCACGATCCTTGGCTAATCCCCCCTTTTTAAGTCAGAAGCAGCTGAACCCTCTTACAATGAAAAGTCCACATTGTGCTTCATCCTTCTAATATTTCTTCTGCATCTCCTGTTCCAAGACAGGAAAATTCCTGGGAGTCTAAGGCCTTGTGAAGGTCGTCATATACTTCTATGATAATCCATAAGGTTTCTCCCCATCTATTTAGTAACCTGTTAGCAATCTGATCAGTAATCTGTTTTAACTTCATTTCTGTTGTTGTGATAAAATACCTTGTCCAGAAACAACATAGGGGAGAGAAATGGTTTGTGTGGCTCATGACTCCAGGTTACAGTCCATCTCTGAGAGGATGTCAAGGTGAAAACTCCAAGCAGCTAGTCTCACCATATCCACTTTCAAGTACAGGGAGACACAAGTGAGCCCAGGCTGCTGCCTGACTGCTATTGCCAACATGGTTCTCTTCTCTGACACAGTTCTAGTTCCAGCCATGAAATGGTGCACCCCATGACTCTTCTCACCTCAATTAACTATTAATACAAATACCCCCACAGACATGCCCACAGGCCTGTCAGCTCTAGACAATCCCTCCATTAGGTTCTTTCCCCAGGATTCTTTTCCTCTTTACTTTTGGTTGTGGCAAAGTGACATTTAAAACTAGCCACCACACAACCTTAATTCATCACTTCAAAAACAGGTCACAATAGCACTAAAAGTTTAGTATTTGATTTTCTTTGAGGAACATCTTAAGGATCTAACTCAGCTATAGTCTAGCATTTTGTGTGTTTAATTTTTCAAAGTATTTTTAAACTTAAGAATATACTGAGAAGGAGGTATAGGTGAAGAAAACACTTGGCCTTTGAACGTGGTTTCCGCTGAGCAGTAAGGTGGGATCTAGGTTTCTGCTGAGCTGAGAATGAGTGGGAGTAAATAGAAATTTAGTTTGTAGATCATTTACTGGAAAAACATCACAATGAAACAAAGGTGAGAAATATAAGGGTATAGCACAAAGATGCGAAGTTGGAAGAGAAGAAGTGAAGTAACAGGGACAATACAATATATGAGCAGGCAACAAAGGCATTAATCAGCTAGAGGAAAAAGTTTTAAGAAGACCCTCTTTCACATACTTAATTATGACATGTTTTAAAACGTTAAATTATAATTGCATCCAGCTATTCAGACTATCCAGTTTGCTAGTGACATCATAATTGAGCCTAAAAAATGGGACAGAAACTTGGTAATGTCTCATAGATTTCTGCAAATTCACTTCCTAAAAATGACTGAAAAAAATCAGAATAACTAAAATTTTGGAGGCTGAGAGTTATATGTGAATACACGAGGCCACACAGGGTTGCAAACCTGAATCTGAACATGTGTTAGCAGCTCTTTCGCCTGTGTAATACACCTCATCTTGATTGCATCCTATCTGTATTACCATTTGTTTGAGCTTTTCAGCACCTGCTGATTACTTCCGTAAGTGTTGAAGACATCTAAGGAGTTTTTCTTGTACGTCTTCTTCTTCTGTTTCTATCTGATCTTCCCTTTGACTGCTGAGATCTCACTGCATTGCTCTTTTTTATTGCAGAGAAAATCAAGTCTGGTCCTCGGAGCCCCTGCAAACTCTGCTTACCACCTAGCAGCACAGTTAGAGGAAACCAAACGACAAGTCGATACTTCCTCATCCTCTGTGGTCTTACTGGGGCCTCGACCCAGACAGACCTGAACTATTCACATTGCTAGCTCTCAAGCCTATTCTTGGGTGAAAGTTCAACTCAGCTGCACAGTTCTGAGTTACCAATAATAGCAAGAATCTGTCAACCAAACCTCCCACTTCTATATGCAATGTGTTCAGTGTGCAGTATTAGTAGAATACAATTTTTTTTCAAATGTACCTCTCCTTCAAATAATACTGTTTTTAGAATAAGGTTTTTTTTTTTTGTGCCTTCATGGAAAAGAAAGAGTATCATGTAGTATGGATCACAACAAGATAGGAATAGAGGCATATGGTGTTTGCATGCTATGTGTCTGGCAGTAGTGTGTTGGCTTAGTGTTTAAGTATATCAATTGTGTGTGATGATTTTCGTAATGTGTTCCTTGCATTAAAATAATTTATAGTAACCCATCCAGTTACATTCAGACATGTGTCCCATTATAAGGATATTTATTTATTATCATTTGAATAGAACTCAGCAGGTGGACATTCTGAGTCAGGTTAGATGGGATAGGGCATAGGGAAGGTAGGGAATATGTTCTTTATCCTGTCGTAGAATTTAATTGCAATCAGGAAAAGGATTACATGTCTTCAGTCATGGACTTTCTCACTGGTCACAGACTTCCATTTCTAGAAAAACATTGTAGTTTTATACATTTTATCATAAGTCTCATATTGTTAAAATTGTGGTTTTAGAGTTTATTTATCATTAATCTTAATTTTGTTGATGTCTTATTATGAAGAGTAGGGGCCAACATTCTGTGGATAACCACTGTCTTTAAGGAGTCATGTGTATTTAAATGTGTCCAACATCAGGCTGGTCTGTTACTGAAAACAAGAACACCCCAAGGGCCAACCATTCATTATTATGGAAATAAGCATCTCACACCCGTTTGCCTCCATCCTTAGACACCACCAGATCAGAGCAACAATGATGATGATAAACTTAAAAACACCATGGATGATGTGGGATTCTTATACCTCTGGCTCATATTAATACATACAGTTAGATTGATATAGTTATCCTTAAAGAATTGGACTGCTAACTCTTTATTTAGCTTCTTCTCCCTTTACATTTTATTCCAAAAGCAATACATGTTTTTATTATGCAAACTATTTTTAAAAAATAAATTATTTGCTAAAAACATATTCTGCATATTTATCATCCCCCCCTCTTTCTCTACTCCTTTCTTCCCTTCCTTCCTCCCCTTCCCCTTTTCATCTTGGAAAAGAACATGGAAATCCCTCCAAGTTATATGATTTCTTTATTTTTTATGATGTTTTAATTTATTCTTTGAGAATTCCATATAATGTATTTTGATATTTTTACCTACTTCCCCCAACTATCCCCAGATCCTCCCTCATCTCCCTACCCACCCAACTTCATATTCATTCTGTCTCTGTCTCTGTCCCTGTCTCTCCCTCTCTATTAAAAGTCTATCTAGTCCAGTTGTGCTGGCTGGCTACTTCTGGGGGTGAAGCCTGCAATAGAGTGTCATTGAAACACTAGGTATCAATTCACTGAAGAACACTGACTCTCCCTCTCCCCACAGCAATCAAATGCCAGTAGCTCTTCAGCTAGGAGTGGAACTTCATGCTCAATTCACTTCCCCTGTGTTGGGATTTTGTCTGCACCGAGCTTGTATAAGCCTTGTGCATACTGTCGCAGTCTCTGTAAGTTCCTGTGTACACATGCCCTGTTGTGTCTTGAAAACACTTTTTCCTTAAAGTCGTCCTCCACCTCGGCTCTTCCAATCTTGTTGCACCCTTTCCCACATTGATATTCGAGTCTTTAAGTGAAGATTGTAATATAGACATCACACTTAAAGTTGAACACTCTGTTGTCTCTTATTTGCTGCAGGTTGAGCAAATATGGGGGTCTGGGTTAACTGCCTTCTACTGCAAGACACAGCTTTTCTGATGAGGGTTGAGCAACACATTGTCTGAAAAAGGCAATAGCTTTTTCTTTTTCTTTTTTATCACGGTATCATTTCTCTAACTTTTGAAGAAGAACCTCAAGATATTCTTGGTTGGATAAGATGATTTCTTTCATAGGTTGCCAAGTGAAAACACACAAATATGACTTGGGCTATATGGGACTTAGGAAATCTGAATAAAAGCTCCCTCTTTTTAGTAGATAGAGAGTGCAGTGGGATCTTCCAGACAGTGGGATCTTCCAGAGAGGTACAGACATCTCTTTGCTAACTGGTTTGGATCCCATTCCAGCTGGCAAAATTCACTACAGACCATAATCCTCTTCCTTTAAAACAAAATAAGCACTTAAAATTAACATCCTGTGACCATTACTACTGATGACTTTCAATATGAATGTCACCCACTCTTTAATAATGACTCTGGAAATCATATTGTACACAATGAGGAAATTTGTACACAATGTATCAATGGGGATTTTGGTTCACTTATAGAACATCACCATTATGCATATTTTATTCTCTGATTATCTTTGTTATTGTGAAAGGATATGTTTTCAGAAATCAGGGGCAGGGCCTGGGGACACAGCCCAGACAGTAAAGTGTTTGTCATCCAAGCTCGAAGACCTGAGTTCAGACCTGCAGGATCCACTTACAAAAGTTGGGCACAGTAGAAGTCACCCTGTCAGCCCAATGCCAGAGAGGAGAATAAGAACTCCTGGGGCTCACTGGCTACCACGTTAGCTGGATAAGTGAGCTCCAGATTCAATGAGAGATTCTGTTTCAAGATGGAAGGTGGACCGCAATGGAAGAAGTCACCCAGACTTGACCTCTGACCTCCATAATTGCATGTGTGCGTGACACACACACACACACACACACACACACACACACACACACACACACACCTCTCACATGTGTATATGCACATCCACATACCCTATATATGCACACACTCTCACACACAAAGACAAGAACTCAGAGCCCATAACGCATTCTTATTTGCCCTATTTGGGTTACCTGCTTAGTTCTTTACGGGGAAACAAATGCAAAACAAGTGCAAATAATGGCTTTAAAGTCACCACTGTGATGAAAGCCAAAGAAAATTCTCCAGTATGTGGACAAACAGAAAGAAGTTAAGACTCAGTAGTCTTACATAGGCCCAGTCATCTGCTGTTAAACTGAGCATCTTGGTAAAGCTCTTTACTGCACAGACCACACCTTGAGAAACAGTGACCAGGGAATTCGTTCACCTGCAGCATTTTAGGCAGAGAATCATACAGCAGTGCTCCTGTGGGTACCACCTCTCTATACACATTATTCAATTTATGCATGACTGAGATCTTGCTATTTAATCAAATGTTTTCTTTCCCTAATGCATGGTCACCCAGGGAAACCAACTAACCGGTTGTATTATGCTGCATAGTGGGGTGAGTGAGGAGAAATCCCTGGAGTAAAGTCAGCCATGAAAAGCTGGACCCCAGACCTTCTCCCAGCTTCCCTTTTTATCTGTCACACCCACCTTTGTTTTCACTTCATCTCCTTCTCCTGAGCCATTCCTCTGCTTATAACTTAATAAAGGTGGCTACACTTGCCATGCCTAAGTTATTATCTAAATTACATTTTCTAAGACTGAATTATGGGCATTTGGACATTTTGAACCAGCTCATTGTTTTTCAAGGGAATCCTGTGCATTCTGGGATGTTTGGGGATGCATCTTTCTGGATTCTGTCCATGAGATGCCATTTGCACCCTCCCCTTCTTGCCAACCGTGCAACTCTGTTCCACTGTGATAGTCAACCATCTCCAGACACCATACAGTTTCCCTAGGAAGGGAGGCAGCCTATGTTTGCCCCATGCTGGGATCCAGACAGTGTTTGTCTGATTAAAGCATTCATGTTAGTCATCTGGAAAATGGTGGGTGTGTCCCTTTAGATCAACTTAGTTAGTGGCTCTTAAATGCTGAGCTGACCCATTTGAAAGAATCTCTGGCCTACCGGTATCCACCCTTTATTCTTATCCACGACACCTCAACCTACCATTCTCTGATGCTCTGAGGTAATGTTTCTGTTTGGGGGTTATGCATGCCTCTAGTCTTACTGGTGAAAGATTGGAAGCTATTATAGCTTTCGATATTAGGTAAGACCTGTGAGAGACAAGTTAGACACCTAGGTGAGCTGGAGATGAGGGTACCTGCATGGAGGTTGGAGATGGAAGCATGGTGTTTGCTACTGTGAGATTATAAATCAGCCAGCTTAATACTGGATGTCCAGTCTCACTTGCTGGAGGATTCTGGATAAGTCACCCTCTAACATGAAGAGAGTTATGATATTGTGAGACTTGCTAAGTGAGTATGTGTAGGGCACTTAGCACAGTGCCAGGGGCTGAGAACATGTTCAATGAGTACTAGCTGCAAGTGTGGCAATGAGACAATCCTTTGAGCAGGCGACTTGAAGCTGGGTGTCTAAGGCATGTGCTGAGGAAGGGGTACAGGAAGGCCCTAGATATCTGTGATCCGACCATTAGGATGAAGGGAATTTAGGGACACCAAAAGGGTACCCAAGTGCTTTGCATATGGCAGTGACAGGAACAGGATAATGGTGGAGGGAGTGGCAGAAGACCCACTTGGTATGGATAGGAATAATGAGATGAAGTGGCCCTTTCACCCCTGCACACTCTTGCCATCCATAGCTGACTTCTTTATGTTCATTGTCTCTTGCAACACTGTAATTTCAGTTTTAAATCCCCCCAGTGCACAACCACAAAAGGGTCCCATTATCCTCTTTCTGTCACCTCTCTTCATCTCACACTAAAAGCCTCCAATGCCAAGGAAGTTAAGAAAGCCATGCCTTCACCAATATCATATGCTGTTTTATCTTTTCATGGGTATTTTCTTGCCTAAGCAAGGTCTGGAAACACCCAGAACAATAAACAGTATAATATTTATGTCTCAGCTGTGTTGGGGTGACTACTGCCATGTAGCAAGGGACAATATTATAATCATCAATTTGATGTTGTGAACAGGACAAAGGGAGCATGGCACCTCATTTTCTGTCTCACCCTAAGCTCTTTCCATAACTTTTCAAGGACATAGGCAGGTATTAAAATACACTGGCAAAGGGACATTTAATCTGCTCACTCTGTTGCAAGGATGCTATAGATTGGGAAGTAGATCGGGTACCTAGATAGCATCAAAATCTCAGTGGCATGATTTAAAGCTGATGTCTGTCTTGATTTAATTGCCATTGAGGGATATATATTCAGAAACCAGTTTTCAATTTGTGTTCACTTATGTGTTTCAGGACCCATAGCTATGGAATGGAGACTTCCTTTCATAAGCCTCTTCTTCTTCTTCTTCTTCTTCTTCTTCTTCTTCTTCTTCTTCTTCTTCTTCTTCTTCTTCTTCTCCTCCTCCTCCTCCTCCTCCTCCTCCTCCTCCTCCTCCTCCTCCT
>CAJQZJ010013540.1:3728978-3749892 GCA_907164525.1 Lophiomys imhausi
CTCCTCCTCCTCCTCCTCCTCCTCCTCCTCCTCCTCCTCCTTCCTCTTCTTTTATTTTCTTTCAGGCAGAGTCCTACAGTGAGTTACTTTGGAAGTTAGGCATGAGTAAAGTCCATTCACTTTTGTGCTGAGTAACCTTGAGTAAAATAGTAGTCTCCCTGATTATCTTTGTCCTAAAGCTCTTTTCACCCCTGATAGTCTATATTTTTGTATATTTAAGTAACATAACTTGTGTCATCTATTTTCAAGTACATTGATGCCTAGAAAAAGAAAAGCCTTTGTTTTTTTCTTGTTGTTAGTCTCAGATGATACTTTGGAAAAGAAAGGCAACTTCCAATTTGAAGTCCTCTCTGTACGTACTCATTCCCTATGATATGTCCCTAATGATATTCCTTTTGTCTTCTGTTACAGCTCATTCAGATATAAGCAGGTGTGCCTTCTAACATGACATGCCCTTTAATAAGGTTTGCAAACACAACATTGAAAAGAATATTATCCTATTTTCACACTCAATTTTCTCATATTATCTTGATGAAATTTGAATATACAGGTTTCTTCACACACACACACACACACACACACACACACACACTATCTTTACATTCAACTTCCATGTAGCTGAAGAACTGAAGCCAACACTGGGAAACTGGTAGTTTTGGAAGGTGCTTCATGTTCATTGCTATGTAGCTCTGCCCTTTGGACAGATTCATTGTGCCCAATCGCTACTAAAGGTTACTTCAGACTTGGTTAGAAATCCTGAGCCTCAAGTCTATAAAACAGGAGAGAGGTAAGGCCGCTGGGAGACTTGCTTTCTTTGTCCTATTACAGTCACTGAACATTGATTTTTTTTTCCCCCATAAGTAACACCTCAATCCCTTTACCTCCCAGAGCACATCAGACAAAGTCCCCTTACCCTGCTGGACTGTCACTTTTATAAGTTTAAGCCCTGAAATAAATGACACAAAAATAAGAACACAGGAATAATTTATACCAAAACAGTGTTCTCAATTCTGCATAACATTTTCAACAGTGTTTCTGGGGTTCTATTCCTCTTTGAGCTTCCCAGGACCTGTCCCTGAACTTTAGCTGCAATCTGAGGGCTCACACATACTTCCTGGTTCGTTATTACTCTGAACTTAGTCAGCTAAAGCCATTTTCTTTTTGCAGCTGTTAACTCTTTGCAACCATTTGTTTATTCCATGAACGGCCACAGATATTATACTATAATATTTAGGATAATCAGAAAGAAAGTTCTTTACCCACACAGAGAAGTGCTATGATGGGAAATTTTCATTACAAAACATAAGACATTAGTCACAAATAGATGCGTTACTATTTTCTTTCAAATGTTCATAGCATTATCATTCAAATCCTGTTCCATGTGGTTTTATCATGCACATCACATTACCTCCACCTAGAAAATAAAGTTGGAGACTTGATACTCACTTCATCTTCCTCTTCTCATTTGCATAACCCTCATGAAATTTTAATGTTGGAATATTTTTGCTTTACCCATCCCTCTCATTGTAGCAATTTTTCTTTAGAAAGTCAGTGTTAAGTTCCTCATTCCCAATTCAGAACCTCCAAGCTCCCTCTTATTAGTATCTTTGTGTTCCCCTACTGTTTGTAGAGTTCACTGATGGTCTAGGGTTCAGGAGATTCATCAACTACACTTGGGAAACATGAGCCTGAGTGTAACTAAACAGGCCTTCTTGTTGAAGAACTTGCCAGAGTTGTGAGTTTCCAACATGCAAACAAAATTCCTGGGAGTATGCGTTATGTGATATTTCCCATGCTTATTTTTACACAAATGTTTTGCCTTTTGAATATTCTGGTTATGTCCCTCACTATATATAGCAGTCAGGAGAACTGGCCTGGGGTCATGAAAGCAGGAGAACTAGCCCTATCCCTCACTATCTCCTGTACTCGGGAGAGCAGGCCTTTTAAAGCAGCCCTGGTTGGGGAGAAGGCGGGGTTGGTTAATGATGAGCCTACAGAGGGCATGAGAGCCAAAGAGAGGGCAGGCTGACCAAGTCAAACACCTCTCCTACCCAGATCCAAGTCTTTGAATTGGCCGACCACAACATCTAGTCCATCAATGAACTGCTGGAGTACATGAAGGGGCTGGTCCTACAGATTCAAAACTGCAGGATCTCCATGACACAGGGCAACAACAGGATATCTGAGAGGAGTCCTAGTAAAGTTCCAATATCTACAGAGTAGCAGAAGCCAGAGGCCTCGTACCAGGCGAACAGTCATTGCAATGAATATTTGCAAGCAAAGAAGTATGGACAAAAGTGTATACTGTGGGACACAGTGTAGCAAATTACAGCTTATACAATGGGATTCTTCTTTCTCTGTTTGGGAGTTTTAAGGGTGGAGGGTGGATATGAAGGGAGGAAGAGATGACTGAGATTGGGACACATGATGTGAAATTCACAAAGAACAAACAAGATGTTAAAAAAAAAGAATATTCTTTCTATATTCTTTGTTTCCCATGCTGGGCATGAACTCATAACAATTCTCCTACCTCAATTTTCTGAGGGCTACTGTTATAGGCACCAACACACCATGTTTCAGAACACTCATTCTGTATCACAGAGTTTAGAAAACAAGATTTGCAACTCCTACATATAGCAAATGACTGACTTAGATAATTTAAATTATCTTTGTAAAAGAAGGGGACAGCAACATCTTCTTGATTGCAGGAGGATTGGCCTTGATTTAGCAAGGATACAGGCTAGATGGCAGGTTGTAAGGGTACCAGTGCAAAGGGACTCTTGTTATTAACATGGTGGCTAGGAGATAGACTTCAGGGCGAGATGTTTTCCCCTTTCTGGTATTGGCTTGTTCCTTTCTAAGAACCATCCAACTCACTCATGTCTCCCAGAGTCATTTTCCATGATAATATGATCAAGAGGCACCGGTTAGTGAAATACACCTTTAAATAAATACTTAAAGCAATTTTTTTTTTAACTAGACAAAAAGACAGTATCTATTCAAATAAGTGGGGTGGGTATGGGTTTATTGGGTCTCTGTAAAATCTCAGCTCAATAGGATGAAGCATGGGCGGATTTTCATTGTAGTTTAGTAAGCACTGCAGTCAGCAAGGGAAATAATCAATGACTCAGTTTAGTTGCAAATGTTGGTCATCTGAGTCCAATCTCTTTGCTGCACTCTGAAGCAGCAGCTGAGGTTTCTTCCGGTTTTTAGACAGATTTCTTCAGAGTGTTTGTTGCTTTTGGTGCTTTGCTATCCACTCTTCTTTGGCTTCTGGCTGATGAATTTAAATTGTCAGTTACATCTGACCACATTCCCCTTTGATTATTTAGCAGTCAAGACAGGATAGTGTGACTTGTTATTTATTCACTAACACCCGTAGAAAGCCTTCTGAATTAGAAGCTAGAATACATGTGTTTGGAAAAATAAAGTATAATCCTTAGCCTTGTATTTACATAACATAAAAAATTTCCACAGACATCAGCCAAAGGAATTGTAGTGTCTTTCAGGAGGTTGACTATTTATTGAACTTGGGTTACCCAATTACAGTGAAACTCTAACGCAATTGTAAGTGAGAATGACAGTCAGGCAACCTTGGACTCAGCTCTGTCCCAGAGTTGTATTTGTCTCCCAACATTTGTAGATGTGTGAGGTTTTCAATAGCATTTAAACATTAGGAGAGTGTTTTAATTCATAATAGCCCTGGCTATTAGGTTCTCTTGTGTTCGCTCTGTGACCACACTGATCTCACCTTGTGACAGGAAAGGTCGTACTGAAGCTATGTAGTGGAGAGGAACCCTGCTTGATTCGTACTTCTGGGACAATGTAAAGCTGTGCAATTTAATGATGAGAAGGTCAGAAAGTTCACATGCAGACTGTAAGTTATAACTTGGAGGGTTCACTCAAATATGGATATTACAAGCATATTTAATAGCCTAAAACACTATGTCATGAGGGTTATTTTAGCTTTCTTAAAAAGAAACTTGAATTGTGCTAATTTTATGTAGAAAAGGTCAGTCATATTCATAATTATGGATTCTTTTCTCAGAAGGTCACTTATGAGAAGCACATAAACTCTACTTCAATCATGAGTTTTATAGACAAAAACAAAGAACAGAAACCAGCTTTTCTAATAGCCACGAGAAATGCTACTTTTAGAAGTTAGGCTGCATTATTAATAGACCACTGTGGCTTCCAGTGAGTGCAATTACTTACTATCTCTGGCAGAACTGAACTAATTGATTAGCATTGCCCCAGCACAGTGCAGTGGGGACAAGAGACACTCTGACGCCTTCAGATATTTGACCAACATTCCATGTGCTTAGCCTGGATGACATCCGCTATCTGAGCTCTCTTTCCCTCCAAATTGGTGTCAACGTTATTTCTGAAGGCTTTACATTTCTCTGGTATATAACATGAAAGCAATTAAAAAAATATAGGTGGATGGTACCTCCTCGGAGTCATGGCCCCCTTAGTGTTTTACTCCTTAAAAGATGTAATCTTACCTGATAACATGCTGCTCCAAATATATTAAATAAATGCCACCGCTTTATTTATGAATTGTTAATTAATATGAGACTGAATATTTAATTTAATGACTGAATAATTAATTCTTAAGTGTGATTCTCAAGGTAAAAGAAAAAAAGAAAAAAGAAAAAAATGACAGGAAAGCTACACCCATGATACCAAAACAATTTGATTGGATAAAGAATAACTGAATAAGGCCAACACCAACAGACATGCTAATGTAGAAAGGAGAAATATAAGAGGGTCCTATCCCTGCACAAAGTGCTATAAGCAACTAACGACTACTGAAAGAGGGAGAGTTTAACCTTCCTTAGGGATAGAACCCTAATTTATCACCCAATACAAAGTGGTTGGTAATGAAATCATATACACACAAACAACACTAAATAGATTCAGAAGGCTGTATTCGTTTTATGCATATGTACATATATATCACAATCATAAACATGGAAAAAGAATCCATAAATTTGAGAAAGATTAAGAGAGTTGGAGAGGGGAGGTGAAGGGGAAATGTAAATGATAAGGGGTAAAACATAATTAAAAATAATAAATGGAATAAATAAGCTGGGAGTTGGTGGAACCCAACTTTAACCCCAGCACTGATGAGGCTGAGGCAGACACATGACTTTGAGTTTGAGGCGAGCCTGGTCTACAGAAAGATTTTTAGGACAGCCAAGGCTACACAGAGAAATGCTGTCTTAAAAAAAAAAAAACCAAAACCTAAACAAACAAACAAACAGACATGAAAAATAAAAAGTGAAAGCAGAAGTGAGAGGTTTGTATTATGTTTCACTTCTATTCTAGAAATCATCTTTATTTTCATTGACAATAGATTCTTTGCTCAGATAATAAACCCTGATTACAGTTTCCACTACCTCTCTCCACTCCTCTCAGTTTCTCTCCTCCAGATCCAGTCCCTTTCTGTCTCTCATTTGAAAGGAACAGGCTTCTAAGAACCTAACCAAACATAGCAAAATAAGATTTAATAAGATGAGGCAAAAACCATCAAATTGAAGCTGTACGTGGCAACCTGACTGTAGGAAAAGAGTCCCAAGAACAGACACAGAGTCAGAGATCCATCAACTTTTTATTTTTTCCTTCTAGAAGTCTGTAAGGCTACTACTATCTCAGATTCATGGGTTTTGAAAAGCGATTTCATGCTCCGTACCTCATAGGATCACCAGAACAGGAAAATAATTAGCTTTAAGGATGGAGAAAAATGTTAAGCGTGAAAAAGGGATAGTGGGTGATATAACAATTCCTTTAAGCCTATATCATGGTACTTGCTGAGTTTATGGCCAATTATATTTGAGTGAGGCTATGAGGCTATGAATAAAAAAGGATAAACCTGTCATTGCAATTAGCTCAGGGTTATAAAGTTAATTAGCTCATTCTGAGGCCATATAATCTGAATAAGACAGAACAAGAGCACGTTTTCATTCGACATTATTCTTGATGGAAGAGACAGGAATTTACATAAATCTTTGGAAACCCCTTATGCCTAAAATATCACTGCTAATAGCTAAGATCTTGCAAAGAGACTCTGATCATTGGACACAAAATATGAGGAGCAGAGAGACAAACCCCAATCTTTCCACTATTTTACCAAGGGTTAAAAGTACATTTTTGCACATCTACATGATTTCCACAAGAACTAAACAGTTAAACTTTTTTCTCATAGCAAGGAAATGGATACAACATACCTCAAATTTTATTTTATCTGCATCTGTAATTGCTATTGTAGATACTAACTATAACATAAAGTACTATATGTGACTATAGCAGAACCTCTGGCAGAGTTATGACAGGAAATAAACTTAGAAGCAACTGTATCCGAATGCATCATAACACAATAGTTTAATTTTGTAGATATAAAGACATTCTATTAGTATCATTTAAATTACTTTTGTAAAAAAAAAGAATACTTGAGGTTAGACAGATGGCTCAGTGGTTAAGAGAGCATCCACACACAGTGGCATACCCATTCAGAAACACAGACACTTACATAAAAGAAAGTAGAACTTTAGAACATAAAAGAAAATATAGAATCTCTAAAGTGTTAGTAAAGACAATTTTAGGGACACTGAGGGGAAAGTTGGGCTATGCAGAAGAAGTTAGAGTGAACTGAATCAAAGGTACATTTCATAGTTTATTGTAGTATTTGAATTTTAATGCCATAATTCTCCCTTCATAGCTTTTTAGAAATTGTGGGGTTCTTTGTATCTTAATTGTTTATTTATTTTACGTACACAAGACTTTTGTCTGCTTATATTTTTGTATATGCCTGGCCAGAAGAAGGTGTCAGACCCCCTGGAACTTGAGTTACAGATGGGTGTGAGGCATCATTTTGGTGCTGGGCTTTGAGCCCTGGTCCTCTGGAAGACAAGCCAAGGAACCATTTCTCCAGTCCCTTGCTCTTATATTTGAATAAGCAATAAAAAGAGGGAAACATGAAGCTTTATGCTATCTAATTTTCCTACGCTTTTGTAACTTCTGTTTTCTGATACTTACTATGTAATTTATAAGCACATCTCAGTAAAATCATAGCTGAATTCTGAATAGAGAATGTGAATCTAAGCTGTTGAAGCCAGGAGTCACCAAACCACTGATAAAATAAAAATAAAACACTATATATTAGGAGCATGATTTTGTGTTTACAAGGCAGCATTTTCTCAGAAATCAAGCAGATGAAAAAAATGCCAAGGAGAAAGTTACTAGAAACAATTTGGTTAGCATTTTTTTTAACTGATCATACAGTATTTTAAAAAAAGAGTAAAAATAATCTGTAGGAAATATAAATAGTTTAAGCTTCTGAATCAGAAAAGCACAAAACTATTAATCTCAGTACAAGACAAATCAAGGCAGGGAAACACTGGAGTTGGAGCTTTCTAACTAAGGCAACAGATGGCTTTTCCTATGTATACATGACTCCCCTTAAAAATATCATCTCCAGGCCAATGCATGAAACATGATAGTGGAGTCCACAGATGGATACACGACACACTCATGAGAATATTATGGTCATGTATTTGATGGGCTCATTCCATTATGGGTGGTTTCAACACTGGCCTGGTGGTCCTGGGTTCTATAAGAAATCAGGATAAGCAAGCCATTGGGAACAAGCCAGTATACAATACTCCTCCATGGTCTCTGCATCAGGTTCCTGCCCTGCTTGACTTTCTGCCCTGACTTCCTTTGATGATGAACAGCTATATAGAAGTGTAAATGAAATAAACTCCCATGATCTTCTTGGTCATGGTGTTTTATAGCTGCAATAGAAGCTCAAACTATGATGAACAGCCATATAGAAGTGTAAATGAAATAAACTCCCATGATCTTCTTGGTCATGGTGTTTTATAGCTGCAATAGAAGCTCAAACTAAGATAACTGCCATTTTCACTGAGTTCTTTTTTTGGATAATTTATTTAATTATTGATTCTCTAACTTAACATTCTAGTTTCCTAAATAGTGGGAAATGGCATGTTAAAATATCTCCTGAAAACCATCCCAAAATAATATCCAGATGGAGCTTCTACCTACAGAGGTTATTATCTTAATTTCTACAGTGCTGGGGGGGGGCAGTGGATATTCACACTTTACAAACATAATGAAGTGCTGTACTTGGGAAATCTAGACAGTGTACTGTGAGAATTTTCATCCCAGACAGAACTATGAAGGGTTGTTTTTTGTGTCCCAGTTCAGGACATAGAGGTTCAGAGAACTCACAGACTGACCCTAGAGTACTATATTTTCCAAACAGCAAACAAATTGGTTATGTCATTAGACCATCTGGTTTCTGTCAGAGAACCTAGAGTTCTCTAAGGCCACACAGACACATGTCTGTTCCCCAAACAGAAATCTGTAAGTGGTTAATGTGAAGAAATGATAAGAGAGTAATTTACTTTCTAAGTCCTTCACATTCTCTGTCATGGGCCCCACGGATCCTCACAGTTGTCTGCTGAAACTTGTCATTGTTTAACATTGTCATTGTTTAACTCCACAGACTAACTTGAACAAATTTTCTCTTTTTTAATCCTTGAGCAAAAGTCAAGAGACTAACTTGGGGCAGGAGTCCCTAGTGTACAGAAAGGTAGAATTGGCTTTCATGTCCCCAAATGGGTTTACTCCTATGGTAATCAGGAACTGGCTAGTATTTGCTCACTACTGAGAAAATGACGTGCTGCAGGTAGCATTTATGCTGTTCAACTTGAAATTATGCATCAATTCTGGAACTGTAGCCCACCACCTCTGAGCTGAAGGGTAAGGACTAGAATATATTAAAAAGGATGTGAGTCTCTTGGCTTTCAGAACCAAACAAATATCCTTATTCTGGCACCAATTGTTATAAAAGCACCCACATACCAATTTATCTCCTTGATCTTGAACCTTGAACTTCCCTTTCTAGCAAGGCAACTAGAACCTGTAATCTCAAATTCCTAACATTTTGTTATTCTATACAGTCTTCATTGGCAATTTTTTTTTTTTTTTGTGAACTTAAGGGAAAGCCGCAGGCTTCTTCCAGGACTGGGCTGCATGCTGAAGAATGGTGGACTCTTGTGTTCCTTGGTGAGCCAGGAGTAGCTACACAGGGCTCTATAGAATGTCAGTGTGGCTGCCAGAACTGGTCTGAGCTCAAAAATGTTGAAATCCTCCTGAGAGGCATGGCTTTGGATGATGTGCCTACACTGTCCAATACAGGAGCAAGAAATCCAGGTCTGAGACAATAGAGTCAGGGAACGAAGAAGGGAGGAATAGACATGACCAGCCTGGAGGTGAGAAAGGAGGCAGAGAAGTAAAATTAATGGGTATGGCCAGGCTGTGGGAGAGGAAGCCCGGTCACTGAAAAAAAGAGGAGTGGGTATGAGTACACTGAAGCTAGGAAGAAAATGTAGGGTTACCTGGGCTGCCAGCAACAAGGTGAGTAGAAAGTACACACTGGCCAATGGCTACAAAGGATACATGAGTGACAGGTACACACTGCCCAATGGCTACAAAGGATACATGAGTGGCAGGCACACACTGGCCAATGGCTACAAAGGATACATGAGTGGCAGGTACGCACTGGCCAATGGCTACAAAGGATACTTCTGCCTCTACTGCTAGCCTGACATTTTATTTCTATTTTGTTACATTCCACTTGCCAACTTGATAATGTTGCCAATTATCCATCCACTTGAGAAGAATATTCTAGGGACAATAGAAGAATGGTATATTTTTAAATTCACTGTAAACACTCAAATTAGCATTTGACCTAGTCTCCTTTATGTCCTTCCTACATAATTTGATGATATGAAATGACCATTTTTTGTCATTGTTGTGCCTAGTTTTTGTCTTAGTCAAAGAAACAAGCACTTATGAGGAGGTAGGATAGTGATCATTGGTAAGCCAGGGTTACTGTGACTTGTACACAGGGTTGGGTAGTGCAGCAGGGTGGATGCAAGCACTGCCCCACATTCAACAGTAGCTCAAAAAATCCTTTTGAGATGTGTGACTTTGGACAAGTTCACTATTGGCTGTGACTACACTGTCCAATAGAGCAGCAAAGTCTATCTCTGGTCTAGGAGTGCTTGAAAAGTGGTTAATTCAATATGTGACTTTGTTTTAATTTTGCTTCATTTTAAGGTATTTCACATTACAGTTGATAATCTAATTATTGGAAAACGCTTAACTTTCCAAAGAAATGTATGGGGATTTGCTTTTTTAGTTGCAAGGTTTAAGAGCTCTAAATAACAAGAAAGTGTTAGTAACAATAACTTAGAATTCACACTGAAATGTGCTTACAAGTATAAATGCACATTGGACTTGTGTGTGTGTGTATTTGCATGTATGCATGTACACATACATGCACAGGTGTGCTTGCCAGTGTGTGTCTGTGTGGCAGCTAGAAGCTGGCATTGGGAGTATTCCTCTATCATTTTTCCACTTTGCCTTTAGAAAGAGGATGTGTTAGTGAACTCAGAGCTCGCTGTTGTTACTAGGCTGCTTGGTCAGCAAGCCCCTGAGATCTACCAGCACTGGGATCATAAACGTGTGCCACCATGGCCAGCATTTTATAAGGATGCTGGGGATCCAGACTCAGTACTTCATGTTCCTGCTGTGGACATTTTACCTCTTATTCTGTCTCCTCATCCCCCAGTGTAAACATTTCTACAATTGTATCTTTGGCTCTTATTATCTCTGGATTTTGTATAAATTGAAAACTGAAAAGAAGAACTACTCCTTTAATAAGCGATTTAAAAACACACAAAGGAATAGTTAATTTCAAAACAAGTAAGTGGTAGATAACATAAAAGAGAAATCCAAACAGCCTTGTATGTTCTCTAAATAATCTATTCATGTGAATATTCTATTAAATAAATATTGCAGTGGTTACAAAAAAAAATCTAAGCTTGCCTTGCCATCTTTTCAGATTCCATGAAACACAAATTAAGTTTTTTTAGCAATCTAATTCATTTTCCTAAAATAACCATAAAGTAAATAAAATTGTAAATTTGTTTTATAAAGACAGTAAAAATAAATGAAATAGCTAATCTTTATGGAGCTCTTCCTAATCACCAGGATTTATAATAGATGTGTTGCCTGTGTTTACCCATTGAATCTTTGAAATGACCACCTGAGAGAGTATGGTAGATGGAATTGTAGTTCCTTAAGCATGTGTACATTCTAATCTCAGGAAGTTAGCAATGTATCATTTACATGCCAGGAAGGAGTTAAGATTGTAAGGGAAGATGAGGTTACCTATCTACAGACAAGGAAACCCTGGATTCCCTTGGTAATTACAGGGTCCCTGTAATTGGATGATGTGCCTACACTGCCCAATATGGGTCCTGAGGGAAGCAGGAGAGTTAGGGGGCAGAGCCACACAAAGATGCTTCTCTACTGGCTTTGGAAGCTGAGAGCTTACATGTTGAGAAAACAACCAGTAGAGAGAGAGTGGGGAGAGAGAGAGAAAGAGAGAGGGGAGAGAGAGAGAGAGGACTAGCTACTAGGAATGGTGTGGATGCTTGAAACTCAGTTCCCACCCATAATGACACACTTCCCCCAACAAAGCCACACCTCCCAATCCTCTCCAAATAGTTCCACCAAGTGGGGGGCAAGTATTCATTCAATCATATGAGACTATGGGAGCCATTCTCATTCAAAGCACCACACAGCACAATGAATGTGGATGGCCTCTTGGAGTTGGAAAAGACTAGAAAAGCTAATTCTTTCCTAGAACCTTCAGGATGAACAGAAGCTCTGCCAATTTCAGCCAAGTGAGATCTGCATCAGATTTCTGCTCCAGAAATATGAGATAATAAATGTGTGTCATTTTAACTGTAAGACAATACACATGCTGTTTAAAACTACATTGTGGTATTTGATCAGAGCAGCAATAGAAAGCTAATGCAGATGGGTGTGTTCATTAGTCCCATTTTACAGACAAGAGAGCTACAGCAGAAATAGTTAACATAATTGATCCAGGGCTCATATGATCAGCAAGTGGTTGGGTAAGAGACAGGAAGCACTGTGAAAATTAGGAATAACACGTGGCACTTTCTCATGTCTTGTCATGACTGAGAGTGTTCTCTGTCTTCTTGCAACTTGTCATTCTCCAGGTCTCTGAACTACAGCTACTTCACTGGATTTGGTTGGTTGTGCATAGGTTAGAGCACTAAGGGTAAACCGCAGCTCTCACTGAAGTACCAGTCAGGACTGTGACATTACATCCATTTGAGCTGTCTCAGTCTCTAAACTGCACATTATATGGGGCTGGAGCAGACAGATAATTGTCACTTGTGCCCGATGAATGCTGTGATACTGTCTGTCAGTCCTCTGCTTAGTCTAGTTCTCTACTGGATTCCTGATGTTTAGACAACTGGTGACAACTGGTGACAGATTCAACATATGCATAGTGAGTGTATTTTTTAAAATAAAATGCAAAATAAAATGAATGTTAGGAAATGAAGTGTATCAGGCAGCTTTCCATTGCTGAGACAAAATAACCTGAGACAATTAGGAGGAGGAAAGGCTCATTTTGGTTCAGTTGTTGACCCTTCATTTCGTGGCTCACTAGTTCATAGCATTTGGACCTGTAGCAGCCCTGTACAGCATGGGAGTACATACTGAGTGAAGCCCTTTACCTTCTGGAATCCAGGAAACAAAACAGAGACAGAAAGGCCTGAACTCCCTGAACATTACATCCCAGGGTGAATCTTTCTGACTTTATCTCTTCCACTAAGCCTCAATTCTTAAAGGTCCCACCATCTCCAGATAGTGCCATAAACTTGGCCAATTTGTAACACCCAGGAATTTGGGGATAACTCCAGATCCAAATTATATAGAAGGAAATTTCAATAATCCTCAACTGTAGTCCCTTAACCAAACAAATTAGATCCATAATGATAAGACCTGAGAGAATGAATTGACTTTTTAGGAAAACCTCACTGAAGAAGCAAAAAGACAAATTGCCACATTCATATGTGACTTTAAAAAGACACATTTGACTTTCAATTGCATCATTATTTTTTCTCAATTTCTCAATTATATCACTATTATTTCATAAGATCAGTGTTTAGGATTAGGGTCATATTGAATTCTAAAGTTGAAGGAAAAGCCTAAAAAAGCCAATCTACCACACAGCAAAGAAATACTATAAGGAAACAAGCCACACCAAAAAATCATATTTAATTATATTTCAAAATTTAAGGGATTTTAAAAGTATCAATAATTTGATTTCATCCTTTTTCTAGACATATAACAAATATTTAACTTGATAATATAATCTTTACAATCTTTACACAATGACTTGTCCCAAACATTATACCACTAAGCTAGAATATTTTACACACACATACACACACACACGCACATTTATTTACTTATACCTACATTTATCTATATAGTTAAATCTGCATTGGTTTTGATTTACATGACTGGTTATCACATCTCCCATCACACGCACGACTTTCTGCTTTTATTTTAATAAGTTTTAACTTTAAAGCAATTTGTGTCCCTAATCCTTTTGAAAACTGGTGTAACTTAGAAAACAATAACAATCCACTATCATTCAGTCAAGCAGATGCCGCGTTATGTTATTTTAGTTCTGTAAGCCTTTTCCTGAAAGATTTGTGTTGTTAATTACTAAGCTCCAAGCATATTAAATTAATTCTTCTCCCCAGGGAGAAAACACTCAAAAGTATTTGTCTCTTTTCTATGGCTTCATGATTCAGTTGAAAATGAGTTCATATACAAAAATTGCTGCCAAAGATTCTCTGGGCTTTTAGGCTCCGTGTTATACTATCTTTGGCACAACATTTCAACTCAGTTTCTATTATTTACATGGGATTCCCTTCCTGAGGGAGTCTTAAGTCAGTATATTCAAATCCATTCTCACTAAAGCAGAACAGAACATTAACTTGGGATTTAGAGACCTTAAAAGCTTCTTCCTCATAGAGCCATCCAACAAATATGTAACTGGGCAATGAATGTGAAGAATCCTTCTGCAAAAGTTTTATTAGACTATTTAGTAGAGAGATATGAAGATTTTTTTTCCTCTGAAGTAGTTCCCATATCAAACTCCTCTGTGGCCCTTATTTAGTTCACTAAGCATATATGTAAACAAATGGGTTCCAGAGAGATGTCATTATTGTTATTACTTTTATTAATAATTATTTCCTTCCTTCATCTTGTTTCTCATTCTGGTGTTTAATGCACTTGAGCAAGAAGCAAGGATTATTGTGTTTACACCTTAAAAAGAGATCCAAATGCTGAGGGTCCAAGAGTAACTCAAGCAGAGCTGCCCCAACACACTCCTTGGCCTCTGGTTTTGGACCACATTCCCTGTAGCATCCTCTGAGAATGGATATGGAAGAATGCAGAGTGGCCTAATGCAAATGGCCCTCCTTGTCTTGCTGTATGAGTTACCCAGTGGGTAGCAGATCATCACTGTGCAGATTACAAAGGATCTCTTGTAGCCTAAGCGAGTCTACACACTTGAAAATTTCCACCACCATATGACACTGCTGTAGTTGACTCTGAAATGTCTCCCACAACCCACATTTTGGACTCTGGTTCCCTAGCCTGTGCTGCTATTTTAAAGGCTAAGGGTTATTTGATAAGTGGTACCTTTTTTGGAGGAAGTAGATAAGGAGGGACAGGCCTCTGAAGGTTCTGGCTCCATCCTAATTTCACTCTTGCTCATTCTACATCTAGGTCCTTCCTGTCACTGTGAGAAGTCTCTGCCATATGTTCATGTCACAAAGAACACTTCTATACCTTCTCTGCTATGATGGACTGAAGTCTCCCCAAACTATATGACAAAAATAAATCCCTTCTCACTTAACTTGCTTTTGTCGGAACTTTGGCACAGTGTTCGAAAAAGCAGCTAACACAAACACTAATTGGTGCACAGTGTGATTCCATAAGGTAAATATTCTGATACTCCAACAGACAAGACAGACACCTTTCCTTATGTCAAACACAGAGATGATCCAGAATGTTCAGGTCATCTGGGTTTTCACTAAATAAGATATTTGATTCTCTAACCTTTGTTCTTTTGACTCCAAGTCTAGATGTCACTACTTAGTCACATTAGCTCCTAGACCCTCGGGTAAATAACAGATACCAGAAGAAAATCCAAGTTCCTTTGGGTTAATTAGATAATACAGTACATTACAGAAGTAAAAATTAAGGACAAAAGAGGATTCTCTAATGATAGAGGTCTTGCCATTTACCAAACAAGGGTCAGCAAATTTTTCTGTCTCTCTAGCATTTAGGATTGTATAGTATTTTAAACTGGGTAGACCACCCATCTTCTCTGTATCCCTCTGGCCTTTTCTCTTCCTTCCTTCCTTCCTTCCTTCCTTCCTTCCTTCCTTCCTCCCTCCCTCCCTCCCTCCCTCCCTCCCTCCCTTCCTTCCTTCCTTGTTTTCTTTCTTTCTCCTAATATTTGATTTCTTTCCTTCATTTTATGCCATCTTAAAATTGTGAAAACTACTCTTACTTCATTGGCTGTGGGCTAAAGATAGAATCTGACATAAATGCTGTATAGTTCACAAAAGCATTAGATGTAGAAACTCTCAAGTATCAAAAGTATCAAAAGATAGCTTATGATGTAGGTCTTGGGGTGACAATTGTAACTAAGCATTACTCAAAATGATAAGTAAGTACCCACTATTCTCTTGACTGGCAGTGACTTCACTGCTAAGACTTACCATACATGTAGACTATTGTCATATCTTTTGATCTTTGAGCAAAATTAAAAATAAAACCATATTTGGTTTTATGCACACCCTATATCTTTGTCATCCCCAAACTTAAATTTTATGGCTACTTCTGTTCCAGAATTATCTCAAAATGTTCATGGATTTTTAAAAATGTTTCACTTTCTAGTTGTGACTTGTGAATATGTTGTGTGATGATTCATTATTTAGCCAGAGAGAGACAGAAGCCTCCTTGATACTTGCTTCCCAGTCTCCTCTTGTGTCAATGGAAAAATCATTCTTTATTTGAAAAGAAGGAAAAATGACTTAAAAATGAAGAAAACCTCTGAGGTTAGCAGTAATTATAAGACAGAAGAAATTTCAGCAAGAAATCAGAAAATAGATCTACATAAAATAAATTAGGTATCTGTAAGGTTTATAAAAACAGGCTATAAGTGGAATAAGAAAAAATAATTTGTCAGTATTTTGGATGACTAAGGAAATAGCTTAGTTGGTAGCATGCCTGTTGTACAGCATGAAGACCTGAATTTAGGTTCCAGATTGCACATAAAAATCTGGCTATGGTGGTATGCACCTGAAACCCCAGTACTGGATAGGGAAAGACAGGCAGATCGCTGCGGCTTGGTCACCAGCCAGTCTACCATAATCAGTAAGTTCCAGGCAGTTGAGAAAGACTATCTCAAAACAACAAGATAGAAAATGCTCTCAGGAATGAAACACAAGCTAGAATTCTGTCTTCATACCAACAGCTACACACATGCACCAGCACACAGATTTCTGTAATTTCTCCGATCAGAAAAGTTTCTGCATTACAGGAAAATGAGAATTTTAAAGGAATCTCTTCAATTTTTTCCCTGTTCATCTTCAGTGGGTTTTAAGAGTCTCAGTTGTTAGGATTATGTGTCCCTGATAAATGCCAAAAGTTTTGTACTCTTCATTTTCATGTTTGGCAACTCTCTTCATTTGCACCACACACCCAAACTGCAGCCATGAGAGTCCTAAGCTGATTTTTGCACAACACTGAGAACAACTGAAGTGAAATTCTTTAGTGTAGAGATCTGTGTTCAAGTCCGGAGTGGCAATGCCATACCTGTAGACCTCAGTAGTCGACCTTCTGCTTATTTCCTTCCTTAGTTCACTCCTATACAACTTAATTAAAATGACGAACTAGCCAGGCTTTTCATCTTGGTGCTAACTGCTCACAGATGTTAATCCACACATCCTTACTCAGTTCTAGTCTATTAAAAGGATTGTTCTGGTTACCACTGAAGCAACAACAACAATAACAACAAAAACAAAACAAAGCAAAATCCCCCAAAACCTAGACTTAATCCCTGCCTATTTCCCATATACCACTTATACAAGAAATATATATATGTGTGTGTGTACATATATATACATAGTACATATATGTAATATATATAATATATACACACATATATATTCATTGCTATTTTATATATATAAGTATATATAAATATATATATATAAATACATATATAAAATAGCAATGAAAAGTTTAGCCTGAGATAGGTTAGAAGGTACTGTGTGCTTAACTGTGAAACGGACTTACGCATTATAAATAATACAGGACGTTAGAAAAGTGATCGTTTGCCCATTCATGAATCATTTATTGCTATTTACACTGGGCCAGGATTCACTCCTTACAAATTTCCTTAAAACTCCAGAATCACACATCTAGCTTCCTTCTTGACACTGCCAGCATAGACCTATAAGGCACTAAGAACTGCACAATGGACTTAGAATTTTGGTCCTGAGCACCTGTCCTCAGACACTTTTCTACTGAAGGGCAATTTGGTTCTGAAAGCAGGTCAAAACTTAACATCAGGGGCCAGAGAGATCTCTTAGCAGTGAAGAGCACTTGCTGCTCTTGCAGAGGACCTGGGGCCAGTTTCCAAGAGCTACATTTACAGGCTCACAGCCACCAGTAATCCAGTCCCATGAGACAGGATGCCTTCTGTGGGTACCAAGCATGAACACAGTGCAGCAGATACATGCAAGCAAAGTATTCAATTACATAAGATAAAAATAAACTCTTAAAAGAAATGTGTGGAGTAAACTCAGACTGCTCTTTTTTTCCACACTTGGTAAGCAACTCATAGCAAAGCCTAGTAGGTCTGTTATTAAAATGTATCCAGAATCCAAACACTTCTCACAAACCTGAGAGAAAACCATACTGGACTTTAAGTTGAGTTCCTGAAATGGCTTTCAGACTACTAATGTTCCTGCTGCTCCTAATTTTGCCTTCTGTAGCCATAGAGCCTGTCACTATCTTCTCCAGACTCTCAAATTCATGAGTTGGAATTCAGATTCATAGGATGAAGGGGTTCAAGGTGGAGAGATTAGATTCTCATCTTTCTAAACTCAGCCATGCTCTTCAAGGCGGCATCCCACGTGATCCTCTATTGGAATAAACCAGAATTGCTTGCTGAAAGCACAGAGTCCCATCATCTCCACCCAGCTCTAGAAAATTACCAGAGCCTGCAGGTGAAGGATGTACAGGTATAGTAGCTTCCACATGAAGTTGAAGCAAGCAAAAATTGTCAAAGCACCTTCTTGCAAAGTGACCAATGCTCTCATTAACAAATTCGTTCACTAAATTACCTTATGCAAACACATCCAGAAGAAAAAGCCTCCTGAAATGCACCATCATCTTCACACTTTGCAGCCAGGGCAGAGATTTCTGATGTTTTTCTTCATTGTGTTCCATGCATAAATTCTGGAGTTACCCTTGAGGGCACACTGGCCATTGGAATCAAGAGGCCTTGCGGTCAGTAGTACTGACACTTAGCAGTTCTAGGATGTGATCGAGGTATCTAGTCTTCTGATTTGTCATCAATAAGTTTTAGTTAAGCATGTTAAACTTTCTAATTGGCACATGATAATTGCACATACTTATGGGGTGACATGTGATATTTCAATCTATGTATTCATTGCCTAATGTCCAGATCAGGGTAAGTGTATTTATTTATTCAAACGTCTGCCATTTATTTGTGGTGAAAATGTTAAAAATTCTTTCTTTTAGAATTTTAAATATATTGTATGCTTTTGTAAACTGGTAACTTCTTTTTGTTTTCAGTTTAGGAATTTTAATTTGTAAACTAACTGAAGCAAAAAAACATGATAAAACATTAATTTATAAGCCCCAACACACACACACACCCCAAAAATATTTTTAGGAAAATGGTTTTATACACAGGATGAAATTATATAAATTCCAAATGTATGGATCAGGGTTGTCTTTATCCATGGTGAATTCTTTATCATCTCATTTACTGCTGGTAAAATAACTAGATAAAATCAAAAGAGATCTTGGAAAAATAGTTAATTAGTATCAAATAATTTAAAATATTTTACACAAGTAAAAATTATAATTTAATTTGAAAAACTATTGGTATGAACAGCATACACACATGTATGTATATAATCTGTGACAATGTTATACTATTAATAAGAGTTAGAAAATAGAATGTTTTTTAATCTTTGACTGATCTCAAATCCTTTTAAGTTTTATAGGGGTAATGAGTGTGAAATTTTTTGGACTTCAGGCTTCCATGCAGAGGTAATCATAGCCCTAAATTCAAGAGCAATATTACTTTGTGAAAACTCAAACTGTGACTTGTCAAAGGACTTGGTATACAACATTACACTGTGGTCACTTATCACTCAGAGGCATATTCAGGACCAAATGACTTTCAGTTAGGCACGGTTAGTGCAACAGGTGTTTTTTCATTCATTATTTACTATATCCTTGAACACTGAAATCTAAGAGAAAAAAAGAAAAGTCGATTGTGCTGAAAGCACCCTGACTTCAACACATCCCCAGTTCTGGAAAGTTCAGCACAACATCTATATCTCAACTGGGGATTCCAATGACTAAGCAGATTTCTGCCCCAAATCTTAAAGTAAGGAGGGACACTGTACTTTATCCTTGATGCTCAAACCCAGGCACAGAGGAGCAGCACTACCTGCTACAATAAAAGCACTAATTTAATGTTTATATAATTTGACAATTGGCAAGAAACAAGTTTCAAATGAAAACACCACATATTCCAAAAAAACTTCCAATATACTACTCTGATTTTGTACCAAAGTTAACTAAGCATTTTGAAAAAGTATTTCTGTTTCAGAGTCAGGAAAAGAAAGACAGAAAAACAACCCCAGACATATCTTGACTTTAGAGGTCTAACTACCAGCATTTACAGTCATTGTTGATAGGCAATCTATAAAGAAACTCATATTCTGGGCTCTTCTTCCAAACTAGGACTTATAAAACAGAATTCACTGAAATGAAATGTCATATTTTTTTTTTTTATTCCATGCTGCACAGTTAACAAATCCTAGGAAGCAGAGAACTTCTCAGACGCACACCACACATCTATATGACAGATCTAAGAGAAAGAAAATCAGCTCTCTGAATGTTAGCAATGCTTCTGGGAGATCCCCCTCCTCCTCTCCGGCTCCCAAACAACAAGAAGGTAGAAGACTCTAGGTCACACATATCTTGATCTGAAGCCGAACACCCAAACCTCCCAAATTGTAGCATCTGTCTCCATAATAACAGTTCAATCAAGGGAGGCTGTTTGCCAAGAATACAGTACCATTATGAGGGTTCTGGGTCTGCTCATTTCATCATCACTTTCCAGAGGCACAATTTCATGGGATGGTTCCTCCTGGCGTCTCCTACAAATGTGTGGACAGCTCCTCTGGACCACAGAGCGAAATGCTTGAAGTAGAACAATGCTGGCAGTGCAGCCCATCGCTGCATCCTGGAGCCTACAGAATGACTTCTGTGTTGATGCTATGTTTGAAAAACAGTGGCTTCTTGTCCCTGAGAACAAGCCTACACGGCAGCTGCAGCCAGCTCACCCTCCAATCACTTGCTTGAGCTCTGATCATCTGATCACGGCCAAATAGCTTGGATGCAGAGATGGGAAAGATTTGATCCATGGAAACTGAACACACTCAACAACATCAGAGTGTTTCATCCACAGAAGGTTTCTCAATGCAGTTTGAAAGCATGGTTTCTGTTTATTACAGTGACTATCTTAGATTACTGCTTCAGAGCCTTGGGTAAATATATCTTTCCTATTCATATACACATGCACGCATGCACACACACACACACACACACACACACACACACACACACACACACACAC
>CAJQZJ010013540.1:3753733-3765680 GCA_907164525.1 Lophiomys imhausi
GTGTGTGTGTGTGTGTGTGTGTGTGTGTGTGTGTGTGTGTGTGTATGTGTGTGTGTATGTGTATCAGGCTGGCTTGGAAATATCACACTCTTAGAACAAAGTCCCAAGTGAGTGAGACAACTCTAACCCAGAGAAAGGTTCTCAGCCTCCTCCAGTGAGTCAACTTTACATTCCTCCCTACTCTTAAACCAAGATTTCCTGGGGCATTGGTCTCTCTGTCACTCTGTCTCTGTTTCTCTCTCCCTCCCCCCCCCTCTCTCTCTTTCTGTGTGTGTGTGTGTGTGCATGCACACGCACACATGAATGTGTGTGTATGTGTGTGCCATGTGTCCAAGCCAGCAGAGCTCAGCTTCCCCGTAAGTGGAGTCTGTAGGCTCAGAACTCGGAGAGCAGAAAAAGCATGTTTGTCACCTTCCTTCTTCCCCAAACCCAATTAAGACATCATGGAGTAGTATAAAAGGGATTAATGAGAAGGGGAGATAGGGTTCCTTCAGCAGGGGAGAATCTGAGTATCACAGAAAAATGAAAAGTTAATGTGATCACACTATCCTGTAACTAAAAGTGAAGGATCAAGGAGTGACAGGGGTTCAGAAGGAGGGTGCAGTACTAGGAGTCCAGGAAAGGCTACCAGGTGGAGGAATCAGGCAAAGGATGAGAGAAATCAACTAGACCCCCCATCCCCTAGCATTCAATGTGCAGCACACCAGGTTTCCCTGACAACACTTGCAAGAAGGAGGGAACTTCTTCCACAACACCTAGCATCCATGTGTTGGTACCTCACAGAAACTCTTGCTTGGCTTTGGCAGGGGCAGTATCTTGCCTGCCTGCCAGTCTGGTTCACACATCTTTGAAGAAAACTCTACAACTGACACACTGGTTACTCTAAGAGCTCAACCAGAGGTTGTCACTATGACCAAATGAAGAAGGAACCTTAAAGTGTCCATCTGTCCCCACAGCCAGGTACCCCGCCTATGGAAATCTTGCCATAGATATAGTTAACATATAGGAAAATGGACCATACATAGACTCAATATGTCTGAGCAACATGGCTCCAGTCCAAAGGGATTCTTGTCCTGATGATAGCTTGGTGGAAAGGCAACCAGCAAGCACAGGGAACAAGTATACAAGCAGCTTCAGCCTCAGAATCCAACTGGATTATGTAGGAAGTGTATCATCAAGGAACTTGATTAACTCCTCTGAATTTCAGAGGTATCCAGTGCAAAATGAGCACGCATCATTTATACTCGATTCTATCAGTGTAAGTACTGCAACTAATATAACTGATATAACTGAAACAGAGTCTGGTTCATAGGAGTTGTTGAGAAATCAAAAGGGATGTTTCCTTCGCTAGTGAGAGTGTTGCGTGCTTGCTCTCCTCCATTCTTAGCCTCTAGGTTCAGAATAGAAGTGATATTGCCCCACAGAGGCCTTCCCTGACAGACCTTGCCTCACAGCCCTAAGTCTCAACCCATAGAACTGAACCCTGGTTCCAACACACAAGCTGTAACCTTCTGATTGATTTAAGATGAAACTGTGTTTCATTAAAGCTAAGACTACTCTTCCTTGGATATGGAACACATATCCTGTGTTCACCTTCCAGTCTGTCTTCTATGTATGATAACAATGTAACGGATGCACTAAGAAAGCACAGAGCATGCACTGTGTGCTTAGCACTCCTCTGACTTTATGCACATTGATTTACACATACATCCACCTATAGGATAGGGCTATGATCACCCCCTTTTTGCCACTGTGTAAACTGAGGTACAGAGAAGCCAGATGGCTCACAGAATTGCAGCTGCAGTGAAGGGCAGACGCAAAATTTGAATTTTGTTACCTGGTTTCAGAATCTCGTCTTACAAGCAATTCTGAATGTTAAACATGTCAACTCTAACTTTTGTCCTCCAAAGACAGATTTATACTAGACAAACCTCGGGTGCGAGGAACAGTATAAGGGAAGAAACCCTAGGAAATACTGGGCACATCTGTCTCCCATAGAAGACTGTGAGATTTCTTGGATCACAATTGCAGAAGGGACTTTATCAGTCCTAGAAAACTGTTAGGGTGATGATTGGTTTGTGTCACATTTTAGGGGGTATTTAAATAACTTTAAATGCAACAAATTTGACAAGAGAAGTTTTGAAAACTGTTTAACATGAGAAATGTTCATTGGCAGGAATGATTTTGGCCTTCCAACCAACGTGGCCACCACCAATGTGTATATTTGGAATATGGAAATACAACTGGCATACTATGTAATACCTTGCTGATCTTAATGATATGAGAAGGTGGATAACACCAAATGCCCCCAGAATGGGGGTCCTTGAGATTCAGCTCACACATTGGCCATGTCACAACTAATTAAGGTACTTGTCTTCAGAGACAATGACAGTCTGATGGTGACCACCATATATGCTGATAGAGTTCACGTCTCTCCTAGACTCTGTGTTCCTGTCTTTCCATCTTTTTGTGCTGCACTCTGCTGAGGTCTCTGATGGAGGAAAATTGGAAAGACACGGAGACCAAGGCAGAGAGCCCACGAAACCCATCTGCTCATTTAAAATACAGCAGATCTTTGCATGAATCTTTACATAAATGAAGTTTTGTGGGATGAACAAATCGATCAGTAGAAACATAAGGCTAAAATCATCACTACTTCCACCACCGTCATCAAGATCTTGAGTTCACTGGACTTCTTGTTAGATCTCGCAGAGGTTCAGCTGTTTCTGAGCAAAAGTGACCCAAAGGAGAAGCATACTTGAAGATGAAGGGAAACTAGACTTTACTTCTGGGTTGAAGTAAAACCAGTTCACAGGATTTGGCTGTTTCCCAGGGCAGGGATTAGGAAGGATTTCATCCATATCTGTCTCCAGACAGTAAGTCCCTTCACATAGTGTCTGAATTGAGTGTCTAGAAAGTGTGTATCAGGGCCTTCTTAGTTGAAAGGTGGAAATTATGAGCACTAGAGTGATTCTTCCTACGTCATCAGCTTGCTTCTCGCATACCTACTTCAACTCAAGGACTTAGTGAATGCATAAATTTCAGTAGTAACCAATGACCTTTTTTTTCCATATTTTTGTTTGTAGGGTTCTTCTCTTTCCTTCTTTCTCTCTTCATTTTCACCTAATTATAGTGGCCTCCTTCTTACAGGCATCTTTCCCATGTGCTGACTGAGCTGTACAATTAATCATATTGGGAACCAGCATGTGGTTCTTTTGTTTTAAAAACACAGGTGTAGTTGCCAACTCCTCCTTTGTCTTCATTTTCTTCCCTTTGGTGCAGCACAAAAGCCAATTATTCTTTTGTTGATGCATTTAGATGCATCAAGGAATTATCCTTCATTCTCTCTAAGTGAGCTTCCTGCTGAGTGCATGGATAATTTAAATGTTCCATTAATATCATGTATTACATTTCTCAGGTGTCTATGTTGCATTGAACATAGTAAATCTTTCTTCTTCTTCTTAACGATAGAACCATTAAGCAAAAAATCAGGAAGCTGCCTGCCAAAATTTAAGTTCCCATTGAGTCAGTTACTACCTTTCTCAGCCTGAGCAAAATTTTAAAACCCGTTTCCTTTTCTATTAAAGCATGATTACTCATAAGGACCCAACACACACATCCAGGGCTCACCCCAGCATCCTTTGTAGCTCATCCTTATTGAGAAAGAGAAGACGTAGGGGTCTCCTGATAGTGCCTGTTTTCTCCCCACCTCCTCCACATTTTTTCCCACCTGCCTTTTGTTGTTCATGGACACACAACGTTCCCTGGGTGATGGGGGAATAAGAATTTTGGATATGCCTCCCCTGTGTTTTGAAGTTAGTTTCCATGGCAACGGGTCACAAGCTCCAGAACCATATGCAGTCATTTTCCACAAGTAAACAATGTAAAATATTATAACAATGCTTGGTTAGTTAGCTTAAGGTCTTTCATTTCGCAACCTCAGCTCTTCTAATCACAGTCAAAGACCCGGGAAGAAACATACAGCATTTCTGCAGAGCTAGATAGAGACCGCTCAAGTTTTGTTTTACAAAGCTTATGGGAGCAGTTTAGGGGGCAGGTTCTCCCGCTCTCACTACTACCTTACATGGGACCCTGCAGAAGCTTGCTGAACTGAACTGCCAGCAGCCTTTGGTCAGAAACAAACAATTCCTACTCGTGTGCTGATCCAATAAGCATATGGAGCAGTCAATTAGAAATAGAAGGATGTTCCAGTTGAAGGCAAGCATACACAGCTTCATCGGACTGTGGTCAGTCTTGCCATCAAGCCAGCTTATCGAGAAGCAGCCATTGGACAGGACCTCGGCTGTGCTCTTGGTGGGGGACCCAACGTTGCATTATTCCAGTGTGGAAATTAGGAAGTGGCTCAAAAGCAATAAATATGTGCTTTGAAGTCAAAGAGATCTGATTTTGATTCTGGTTTTTGTCATCTAGAACAGGACTTCAGTTTTCCTCAACTGTCCAATAAGTGTTGTAACAAAGGGAGTATTTAACACTGGCATAAATATTTGTAGCTATTATTTGCCACTACTATTAAGGCAACTATGTTTACCACGTTCTCCTAAGCAATCAAAAGACAAAGCCTTGGTATTAGAATAATATACAAAGCCAAGAGAGATAGAGCAGGAAGTGTTACTGGCTGTACCTGTCCAGTGAAATGATCTAAGTACATGGCTGAATGAGCTAATTTAAAATATGAACTACCCACAAAGGAAATGATCAGTCACAAAAGAAAGGGCCAGTGCTAGCCAATCCAGCAAAATTAAAAATATTTTAGAAATATCAATGCCCATGGTATCTGGGATTCATCCATGTTGTTGTGAGCTGTAAACGGTGTAACATTTGATATGAATGACAAAGTGTTGAGCCCCGTGTCTTAAGGAGGATTCAGAATGACACTGATGTTCCCAGGAAAATCAGATGATGTCCAGGAACCATAATTTAGGGTCAGGGAAATCTCTGTGACATTCTAGGAAGAACTTCTACTTTGACAAGCACTTTATGTGACTCACGATGGAGAGTTAAGTGATTAAACTGAGCTATTTTCAAAAGTTAGCTGTGGGAAAAATATTCTCAGCTGACAACAGGTAAATATGTGATTAGCTGTAGTTTCTGCACTTGTTCTATTTCATTTCTCATGCTCACTTTTGCTTTTGAGTCATGGCAGGAATTAGCCACCCACGTCCTAAACATCCCAACTGAAATCTCATTTACAATAATCACGAGTTGCTTTTCAAACATAGAGATGACAGTCTTCAAAGCCATTGACAGATGTTCTTCCAAATCAATTAGGAAGATGAGAAGAGGGCTGGTAACTTGAGTACATCTGAGTTTTGCTGCTTTTCCAGAACCAGGAGTCTAACTACCCCCAGATAAAGACATTTCAAAGAACATAGGACAAGCCAAGGTTTAAACAAGAATGGGGGTGGGGTGTGGAGTTAGTCATACGATAATGGTCACCTTTTTAAAACTAAAACTTACCCTTCTTTTTTTTTTAAATAAATCTAGTACTTTATTCTTCTGACATTTGAAGCCAACCCTGTTCTCCAAGAGGCTGCGCAGTCTTCACTCTTGCCTGATGTGGTGGGAGAACAGGGATGAAGGTGTTTCTTAAGTAATAATAAGTAAATGAGATAATCTAGCCTGATGCCTGGGATCAGAAAAGCCCTGTGAAAGGAGTCTTATAATTTGTGAGCTCGCTGAGCAAGACCCATCATCTCCAATTACACAGCCAATGAGTCCAGTGTACCTTCCATTGCCAAAGGCTCTGGCAGTCATGGAAAAGCAGAAACCTCCGGTAGTGGGTGGGGAGAAGCTCCGGCTTCCAGCATTTTCAAAGAGAAGAATGCATGGCAGAACGCAGGTTGTTGATGTTTACCCTTTAGGCAAAGTGTCATTATCCTGTTTTCTCTTCAAGTGCAGAAGTGAACAAACAGAAAGAAGGCCCATTTTTGCACTAGCGGAACTTCAATTTGTCTATGGAAAGTATCTGTCTCCTACCTCCCTCCCCTAGGCCTTCTCTGTCTTCCCTTAACAATGACACAACACCAAGCTGCCAGATGGCAAAGCCACAGTTCAAGTGGAACTTTTCTTTGTGACTGCTTGGTCATGGGAAGGGAATGGCCACCAGACGAGTATTGCTTCTACCTTGAAAATCCCTTAAACAAGGATGCAAAAAACATTGCCTAAATCAAGTTGCGTGTGTTCTTTAGTTTTTAGAAATATGTATATGATCAAGATACAATCCTAGCATACTTTGCAAATTAGCTTAATTGAACTTTAGCCAGGGACTGGTTGCCACCCAACAGAAGGATGAAGAGACGCTGGGAGCACACTGTGGTTGGTTGTTACTATTCATGGGCCATTGCAAAACTTTCCATACCAGTAGTGACATGTTATATCACTGAGACATTAATTCAATGTATGTGACTTACTATTAGACAGGGTCTCACCATGTAGCTATGGCTGGGCTGAAATTGAACTATGTAGATTAATCTGTCCTTGAACTCAGAAATCTACCTGAGTCTGTCTCCTGGGGTCTGAGGTTAAAAGCATGTGCCATCATGTCTAGCATAATTTAAAAAACAAAACAAAACAAAACAGCTATAAATTGGAAGTAGGAAGCATCCACAGGAAAGGTCACTAAAATACACCCACAGACAGGTTGCCTCTTTCTATTAGCTTCTATGTTAGCAGGGTTTGGCAAGTAATCCCTGCTGGTAATGTCTGTTGAAAGCTTCCAGGGAAGAGGGTCATGTCCAGTGTCAGCAGACACCTTTTCCTTCCTACCTGTAGGTTAGCTCAGCCACTCTTTCACCCACTTCCGGTTGCTCTCCCTCTACTTTTGGAAGTACATACCCAGTGCGGAGGAGGGAGACAGGCATATCCCAGGGCCTTGTTGGCCAGACAGCCTAGCCAAAAACTCCAGGGAAAGTCAAAGTCAATTTCAAAGACATAAGGTAGAAACTGGTAGAAAAAGAAACTCAAAGAGACTCTGGTTTCCAGATAATAAGGCCCACAGCTAGAGAATCCTAGATCTGAAGACAGATTCTCAAAGGAAAGATTAGTGGCTGAGACAGAGTAAAGAAACCAAAGGGAGAGGAAGGAGAAGGTGGGTGAGTGGGCATGGAGATATGAACACAATCTGCCAAGTAGAGGTGCTGTCACTCCAGCTCTGTCTTCTCTGTGTTTTCTCTCATGCCAGTGTCTTACGCGGCAAAATTCCTCCACACTGTCAGATTTCCCAGTGACCCGCACACACGCCCCCATGTTTCAAATATTTCAGTTCTTAACACCACTCCCTCCTGGTAGCTGTTAATTTCCAGGAACAAAATGAAGGGGACGGTCCACATGGCGAAAGGCTTCCCATTCCCAGTTAGAATTTCACATGCTCTAAGGTTGTCATAAGTTTCTTTAAAAATTTTGCCTCTGTCGCTGGTGTGTGAGTCAACACTGGCAGCTGAATAAAAATGAATGAATAAGCAAGCAGCAAGCGAGTATCACCAAGACGTCTCAGAAGCATCTGGGATTTCTTGGCTCAACACTGTGGTGTTACTTGTATGTCTGTTGCTCTCTTCAAATATTGACACAGATCCACCCCACATTCTCCTTCTTCCTGATGCGAGTGGAGTTCTTGCTCCTTTGGCCCTATTTCTGTGAACTTTTGTCTTCCAGGGTCACTCTCTGTCCATTACTGCCCTCCTCTCTACTTGCTCTTTCCGATAAGTAGCACAAAATCTTCTCCCACACAGAGAATAAACAAAACAACATCTCGTTTAACCTTGAAATGCCTGTGACGATCTTTGGCCTTCCCTCATTGGCAGACAGAAAAATTCATCTACAGATCCCACTTTCCCTTCATCCTTTGCCGTATACTTTTAATCCAAGGGTGTCTACCACCAACATTCAACTCCATCAAAGAGGTCAGCCCCAGTTAATGCTTTTATATAGTAAAAGAGTAGTGGGAGTTCTTAGATGAATTTCCCCCTGTAAAGTGTTGCTCTGGAAGCCTCACAGAACTAATCTTGTGAGGATCCTCTGTAGAGTGACATCAGAAATGTCACTGTGGTGAACGAGACTCTGCTAAATGACATTGGTATATCAGCTTTCCTTCTCTGTTGTCTCTCTTCCTTTCCTCATTGAATTAGTAGTTACAGGGTGCTGCTGGATAGTATCCTAGGTACTAAGAATAGAGAATAGAGTAATACACACATCCCCCACTCTCACATACACTAATGCAAATATATGTAAAAAATGATTCTTTTCTGAGGTAATGCTACTCCTAGATGTCATCATTTGTTCTGATGGATTCTTTAGAGTGTAGTTTGATTTGTTGGCAATAATTTTGATAAAGAAAATATTAAGTCTAAAGAGTCAGCCGTTCCCAGGTTCCCAGCCTGAGAGCTGCAACTTTACAGAACCCAACAGTGGACAGTGATGTGTATTGTACTGCATAGCAAATGCTCAGACAAGCTCAGCCATGCCTTGAGAGCAATATCGTGTGTGATATCACAGCAGCCCATGGATCATCCTTCAGACTGCATTCTGTCTGATGTCGGATGGCACCAAAGCAATTAGTGTTAGACTCACAAGTGACCTTGAGATAGAAAAACCAGTGCGTTTTCAAGGGGGAAAGAATGTGACTTTCAATTTCATATTCCTTTTATGCAAAAATACAGCTGTCTCTAAGGAAGACTCACGAAGTCACAAGGGTTATGTCTTATCAGCTGTAGAACAGCATTGAGGTCACTTATCTCTTTCTCTCTCTCTCTCTCTCTCTTACACACACACACACACACACACACACACACACACACACAATCACTTTTGCACATCACAGGAAACTGACTTCGGTTTCACTGATTCACTTTCTAATTGTCTTTGGTTGGCATTAAAAAACCCAAAGAGAGATTTCTGAATGTTAAGGTTCTCCTGGCAGCTAAAAATGAATGCTTCATTCATCATAATAATTATAGAGTCAGTATAATCACTACCAAATTCCTATGTGGAAAACTTCTAGGAGAACACCCTAGTGAGGGAAGAAGACTCTGTGCTGTTCTGAGCATTTTCTGTCATCATTTCATGGAAAGCAAGAGTACCACTCTTGTCAGGAGGCCGAAAGAACTTCAACATGTCCACAGTGTCTCAAGGATGTCCATGTGAACAGCAGGGCCTCTGTGTCCTCCCCTTTGAGAAAGGTACAGAGAACTCAAGCTGTCACTATGGAGGAAAGACAACCAGTAGAAACTGTGTTTATTTGGTCCAGAGTGTACCAATTGGAGAGTTAACTTACTGAAAAATGGTTTAATGCTATTTTATGTCAACAACAGGCAGATGAGGATTTTTATGGGCCCTGATGTGTTGTCTTCAGAGTTTTTAATCACCAAACTATGTAAAGATAATATCATCCCATTCAGACTGCCAGAGCTACTACAAGCAGAATGTCATACTCAGTATAAATACATTTCTCATATTCCCAATGGATAGAGAAGTCCCAGACCAACACAGAGAGTCAGGAGAGGGGTGTGCCTTCTAGGTCACAGATGTCCTCTCCTCCTGGAAAGAGCTGCCTAGGGCTTGATTTTCACTGATGAGGACTCTGGCCTCTAACAGTTGGACTCTGAATACCTCATCCTGGTTTCTGTCTTGGGATTGAGACTTCAGCATTGGAGTTCTCAAAAGGACAGAAAACTTTCAGACCACTGTGACTACGGAGGGCCAGTTAATTCAGCCAAGAGGTTTAGACATGGTTTCTTAGAAGCTATTCGCTCTAGGTCATGAATGTTGGATAGCTGGTACAGGTAGAAAAATGAAAATAAGTTCCTCAAAGATGAGAGGCTCTGGTTTCAGAAGCAAACAGCCTCGTAAGGTAAACAGGCTGGCATTTTCCACATAGGCATTGCCTCCTGGGGTCCATGCAGAGGACACTTCAAGAGCAAGCGTTCTTGTCATACTGCCTCGCAAGAAGGAACTGCTCTCCCCAATGCCACTTATTCATGGTCTCATTTCTCCAGGTCTCTGTCCCTAACTGCACTGTTGATAAGGGCAGCTACAGCAACATCAAACTTTCTCAGTGAGTTTAAGAAAGACACTGCTTCTGCTTCTGAAAGCCAATTATTGACAGACATACCATTAATATTTTGGTTTTCCTGGCAGTGATTTGATCAACTGTTCAATTCTCCCGAACTCATGAGAATATTGAAACTCAGTGTTTCAGTGGTTACTGATGGTTAGTGATGGTGGTTACTCTGTCACAGGAGAAGGTTCATAGACTCAGCCAGTTAGTCGTTTATATCCACATTTACCGATGGAAAGGAAGTAGTGATGGTCCCTGTTTAACACAGTTTCCAGGGCAAGATTGTCCTAGATACTGATTACCCACTTCAGAATTGGTATGACCAGATCAGTGTGGTCTCTACAACGTTCAGAGATAA
Source organism: Lophiomys imhausi (assembly GCA_907164525.1). Taxonomy (NCBI): domain Eukaryota; kingdom Metazoa; phylum Chordata; class Mammalia; order Rodentia; family Muridae; genus Lophiomys; species Lophiomys imhausi. The sequence goes on from CAJQZJ010013540.1 coordinate 3,764,164, forward strand.
CAACAATGATGACACAATGACAATGATGACACCAAAAAAAAGAAAGCCCTTAAAAGAAAGCTCTGTGAGTTACACATTCCACATCTGTTTGAGGGTGGTAACCAATTTAGGAAGGTGACATTTTTGAATCAGTGTTTGGGCTAAACACACTGATGGCAGGAGGTGGAAGTGGCTCTTTGTTTCACTATCCCACCATAGGACTGTATCGTACGAGCAGAACTATCCTAGCAAAATGCTTCACTCCATGACAGAGAAGAGAGCCATAATCCTGAGGTATTTCCTTCCTTAGTTTACTGAGTAGACGTTTAAATAAATGAATGTTTTCCAGGCTTGGGATATAGAAAAGTTGGTAGGCTGCTCCCCTAGCATGCAGGAAGCATTGCATAAAACTAGGGTTGCTAGTGTATCTCTAGACCTTAGTCGCTGTTCCATTGCTGTGAAGAGGCACCATGAGCAAGGCAACTCTTTTAAATGAAAGCATCTAATTGGGAGCTTGTTTATGGTTTCAGAAGTTACGGTAGTTCCTTGTCATTATGCTGGGGAGCATCGAGACAGGCAGGCATGGTGCTAGAGAAGTAGATGAGAGTTACATACATCCATTTCCATAGTCAGAGAGAGACTTGGCCTGGTATAGGCTTTTGAAAGCTTAAGGCCTACCCTTAGTGACACACTTTCTCCAACAAGGCCATACCTCCTAATATAGTGACAGTTTTGGAATTTTGGTTTCTTTAAAGACACAGAAACATTATAAGAACATGTTTTCATTTAATCCCAGGAGTGAAGATATGGGGCTGTTTTGCAGCAGCTGATTATAATTCGCAGCAAGGGCATGGTTTTGTCAGCTAAGGATAGTTTCTGCGATTGTATGACCTTTGGAATTCTGGGGACTTTTCAGGGGCTATGTAAATGCTAGGACCTAGAGAGGGTGGATGGGTTGTTGGCTGTTGTTGGTTGTGGTTTGTTAAGTAGTTGTGAACAAAGAAGAAACAATAGCAAGAAGAAATTAAACTTCTTGGTGGCAAAGATACAACTTGCCCAAGGAGCTCAATGCCTCTAATCAGCAGGAAATAGTCTAAGAATAAAGTTGCCCCCTTTTAGACCCCTGACTTTATCCAGGGATCTCTTTCTTTTCCTCTCTATCCTTTTTCTCTCTTATCTAGTGTTAGGGGGTTGAAAGGGTGGAAGAAAAGGTGTGAGGAAGGGTGGAAGAAAGAGGAACCCACTAAGTGGCAAAAAGCCAGTTACATCCTAATCCTTCTCAAATATTGCCATTCCCTGGTGACTAAACCTTCAAATATATGAGCCTATGGGGGGCATTCTTGTTCAAACCACCACAGCTATAATCCTAACTCTTGAGAGGCAAATATTGGAGAAGCATAAGTTCAAGAGTAATATGAGGCCAGCCCATATTACCAATGACCCTCTCAAAAACAAAACCAAGAACCCAAACAAACAAAGAACTGGATTGTCTGTGTGTGTGTGTGTGTGTGTGTGTGTGTGTGTGTGTGTGTGTGTGT
>CAJQZJ010013540.1:3765690-3817884 GCA_907164525.1 Lophiomys imhausi
TGTGTGTGTGTGTGTGTGTGTGTGTGTGTGTGTGTGTGTGTGTGTGTACACGCAAAGGCAAGCCTCAAACAGAGCAATGCATTTCACTTATTTTGTTCTCAAATGGAAAGTTGTTTCCAGTGATTATCTTTGTGCTAAGTTCTACAGACCAGTGTTTATATTTCTTTAACATTGCTGATCACCTTCCAGCCTGCTAAAACTACAAGGAGTACTTTATTTTAAAAGCTCTCTAAAATGCAGCTACATTGTCAAAAAGGGCCAAGGATCCCTAAACTATGGGAGAAAGAGCATCATCTTTCTTCTATTTGAGACATTCCAACTGGAGACTCACAACTGCTTACCTGTGAGTCACAGCAGAGCTTCCTGTTTGATGCAGCCTGGTCTCTCGAAAGTACTTCTCACAACAGCAAAATCAAGGGATATATAATAATAATCATAAAATGATGACTAACATTTCTTAAGCTCCCTGTGTGCTTCCCACTTTCTTATCTTATCTATGACGCAAATATATTGTTATCACCATAGTAGACTGAGTGGTACCCTATTCCCCAAGGCATGCCCCCTCCAATCTCTAGAACACAGAACAAAGGCTGTCTTTGGAAACATGAGTATTTAGAGATGAACTACAGATCTGAAAGTAAGAGCATGTTGGATCATGCAGAGGAGAAGACACAGTGTGAGGAGAAGACAAGCAGAGAAGACCTCGGGAAGCTGGGGGCAGGCACTGGAGTCATACAGTCTGGACTTCCAAAATGCCTGGTGCTGCTGGATACTGGACAAAACATCGCAGTCCCTCCCCTGAGAGAGTGTAGACTCACCAACTTGCTTTCAGATTGTGGATTGCAACAGGGCATATTTCCGCCATCATATGTCATGTGGGATGGCCATTTGCTACAACAGCTGAAGGAAACTCATGCACCTCATGAGTTTCTCATGCTGAGAAACCTGAAGCTCAGAGAGGTTCAGGTAACTTCCAAGGGCTGCACATCTAAGCATTAATTTATGGAAGGAGGGTTATGTACTGACCGAGAGTTTCCTTACTCCACCTATGCTCTGATCACAAAGCCACAGGATGGCTTCCCAGTCTACGAAGCACCTGTTTACCTAAGAGGGAATTAAGAGATAGGCTTGCGACTAATTCAATCATCTCCCACTGGAGATTCTTCCAACTGTAGACAGACTGCTGTCCAAAAAGGACAAAACTTGGAAGCAGATAAGTCAACAGCCTGGCTCTGCCAAGACAAGGTAGGCAAGTCCTTCATAATTCCTGCTCTACAATCAATGTCTGTCAGAGAAATGGGACCAAATGACTGAAGATCGATGCTGTAATGTATGGAGAGAAAATGGGAACTGTCCAGGCAGCCACTGGTATGTCATTTCTTAGTTTTGGAAGCTGCAGGCCCTGTACTTCCTATAAAATCAGATATATTTATCCTTCTCAGGTCTCTGAGGTGGTTGAAGAATAGATAGCTAGAGTCTCATAATTAAATTTTGAGTTGTTTAGGAGTCAAGAGAGTGTTATAGATCTAGGAAGATACTTTTAAAATTGTGTTGCAAGTTAGTATGAAAGCTGAGTTAGATATAGAACTTTAAACTCATGGAGATGGTTAGATAGTAGAAAGTTAAAGTCAGGTGCCAAATACATATGGACTGGACATTGGGAATGTATGCTAAGCCATATAACCCTCATAACTGTGGCCTAATTACCTCTGTTGTTTTGTATTGTATTTATTATTATAAGAGAAAGAGCCATTTGTTGGACTGAAAGGGGGAGCTGTTCGGGGAAATAAGATATACCTTAAACTTTAAAAAAAAAGGGAAGAGGATGGGGGGGTTGAGGGTGGGAGGGTGGGACTGGAAGGGGGAGTAGGGAGGGGATTGCCATTGAGATGTAACTTGAAGAAATAAAAAAAAATTTAAAAAAGAGGGAATTAAGGATGTTGAATGTGTGCTGAGGCAGAGTTTCAAGGCAAGTTCATCCTGCAGCTTTCTGCCTCCAGAATCAATTTTTGTTTGCATTAAAAAAGCCATTAGAGTCGAACTGTACATCAGCAGTTCAGTTCATGTGTGGTCCAGCTTCCCAACCAAGGGATAAGACCGTTCTATACTTGGCCCCCAAAGGGCCTGTTTTATTTCTGTAATCATAAGTATAATCATCTTTACTCATGCTGGACAATAATACAATGCAGGATGAACATTAAGTTAAACGTATAAAGAGTCTCAAATCAATCAAAGCCTCTCATGAAACTAATTTTAGAAAGGAGGTCATTAGATACATTACAGTAGATTTAGAAGTGAACTGAGAACTGAGACTTCACATTCTTGTTAGAAAAAAAAAAATCCACCAACCTTGAAACCTTTGCACCGTAAGACAGAGACTTCACCACCTCCCATCAGAGAAGTTTAAAGGCTACAAACCCCCTGAACTCTCTAGGAATAAAAATAATGATTTTTACACTCCAAGTAAAACAGGCTGCCTTGCTGTTCCCAGCACCTCCTCACTGTCAGTGATGATCTGTGCTGTAAGATGAAGTTTGAGAAGAGGCAAAATAAGATCCCCAATTAAAACAGCATACATGCAGCTCTGAGGACCCAAGTGTCAAAGCCAGGAGATGATCTAGTGGGGTAAGAGAACTCACCAGACCATAGGTAGGGACTTTGAGGATATATATTGATAGCCTAGAGACTTGGGATTCACAGTACATCACAGAATTCATATACTGAATGAGAGTGGATTATTTGATCTATCTATCGTCTTACTATCTGCTTCGTTGTGGAGGGTGAAGTAGCAAGATGGTTTGTCAGATCGTAGGAAAAATAGAGGTTGCCAGAGACCAGTAAAGACCACTGAGACCAAATCCAGCCACGATAATCTTGCTTCCATTTTCCTCGGCCTAAAATAGGGAGATTGTCTGAATTCTATGAAGGCATCTGATAAGATGTCCAGTTTGTTCCTGTAGACATCTTTGGAGGGTGGTTATCTTGGAGCCATTAATTTAAACAAATGCACGAATGAAACAGGAGGCTGGGCCTTATGAACACTTTTGATGAGAACATGAAGCTAGCAGCAGAATTAGTGGGTTGATGTAACCAGGATCCCTAATGTTCTCTTTAGCAAAGTCTAAAGCTCTGTTCTTCATTAAAAGGAGATGCTAGCTAGTTTAAGTAAAGAAAAAAAATCACAATATATAAAGGAAAGATGCTTCTCAACAGTGTGTTTATAAAAACTATTTGGGCATTAACAAGAATTAGCATGAAGTAATGAGTAGAATATTAAGTTGTATTCACAGATAGCATATTAAATAAGGAACGGGCTAACAAAATGGCACAACAGGTAAAGTTACTTGCCCTCATGCCTGATGACCTGAATTGGATCCCAGGTTTCACATGGTAAGAAGATGAGAACCAACTCCTGCCAGCAGTCCTATGACCTCACTATGACACAAACACACTTACATACCCACATCCACTTCAATAAATAAGTAAATAAACTAGTAAATGTAGCTAAGGTTTAAATCAAAGAGTCAATAATGCTTTCTTATCACCGATTGTACTTTGAATACTGTAGTTCCAGATGACAGACTAAGACAGGTATGGACAGACAGCAACACATTGAAAGGGAAGTAATGGCATTGAAAAATGTGCAAAGGCAGCAATTTCAAGATATGCCTTTTCAAAGGTAGAGACTACAATTATTTTCAAGACTTTAAAGTAATAGGAGCTGGAGAGATGGCTCAGAGGTTAAGAGCCCTTGCAGAGGCCTGAGTGAAGTTCTCAGCATCCACGTGATGGCTCACAACCATATTCAACTCTAGTTCCAAGGACTCTGCCTCCATAGGCACTAAATGCATGTGGTACACATACAAACATACAAGCAAACAGTCATGCACATACTTTTTAATTGTAAAAAGTTGTGGACATAGCCAGTAATATGAACTTTTCTTTAAGAGATTCTACCACCATCTGTTTTTGTAATGGTGTGGCAAAACTAAAAATATCTTTTATGTTCATGATAATATGATATGTTCAATATATCTCAGAGGGGTAGACGTAAACCACAGCGGGAAGTTCATGAGATCTTTTCTGATGCAATATCATAAAAAATGTCCTAGCAACAAACACTTTACCCATAATGGAACTGTTCACCTATCATAAATACAACAACCATTTCTTTTTTTTTTTTTTCCGAGACAGGGTTTCTCTGTGTAGCCCTGGCTGTCCTGGACTCAATTTGTAGACCAGGCTGGCCTCGAACTCGCAAAGATCCGCCTGCCTCTGCCTCCCAAGTGCTGGGATTAAAGGCGTGCGCCACCACTGCCCGGCACAACAACCATTTCTTGAGCAAAGATTCTTTATCACGTGTGGCACTGCATGTCTTTAGCAATTAATCCCCCCCCCCCAGCCAGTATTACATCAGTGAAGTAAACTAACTTTATAAGAGCATATGTGCTTTAAGAAGATCAAAGCATCTTTGTTAGTATTTATCCCTTTCAATATTTAGCTGGTTCTTTTCCTTCAAAATTTTAGAATCTTCTGTGGTATATTTTAAATATTTTATTTAATAATTTGTTTTTACTTTGGCTAGGTAGAATACTATATCTTGGATGAAAAAAATCAGATACTCCTTTTAGTTGGAAAGTTTCTATAGAAACAGAATTTAAACCATTTTAATTTAGTCATACTCAACCTTTACTTATGAGACAACCTATTCATTCAAGCGTTTCTCTCTAGAGGGCACTAGATCTTCACCAAAATTTCACGCGGTAACTACCTAAATTTCTGTCAAATCACCAGTTGGGAAGCCTCATCCCACTTCCTCTATTAAGGTGTTCAGAGCTCTCTCGTTATCCACCAAAGATCATGAATCACAGAGATGGCAAATTATGGCAAAAATCTAGAAAGGTCTGTAATCATAGAGAATGTGTATTACAGAAGAAAGTGAAGTCTAAGGGGGCGGAGCATATAAATGACACAGCCTGACAGAAAGCAGAGCCCAGTGGCTGCACCCTACCCTCCATCTGACCCGGCACTGTCGGCTGCTTACTGGGAGCTCCCCAAATCTGAGGTTGAAGTGAACTGAACAGCTAGCTGGAACCCTGTTAACAGGATGTTACTGTATTCTCTCACAAGGTCTCGTTTGCCATAATACTCGCACAAAATATTCCCAGTAAGTTTATATTCATCATGTTTAAGTGAAGGGTCTAGTTCTGTTCGATTTACAAAACCATTTAAATCCGGCAACCTAAAGGATCTCAATCTCACATGACTTGATGAGTGCAACAGCCAACATGGGAAGCATTGAGAAGAGGCTATTTGGCGCCCTCTAGGGAGAAATGCCTGAATAACTAGGCCAACTGACAAGCAAGGGGTCAATCTTGAACTGGGTTGTTAAAATTCTGTCTCCAAGTAAGTTTTCGACTAAGGAAGCATACTTGATTTTCATATAACATATAATATTTTATAGGAATAAGACACTAATAATTGTATCAAAATATTGACAATAGCTGATAAAGCTCTGAAAAAATAAAAATAAAACTAAATTCCTATCAGTAAAAATAGAGGATTTCTTTCTTTGAGAAGTCAAAACATAAGGGCATAATATATTCATTATATCCACTTAATTTCTTCAAGGAAATTAGAGATGGCCTTTGTAATTATCCATCATGTAAAAAACCTGTTTCTTTTTTCCGAGAGTCTCCCAAAACTCTCATTCCTTTTGTTGTGTAGCACCAGGTCTATAAGGACAGATGAAGGGAACACAGACAAATCCACACACTAAGATTTGTTTTAGGAACTGAGACCTGTCAACAGCAATTTACTGAAGCTGACTGAAAGAACCTGTTGCATTATTATTATTTTTTATATAGGCCCAATACAATGTCCTATCATACTCCACAATATAAGTAATTCCTTCAAGCTACTGTGGGTATGATTTCATAGAAACAGAGAAGGGCCTTTGGAGGGCTCTGCTCCTGTTTATCTAAGGCACTAGATGCTTTTAACAGGTGCATCAATTGCCTGTTGCTTAGTAACAAACCACCCAATACTTCAGAAAGCAACACTTCGTTATTGCTGTGGAGCTGGAGAGCTGTCTGGGTAGTTTGGCCCTATATCTCTGTCTCCCTGTCTCTCTGTCCTTCTCTCTCTCTCTCTCTCTCTCTCTCTCTCTCTGTGTGTGTGTGTGTGTGTGTGTGTGTGTGTGTGTGTGTGTGTGTGTTTAATTTAGTTCTAACTGGCCAAAGCACATCACAACTCCCATCACTTGTCATGCAAAGTTACCCTCTGGTGCAAGAGAAGGCAAGATTGATGGGAGGGGTGGTGGAGGTGGGGGTGTGTTATGTAATCAATCTATCATGTAAGAGAACAAGATCTTTTTAATTTTTGTGTTAGCATACAAAATAATGGGTTTCATTATGACATTTTCATATATATAGTGTAATAGGCACTTTTCTCATTGTTGTGACCAAATATCTGCCTGATGCAACTTAAGGAGGCAGGGATTTAAGTTTCTGTTGGATTACATGTTCAGTGCATACAGTCTGTCATGGAGGGGAATCCACGGCATCTGGGACAACTCTGTCTGTGAGGGACAAAGTTTGCCAAGACTGATTCTCACATGGTAATGATTGACCGGGAAACAGAAAACAGGAACCCATAACCCTCAGTGTCTGTCTCCAGTGGCCTACATCTGCCAGCTAGGACCTATTTCCCAAAGGCTTCACAAACTCCCAGAAGACCACCATTAAATGGGGAACAAATATTCGAATGTCTGAGCCTGTGAGGAACATGGCATATTCGAAGCATAAGACACACATGCCATTCATGTCTCTTCCCCTCCCCTGGTCTCTTCTGGATACAAAGTTTTAGATAACTCAGCTAGAGATAAGACACACAAATCAAACACCAGACAAAGGTAGTGACCACCAGTATATGTTTCTGATACCAGTTTCTTTTAAAGGTGGAAATTTCATCAAGGGGAGGGTTCTAGCATTCAAGTCAGACAGTTCACACAGCGTAGGAAGTTAAAACTTTCAACAATGGATTAGAGTTGAGTATATTGCTTAAAGTCTGAGAAGTGAATGCAAAAAAGGAAATGGTTGTACATTAAAAGATAGGCAGAATCTGAAGCAGGACTTCCACAGGAAGCAGAAGTCCCCCTTGGGCACTTTTCCTCCCAGCTATCATTCAGCCCATATTGAACACGCCGGCTCCAATATCCTCTTGCCCTGGCCTTCACTCCTTTAAACCAAATCCAGGGCCTGGAAAATGGATCAGTCCCCTACTGTGAAGGGACTTTGAGGAGCATTTCAGGTTGTAAGAGTCAGCCCCAGGAAGACATATTCTGACTCACTGCAGGGCACTGTGCTGGGAACACTGATCTGGCATCTGTCTTGGCAGATGTCTCACTCAAAGTCTTCTCCCACCAACCTGGTCTTGGTGAATCACCAGCTCAAAGACTTCACCACAATGAATATTATCTACCAAAAAAAAAAAAAATGAGGCACAAAAAGGTATTGATGTAGTTGCTAAAAAATATTGTGGCTTTATTCCCATCCTGGGCATATATCCAAAAGATTCTCCATCAAACCACAAGGATGTTGCCTCAACAATATTCACAGCAACCTTATTTGTAATAGCCAGGAACTGGAAACAACCCAGATGTCCTTCAGCTGAAGAATGGATAAAAAAACTGTGGTACATTTACACAATGGAATACTACACATGTAGAAAAAAAAACTGTCTAATTAATTTGTTTAACCAGTATTTATATTATCTTTAATTGGTTCGGTGGTGTAAATCCTTAATCCGCCATTATAAATGAATACACACAGACACTGGGTGGATTTTTAAACAAGCCTAGGCCTGGGTTGTACAATCCTAGCCTATCTTAGCTAGCTCATAATTCTATTGCCCAAATATAACCCCATATATACATATGTCCCTTTGGGCTATTATTCTCCGCACTAAGCCAATGTTCCAGGCCACTCAGAAGGATCTTCTTTAATCTACCCCATGGCGTGTCCTCCTTGTCTGCTCCTGGCTTTTTTTCTGGCAACCTTCTTCTTCCCAAGATGCTCTGTCTCTCCCAAAAAGCCCTCACACCTTAGTCCTGCCTACCTCCATCTTTGCCCAATCTCCATGCCTCAGCATTTATTTAACCAATCAGAGACAAAGTAAGTAACATACAGCAAACAGGACCAATCAACATTTAGAGTGCTTAACACCACCCCATCATACACAGCTATCAGAAAAAAGGAAATCATGTAATTTGCAACCAAATGGATGGAACTAGAAAAGCTCATCCTACGTGAGCTGACTTAGTCCCAGAAAGATAAACATGGTATGTACTCTGTTATAAGTGGATGTTAACCATGTATCAGAGGACAACCATCCTACAACCCACAGACCCAAACAGACAGGAACCTAGAATCACTATCCTATGAAAAACTCCACCCAGCAGTGAGTCATAGACCCTGTTGCAGGTAAGTGGAACACCTTACCCTAGATGGATGGCCCTATCAAGCCACAGTACAAGAGGAAGCTCTTAGCCTTCATGTGACTGAATAACTGAAGGAGTATGATATGTGGAGGCCTACCTCATCTGAGGACTGAGAAGAGGAATAGTGAGGAAGGGAGGGAGGGAGAGACGTAGGAAAGAAGGGAGGGAGTTAGGGAGGGAGGGAGGGAGGGAAGGACCAGGAGGGGAGGAGGGAGGCGACTGTGTTCGAGAGGTAACTTGAAAAAACTAATTAAAAAAAAGGGTACCTAAACATAAAACATATAATAGAAATAAAAGATAAAATTTTCAAATGATTAAAAAAAAAACACCTTGTGACTTTACATAAAGTGGAGAGGATACACATCATAACTCCTCTCCTTGCTCCTGAGAGGATAGAACTCAGGTCCCTAACACAAACAAACCTACCAGAGGTATCCTTAAAGTGGCTGCTTCTGCATCAGCCAATGGGGAATCAAAAATTTGAAAATCAAGTTGACTTAAGCTGCACAGAAAAACTGAAGTAGTTTAGCTCTTAAAAGGCGTTGAGTGCTGAGGTCAAGGCCACCAAGTGACCATGGCGCTCCTCAGAAGTCCTCTGCAGTTATGACCTCAGGATCTGTGTGGTTTTCTCAAGCAATAAAATGTTCATATTGGAGGTTTGAATGGTGATTTTAAAAAACCGTTAAAACAGAAACAAATTTTCATAATCTTAGGTTTTAAGTAAGAGAAACCTTATAACTTCAGTAAAGAAACTCAGCCATGTCAAGACCAGAACTGTGTGTGGTTGAATGAGAAACTGAATGAAAATAAATGTGTGGTTGAAATGAAAATAAATCCATTTCTACAGAGAGAAGGTTGAAGCTGTTTAAGGTTCTGTTGTTACTGGGGGTCATCTGGAAGCCCTGAGTGTATAAGAAAACATATAGAAAAAAAATATATGTATTCCTATCTGGCTACAATAGGGTTAAATGAAATCTCAGTCCTGATCAAGGAGCTGGGATATCAGAAAACTGGTGTTATATACAGAAAGCCATATCAGTATACAAGGTACCATGAGCCTCAATTATTCTGAAGGAAACCTGCAGTTGCTTCAAGAGCGGAAGCCCTTAGAGCAGGGCCAAGGGTCAGTAGTAGACAGTTTGCCTTAGAGGCATGAAGTCCTAGGCTCTATCCTCAGAACTGAGATGTGAGGAAGTGAACAGAGACAGAATCAAACCAACATGAGCTGCTCACTGGGATGTGCTTAAAAGGGAACACCACAGCAGGGCAGACTATGCAGACATACACTGTCTAGAAGAAGGAAAAGTAACTCTCTGCTAAATCCACCAAGCAGGAACTAGAAGTTGGACCTGAGAGTGGCTTTGCATGGTACAATATCATTGCTGCCAATAACATAACAATCCAATATTAGGTATACCTCGCTTCCAGGTTTCTCAAAAACACTCCATTTATTCAGTTTTGCTGGTCACAAGCAAGATGAGACCACTCCCTCTAGTTACACAAAAGGGAAGTTGGAATATGGGTACTGAGATTTGCCATGGGTTTCACTGAGAGTTGGTGGTTAAAGACTCTTCACCTGGGTTTTATAACTAACTACTCTGTAGCTACATCCAAAACAGGATGGACAGCAATCAGACAAGACTCCTCCACACCAACTGAAGGCAAGAAGTATTCTGAACTGTACTTTTGTTTAAAAAGGTTTGGAAAACATTTGCAGGCATCCATGAGAGTTAGTCAGGGAGAACGCATGCAGCAACCAAAATACATTCCTAAGTTCTTTTCACTGCACTTGAAATTTCACACCGAATTCCATCTGCCTCCACTTCATTTGCAAAACAAGAAAAGAGACAATTCCCTAATCCTTTAATGCATTATTTATAAACTAATATGTGTGTTCTCTGCTTAAAATTCCAGGTCTGAAAAACTAGAATGCCTAGAGAACTCTAATTTTATATCAAATAAGCCAAGAAAGTTACTGGAATATACCAAAGCTGACAAGGCACTCACAGTTTTGGAAGCAAGTATCTCACTTGATGGCTGTAACTAATTACCATAATAGTGTGAGCCATGGGGGGTGGTGCACAGCGGACAATGCAACTCAACCCTTGCTTTTAAAAATAATCTTCACCAAAAATCCCATAAATAAACTGTGATGACCACTGCCTTCATTTTTACAGAGAGTAGGTGGAAGCTGTTCAATGTTCTGTTGTTACGGGGGTCATCTGGAAACCCTGAGTCCATAAGAAAACATACAGAAATGTATTTTCCTGACCAGCAACAAGAGGAGTAAATGAAATCTCAGTCCTGATTAAATGAAAACACAGTACTTCGAGTTAATTCACATCACAGACACTGTGCTGTTTGTTATCTTGTTAAAATCAAACCATACTTCTTTTTACTTAAACAACAGAATTTTTAGATTTCTATAGGAAAAGAACCATTTACCTGTTGGATGAAAAGAATTACCAGAGTCTCCTAACTGAAATATCCCTTGATCACTAAAAAGGAGATTGATTGCTATTTCTATATGATGTTGGAGTGGTGACGAGAATTGCCAGCCTCCAAAATGCATCTGCAGGTTCTTTATTCTCTTTTCTGTGTTCTTCAGTAAACCGTCATTTAGATAATAGCAACAATTTAAAAATAAAAAATTTCCAGAGGTCAGCCATAATAAAAAATATTTGTAATAACAAATATGAAGTAGAAGTTAAAAGCTCAACAGAAGGGGAAAATGTTGACAGCTGAAGGAAAAAAATCCCCAAATTAAATGTCTCTAGGAATTTTTTATGATGTCATTTATTCCCATTGATACCAGATGTCATGGCAGTCCAAAAACTTCTCTTAAGTATCGTTTGGAATTAAAGAAAAATTTGAGGGAGAGTTTTGGACATTTTTCTGTTTATAAAAAGTTTGGTTGGTTAAAAATATTTCAATTAGTTGTAAGAAGTTCCCTTATTGTTAGAGGGTTTCAAATTTTAAAATGTGAGGTATATCAAAATATTATTGCTAAGTCTATTCTTTAGTTTGTAATGGGTAAGATAAAATCTTACAGTTTTGCTGTTAAACCTTAGTTTGCACACATGCAGAGACTGCTCTGCGCTTTATTCTGGAATGCTTACTCACCACATCTTGCACGCACATCTTGTTTTATTCTTCTGTTTTTAAGGAGTTCAATATGTTCTTTCTCATTCTAGTTTCAATACATCTAAAGCTATAGACTTTCTCTTTCATGTTTTTAGTTCCTGATTACTCTAAACTTCATCATGTGTGGATTTAGTGTTTCCTTAATATTTTAGGTTCTCTTTTGAGTTCAGTCTTGTTTGAATTTTGTTCTTTAATAACGGGTGTAAAATTTTCATGCGTACAACATTCACTTGGTTCATTTAAGAATGTTGGTGTTCATCCTTGTTTCCATTTTTACAGGCGCTTTTAAAACATCTACCTCTTGGCATTTGGATGTGTATATGTGTGTGAGTTTATGTGTGTACAGGTGGCTGTGCATGTGTGTGCATGTGAAGATCAGAGGACAGCCTTCGGTGTCATTCCTCGGGAGCCATTCACTTTGCTTTTTGAGACACGGTCTCTCATTAGACTGGAGATCTCCAAGCAAGCATCACTGTCTGTCTAGTGAGCACCCAGGTTTACCTGTCTCCAGGTCCACAGAGCTGGGTTATAAGCACATGCAGCCCCATCATTATTTTTACTGCAGGGTTCTGGGGATTGAACTCAGATCCTCAGATTACAAGGCAAGGGTTTTACTGACTAAGCTATATTCCTAGCCCCCCTTACAGTTCCTAAAGATCTTAACATAAGCTGCAGAGGCAGGGCCCTAAGCCTCTCTCTCTCCCATGGACCTTCCCATGAATAAAAAGTCTTCTAAGCCCTTGGGTCCCAGTGCTGAACAGGCTAGGACTGAACACCCAATCGTCACCCAAGATCCTGTGAGTTTATGATAGCTTACAAAATTGTTAATAATGCCCTTTACAAAAAGCTTTCTAATGTAGCCAATAAACAGACTAAAACAAAGCATTTTCCTTATAGAGTTGGCGGAAGATGACCAACAAAGAGTTTATTCTTAGAATAATGCCACCTCGCAGTTTATGTGATCAAACTGTGCTCCCAGATCACAGCATCATTTTCCATGATGGTAGAGGAGTTTTGTACTTCTAAAGAAACACTTTCTAGATTCTCATTTCTGTGCGATCAGAACTCAATTCATCTTTTGATTATTGACTTAACTTGGTATTTTTTCATAACGTTCATTTTCCTCCTATGCTTTGTAATATCAGCCTGTAAGCTGATGTTTGTTGTTTTTTTATTTAATTCTTAGCTCAGTTAACATGTAATAATTGTGTGTATTTATGAGATATGGTGTGGTAATCTAATACATGTGTGCAGCACACAAGGATCACATTATAGTAATGAACATTTCTATCTGTTCTGCGATTCTTTATGTTTGGAACCTTCAAGTTTTCTTCCTCTAGTTGTTCATAAAATGCCTCCAATTCTTTCCAATTCTCCTTTCAATATTTTATCCATCTTTACTTTTGGTGGGCACAGAAAAGCGGAATGCAAATAAAAATGTCAGCACAGTCAGATTGTTAGCCCAGATAAGGCCTTCTGAGGTAGAATTTTCATTCAAATACTCTCAACTACAATTCACCCATTACAGAAATTTTCAAGGATTGAATGAGACAGTGTGTGTGCTAAAATTCTCTGTACACTATCCACATACCACTCCTGTGAGTCTGAAAGCATATTATGGCCCCTTCATCTAAACTCAGGTGACTTTAAGGGGTCTGACTAATAAGTTTGGCACTGCTATATAATGAACTTTTTAAATGTCTTAGTATGAAATTTCCTATAGCAATGTACATGAGAAGATGGAAAATAAAAGAATTGATCTAGATGCCAAAATGTATTATTTTATTTATACTTTTATGTCACTTATAAAAGTTCTATGGAGCTGGAGAGATGTCTTATGAGTTAAGAGCACTGGTTGCTCTTCTGGAGGACCCAGGTTGAACTCCTGGGCACAGGGTGACTCACAACTGTCTGTAACTCCAGTCCCATGAGGATCTGATGTTGTTTTCTGGTCTTCATTGCACTGCACACACATGGTCCACAAACATACTCAGGCACACACTCATATACATAAAATTTGAAAACTAAAAAAATGTTCCTAAATTATTATTTTATGCTTAAAACAAGGGTCACTTTTAGAGGCTGGTTCAGTGGTTAAAATAGGTAGTACTCTCATAGAGGACTTGGGTTTGATTTTCAGCACCCATGCTGGACTGCTTTTACAACTGCCTGGAACTCAAGCTCCATTCTGGCTTCCTTGAGCACTACTGTGATCTGAATATACACCACCCCCAGTATACACACACACACACACACACACACACACACACACACACAAATGCACATACAAGCACACACATAAAATATTTTAAAAATAATTTCAAAATAAACATTGTAAGATTTTTTATATGAGCAAGAAAGCAAATATCTAATTAAAATCCAGATAGTTATATTCTTTAAAGCATCATCAAATATGATAAATCCCTTTCTTTATAATATTTAAATTTCCCAAGCTCTAGCTCAAAGAGGTAACCTGAAATTAAAACAACAACAACAACAAAAAACTTCAAAAGAGTTTCCTAACCTAACTTGTTGCTCAATAATTTCATTTTTAGGAAATGGCAAGTCAGGAGAGGGTCAGTCACTTCTGCTTGGGGCCTCTGAATACATTTTCCATGCTTTCATATTACCAACATGTCAAGACATTAGTTTGGGATCTAATTATTGTTCAAAATCTATTTGGAAGATTTCTCAGTCCCTAGGAAAATCCTGCTACGCAAACAAAGATCTTCATGTCATTTAGATAGAAATAGAAATTAAGATGACATTGAGTAGTTGGGGAGGGAGGCGAGGAGAGAAAAAGGGAGAGAAGAAGAAACTTGGATTTGAACACCATTTTCACAAAACACTTAAGGTAATTTAATTATTCAACATGGCTACTTCTCCATCGTGTCCATTTTCTTTTGTTTTCTAAACTGAGCTTGTTACTAATCTATGCTTTGACCATGTAAGCCACAGAAGTCAGTAACTGAAATATGCCTACTGCTAAAAGGAACAAAATTAAATGGAAAGGAAATGCTAGGCTGGGCTTGCTGAATGTGCATATGTTGGCTCTTCTTTTAGATGCTGCTAATGAAGTTAGGTTAATCATTGATGAAATCATCTACGAAATTCAATCAAACAAAACCTTGTGTTGACTGACTTATCCTGGTAATTCTGGTTTGGGCCATCATTCTGTTTATAATTGCATCTGCTCTTTGTTATCCCTGCCAACAGAAAACAGAGGCCACTGTCTGGCTGCCAGTCCCTATTCCCTGGCCCTACACATCACTTACTCTGCTTACAGTGACAGCAACATTGCCTATGTTGCACACATATGTACCTATGTGCTGTTGCACACATATATGTCCTACAACCGATATTTGTAAAGTTTTTTAATAGTAAAAAGTAAGCTTTAAGCAAAATTATAATGACATGACATCTACTATGCTTTCCAAAAGCAGTATTTGTATATTTTTTAAAGAATACTGTACATCCAGAAACATTTCATAATTTCTGTTTTGCAAGTACTTATTCTTCTCTGTTCTAGTCTGAGGATCATATCAACCATTGGAACAAACAGTTCATCTGTTTTCCCACCAGCTGAAAGGGAGAAATTGTTATCCAGGGTTTTTATAGAGTGAACCACCATTCCTTGAAGGCTTAAAACAAAGTATAGGATGACATGAATTCTCAACATCAGTCCCTCTCTAGAGGAGTGGTTCTCAAAGAAGGGAAGCAAGTTGTCATTGGACATAAAGAAGTTCTAGGCCTTTTCAGGATGTCACATAGACCTTTCTGTAGCTCTGACACCAATAGCGACAATCTTTTAAAGTGGCTGTACATCTTCTAAGCCCGTCTTAATGGACGGTTCAAAAGATTTTGAGAGTTCAGTTAGAGAGGGTGAATAGCCTCATTGCTGGGTCACAGTGGAGACTGGTCCTCAACATTTGCTCTTCAGGTTCTCCACATGAGCTTCAGGACCCCTACTATTATGTGGGAGACTGTGAATGAGTTCATGCTATCACTCTGACCACATAATGTGATTGTTTCCTGAGTAGATATGGAGAAATACCACACTCCCCAATGAAAACAGGGTCTGGGTTCCCAAGATCTGAAACAGGCTCTCATGGTTAGTAAAAAAAGACAACTGTAAATTTGGGGACTGGCAGCTTCAAAGCTCAAGGGAGTGTGGTTTAATTTTTTTTTCCTGGCTAAGATACAAGTCCTCAACCCAGTCGCACCCCAGACTCCTATGATCCTGCTTGGTCCTTTCCTTTGTACCCATTTTGAATATTGTGGCATCTGTCCCCGACCCTCAACATTCCACTGTATCCTTAGCTATCTCATGTCTACTGTTTTCTGTCAGCATTCTGGCATGCTCCTCATTTCCCTGATGCCAGATCCCACATTCTGAAGCTGAGTGTTTATTCCCTCACCATTGGAAGCTGCTTCACAGACACCACCTTCAACCCCGACATTCATGTCAAGCTGCAATATGAGGGTGAAAAAAATGATCGAAAGTCCAGTCCCCATTCTACAAAGCATTGGTGTAGCGATTTCATGATTATTAAGCTAGGGATCAGCAGCCAAAACCAGAGTATGAATTAGGCTGGTTCCCATGCTTTCCGACCAGCTATGTGACCAACTGTCAAAGCTGAACCAACAGACTGAGCCCCTTAATACATGGGTACAAATTTCAAGCATTTTTGCAGCCCATATGTTTTCTCAAGAATTAAGGACTGTCAACTCCAGCTCAGTCTGAGGTACAAACCCAACACATACCTGTTTTTTCAGCACACAGAACACTTAGCTCCCCAGCCTTTCATAATTTAAAAACTGCTAGCAGCATACTGTTATTTTCCTTTCCCAGTCTAGTACACTCCCATGGATGATTCATAAGTAAATGGTCTAAAAATAGATATTAAAGCATAACACATTTTAAAAAGGTAAGTCATAACACTTTACTCTGTGTACTTGACATTTTAGTGAGAATGATATACTACTCACCAAAGCTCATCTGTTGTCTATACAGCCTACAGAGGAGAACAGATGAGTCACAGTGAAGATAAAATATGAACACATTGGTGAGAAAGAAGAAAGACAATAAGTTCACTGTGAAATAGTCTCTGTTTCTTGCCAAACAACTCGATGAGCGACTTACAAGTTTTGAAATCAAACTTTTTCCTATATGCTTGTCATTGTGATTATTCTCTAAAAACGTGTACTTTACAACATTACTTAGAAGAGTAAAAGTTACCCTGGTTATTGTGATGTCCTCTGGGGAACTTTTGTTCTCTGAAAAGAGGTAGCTATTTTAAAATCCTGGAGGATAATTTGCCAGCTCAACGGCAGTCACAAGAGGATGCAATTTTCTGAACTACATTCTAAGCATCTCAGTGTGAGATAAGCCAAGCATTACTCATTACTATTAAGAAAGAAAAAAAAAAACTGCACCTCCAGAGATGGACCTTCTGATATACATTAGAACATTTACTTAGAAACAGAAATGCTTTACATTTCTAAGGATCCTAGGCTACATATGCACACTTACACACACACACTTCTTGCCCTTATGTAAAGGCAACTTTTAAAACCTATTGAAATGCATATAAGACACAGAATATTGTTCACATAGACTGGTTTTCAGGACATCTGTAAAGACATTACACTTCTGCTTCCTGGAACTACACTTTTGAGGAGAGCTAGACAATGATTTGCTGAAGTCAGGGGTGTAGTAGCAGTTAGTTAGGCCTTTTTAGTGAAATTAGTAGGTAGTTCAGTTTAGCACAGGGATTTGGAATGGCATCCTTCGAGGTTGCAGAGATGGAAACACGCCTGTTGAAGGGGCGTGGCTAAGAAACCATGAAAGCCTCCAAGACATTGTTTGCCACCGCACGGGACTGCTGGGAAATCATGAGAGACTTTGGACCCTCCGCCAAATATTCCAAGATAAGATGATATATAAGCCAGAGACTCCATGCTGCAGGTCTCTCTCCTGCCCTTGGAAACTGAGAAGTCATGCTGGAGAAGCACACAACAAGGTAAGCCATTAACTGAATTTAGACTGCTATAGATCCAAAGGCATGGCATGAAACCTGCTGAGAAAGAGTTCTTTCGAGGCACCTGACTTAGGGCTCCAGAGCACCAAAAAAGGCAGCGAGATGAACAAAGTTTGGAAGCTTCTTGAAGAGGCTTTCATCTGTGAGGTTTGTCCAGGCCAAAGAGATTGTAGAGGCGAGTCTCAGCTGATGGAAAAAGTTGGTCTCAGTTTGGCGGTTGGAACAGACTGACTGGCCACAATAAACTGGCCACAATTTGGTAGTGGAAATACACTGGCCTTACGAACTGGCAAACTAAGGCCTAATGAACTTTAAGTTTAAGAGATACTACCTGATGGGACTACCATAAACCAAGTCACCCTACTCATGCCTATGCTAAGAATATTAATATCCTTTTAAGAAAGTTAAAATAATGTTAGTTAAGTGTTTTTAGATAGGTGTTAGAGTGCTCTTAGATAGATTATAGATGATAGATTATACGGTTTAGATTATAGGATTTGGGTATTTTATAGGTGATTGATAAGTACTAATAAATATAAGTGTGATAAATAAAAATATTATGTCACACAGGGGTTGTAGAAAAAAGCCTTACTGGAAGATACAAATGTGACAGAAACCACTAAAGTTTTGTTCAGCAGTATGCCCCTTATCAAGTACATATCCCCTGTCCAAACCATATCCATATGGTGAGCTGAAGCCATGAGCACTTCCTCTAGATGATGTTTTTGAACCACATGAAAAGAAATAGAAATGAACATCCCTTGTGTCCACCACAGCATGTTGCAGGGAACACGCAGCTAGCTAAACACCAGGAAAGCTAGCATCTCAAAAATCCTTCCTGCGCTCACCTGATAAGCACATACTTATGATACCTTGCTCCAAACTGAGGTACCTCCTACCTCGGGATGACCATTAATGGTTACTTATTCCTCCAATAACCTGTTACTATTTTTAAAAGCTAATCATTAACTATTTAAATGTGTCACTAAAGAAGTGAAAGAAATTTCAAGAAAAGAGATTGAGAGTGGGACCTCTCCACAAAAGCCCTGTCCCCTCCAGGGCTTGGAACAGTTCTATTTTCCTAGAAGTCTTGTACTAAAGTGTTTGTACCAGGCTTCTCTAAGAATCCCAAATATTCAGGGGTTTCAGCTTTGCTGAATGTACACTTTTGTTACCTAATTTAGTTGAGACAGAAGTAGAAGAAAAGACCACATGGTTTTGTTGCTTCTATGGTAGTTTGAATGAGAATTGCCTCCCTTAGGCTCAGGTATTTGAACACTTGGTTCCCAGTTGGTGGTGCTGTTTGGGGAGATGACATGGTCATTCTGGGGGAATTGCTTCACTGTATGTGGGCTTTGAGAGCTCATAGCTTTGTGGCACTTCCAGTTCATCCTCTCTTCTTTGTGCTCGCTGGTGAAGATATGATCTCTTAGCTGCCTGGTCCTGCCATCCTACCATGATGAAATCTTGTCAACACTGGGGAGCCATAAGTCAAAATAAACTCTCTCTTCAAGTTGCCTAGGTCGTGATATTTTAGTCACATTATAGAAAAGAGCTAATATAACTTTGTATAAGTACTGCTCCCCAGTTCTTTCCTGAGACATACACACTTTAGTGCCTGTGTCCTTGAGCATTCCTGATAGCCAGAGACGATTATTATGCTACAACATTGGGCCAGTCTGAAGTTTATCAGATAACACAGAGATAGGACTCATGCATTAAATAACTTACAGTACAAAGTTATGGCTATTTCTGTTCCAATAAGCTACTACTCATGAGCTTTGTGGAGAAATTGGCCTTTTTTTGACTTTGGGGTGAACTGATGATAATACCCAGAGTTTTGAGACATGCTAATCAAGTACTTAGTCACCAAGCTGTCCTCCCAGCCCTACTGTTTTTTCCAAATCAAGTTAGATTTTATGCTTAGTAACATTAGACCACATGTTTCTGATTATACACTTTTCATACTATGACTTTAAATTTATAGCACTCTAATGTCAATGCCCATGTGCACGGGAGTGTACCCACACAGCACAGTATTTACAATATAGTGGTTAAAGTATGAGATTTGGGACTTGGATTGTAGCTCTGTCTTTAAAATAGCACCATCTTGGTTAAGTTGCATAACAACTCTGTGCTGTTTCTCTAACTGGATCACATTGGAATTGCCTGGTCCAATTTGACACAGGAGTCTTTAACCTCTTCCTGGACGGTTTTACTTTGTGAAACAGAACCTGTACAATGGGACCTCTAGCCTTCCCAAGTCACTTCTTGTCCATAGCATCCCTGTGGTAGTAAAAAATGAATCTTCTACATGAACCTCATCCTCCAACCACAGATGTTTGTAGACATGTAGAATTTAAGCCCTAATCAAGTCTTAAATTCACAGAGAACTTAAAAAAAAAGACTCCTAACTTATACCACCAGAATGTCTTTCTGCAAAAATTCTAAAACTTTGAAATTTCAATCTGCTGTGCAGGCCTGGAATTCTATACTACTTAACTAGGATTCAGTGTGCAGTTCAGTTTGATTTAAATAAAGCAGCATTTGCACAAGAAATGCTTGGGGCCAGAAAAACTGTGTAGCCCAAATGTCCTCTTTGTCCCTAGTTTTAGGGAAAATAATTGGAATACTTGAAAACTTCTTAAATGAAAACACCTGCTTGTGTTTTCTCTTCAGAATCTTATTGTAAGGATTCTATATGGACTTGTTTGTAGTGAACAATGATTGTATGGACTGGTTTGTGTGAGCACTAATATCCAAAAAGCTGGTGATGGAAGGGTCCTGTATTGAATTGCCAGAATAATCTTGAGGAAACACTAATATGACTTCAAAATACAACTCAAATAAAAGCCAATAAATTTACTCTCACATAATAACTTCCAATACTCTAAAAGTTCACTTTTGATATACTTGTTGCTTCATGAAAATCATCCAAGACAAAATTGTAGTGTGCAAAAGAGGAGAATGATGCATACAAAGGCCCCTTACCCTTTAAACATGGGCCTGTAAATTTAAAAAGTCATTCTACAGTATCTCCTACCTGGAAAACTGTCAAAACCCAAAATCTGACAATAAGTTCAGGGTCAAGGCAACAGCACAAAGAAATGCTTTCATGGACGATGAGAGTGGAGAGGAGCACGTCCCTTCTTGCTTATGTCTAAGGTTGAAGAAGAATTTGTCCTAAGGAATTCCATGTTTGTGCACAGAAGATGAAAACTAAATGAGATGGAAATGGCTCAAACAGTTTCCACACAACCAACAGTGTCAGGAAAGTGCCATCATTGAATGCTGAAGCTCACGGCAAGGGCAGTTTTATGCCACAATAAGTCACCAGAAAGACATACCCGGTACAACTGAAGCTACGTGGACTCGGAAGCTTCCTAGGGTATCAGAGAAGATTCCTTGAGATGAAGAATGAGAACAAATCTAAAAGGCAGATCCTAGTGATGGGAGCATCCTGTGCAGGAGAAAGACCAAACATGAGAGCTATAGCTGGAAGGTGTCCACCATGTACAGATGCTTAATTGTGGCACATGGGCCTTAGACCTCGTCAGCAAGGGAATAATGGATTTAAGAAACATGAGATAAAAGATTTTTTTAATGGTAGCAATGGGATGATTTACTATGTCTTCATACTTTTTGCAACCAACTGAATAACTCCTAGAAATTTAATGTCCAAGGCTGGGGGAATAGGTAAGCTCAGATGGTAAAGTACTTGCATCCCAAGCATGAAGACTTGAGTTGAGAAAATTAGCCATGTATGGTCGAGTATGCTTCCAGTGCAGGAAAGCGAAAGACAGATTCTCAAGGCTCACTGGCCAGTCAGTCTCACCTACATGCACACAAGAACACACACAAACACACACATCATACTCATACACACACCTCTCACACATATACACACACATACACATACACACACATCATATATCACACACACCACATCACATCAAATACACATGCACACCACACCACATCACACACATACATACATACACACACCACCTCTCTCTCTCTCTCTCACACACACACACACACACACACCATGTACACTCACACACTCACACTCTTCACATACACATGGCATATATACACACACCCTATATATATACACATACCGCACACACACTCTAAATTTAATATCTAATGGAATGACTCATCACAACTAGGGGAAAAAGTATTTCAAAAGGAAAGATGTTAATAACTAAAAAGTCCAGGTTAGAAATGATAGGTTCTGCACTGTAAAAAAAAAAAAAGATGCAATTTCTTCTTCCATAGTCACATTATTTCACTGAAAGGCAATAATTACAATGAGCCCTTTAAAAAGCATCTGAATCTATTTTATTTTTCAAAGGCATTGAACTTAAATTCCTGGGTTGTTTTTTTCAAAAAGCATGTAATCATCAAAGAATGTAAGACAAAGAAAAAGTGCTTAATATGATTCTTGATTCTTGTCATGCATGCCTTTTTCAGAATGACATGAAGTCTTTAAAGCACCTAAAAGAGCCATAATAATACATATATTTCTACCTGTCCATCCAACCAGGAATCATATGAAGCTGTGATAATACTGTAGCTTCTGATAAGACAGTGCAGGGTTATGTGATTATGGTGAAGGGTAACTGTAACGGTATTTGCACCATGTTGTGGAACATAGAAAGAAGAGGCTAAGAATAATTAGAAACCCAGGGGAGGTAGTGGAGGAGACAGAGCAAATACTGACAATGTAATGGTAAATCTTTATTTTCAAATCGACTGGATTTATAGTCACTAACAGGGCATGTTTGTGAGAGCATTTTCAGAGAGGTTTAAATGATAGAAGACACATCCTGATTATAGGTGACCCTACCTGGTAGCCTGTGGTCTTGACTGTTTCTTCAACTTTGCCTTAGCATCAGAAAACAGTTCTTAGGGGATAATTTGCAGTTTTTGTATATTTCTGAGCATCTTTTGTTCTGGGCCTCTCAAAGACATCTGTACCAAATCCCTATGGAACCTAAGAATGTACTTACATAGAAAAGGGGACATTGCCGATAAATTTAGGATTAAAGACCTGGATATCATGAGATGGTCCCTGTTATCTTGGTGACCATCTCATAAATCCCTATCAGTGAAAGGGAAAGTAGAAAAAAAAAAGGGTCCAAGGGGTGCAACACACGAACTTGATCCACAGTGGTATGCTTTGGTGATGGAAGAAGAGAGCCATGACCAAAGAGGTTGACCTCAGTCTACATCCAACAAGAAAATAGGGATGTCCACCCAGCAAGCTCAAGGATCTAAATTTCATGAGAACCCACATGAGCACAAAAGACATTTTCCTTGAATGCTTTTAGAAAAAGACACAGAAAAAGACAGCCTTGGCTGTCAACTTGATCATAGCCTGAAAATTTTACCAACTTCTCACCTGTATGAAACTACAACGCTGTTTAGCATTAGATTTGTAGTCACTGGTTATGGAAGCAATAGAAATCCATTCACAAAATTCACATCCTACCAAGGCAGATCAACCAAAATCTCACACAGTTCTCCGCACACTGAGATATCAGGTTTGGTCATTTAGGTTATTAGATATGGAAAGAGCTTTGGTTCTTAAAAACCCAGTTATGATATGAGAATATTTTTGTTTTGATCCCAGGTGTGGGACTGCTTCCATTTGTCCACATCTGTAAACTATAAATGCCTTATGTGCTAGCAGGGTCATGGCTTAGCCAGTGGTAGAAAGTTAATAGAGGAGTATAAAAAGTCAGGGCCTTGAGAAGTAGGGGGCCATTCTGAAGAAGGAAGAGATTGTTGCTCTTCCTGCTGGTGCTTCCCCACACTGCTCCTGGTTTGTCCTGCTGCTGTGTTTCATGGTTTGCTGGTTTGCTGTGTATGGTGTCACTGGTTTGCTGGACTTCTGGGTGTTCTGACTAGTGAGTTTGGTTTTTCCCCTAAAAAGAACCCAAGGACCCTAATCAGTAGGAAGTAGCTCAAAAGACCTATATGCCTTGTTCTTTTAACCTTCTTTCTCTCCAACCAAGTGTTGAATGTTTGGAAGGAATAAGGGTTGGAAGGGAGGAAGGGGTTTAAGTACAGTAAAATAAATTAGAGTGTGTGATAAAATAACAGAGCCATAAACAACAACAATTAGACTTAGTGACAGAAAAGTCAGCTCACAGACATGTTTCAAATCCAGTGGCAGATCTCCATCCTTTTTGCCTTCATGAACTGAAGATCTCACTGGATGACATGGGGTCACTCATTTTAAAGACATCTGTACAGAGTCTCAGCAAACAACAGGGAATAATGACCTCAAATGTTCAAGATGTGAAGTAGGTCTGTACGCCCTGGTTAGCTGGATGTGGACTACCAAAGCTCCTTGGCAAGTAGTCCTGTACTGGATAGAAGGCCCTTCACTTTCTCTGGAGAGTCCAAGGAAATGCACAAAGAATTATCTAACTCCATTTTATGGTACAAACTTATACTCATTGCTGCAGATGGTGCACGTGGCCAGTGAAGGAGAGGCACAGGGCTAGAAACTGTCTCCTGACCCCGTGACCCTGACCACATCCCTGCATACCTCCTGTGACTTAGCTTCCATTCTCTTCCAGATGAATTTTCCCTTTAGGTTTATATGTGTAATATTATAGGATGTCAAGAGGAGTTTCACATTTTTTTCCTTGTTCTCAGCATAAATTTTAGGTTGCACTTGTATATAAAGTTGCCAGAAGAAAAAAATTAACAAAAAACTTAGTTTAAATAACTGAACACATGTTAAATAGTCAAGGTTAGCTAACATTCATGTCACAAGGTGTTTTGTAAAGACACAAGTGCTTCAAATAAATACCCAGAAAGTACAGATGTGTTATCAGGGAACAGTTAGACTATGGGTGATTATTAAGTTTTCCTTTAGTTATTAAATGAATAGCAAACTCACAACACTGTCTAAGTGTAGATGTAAGAAGAGATTGCAATGTATCAAAAACCAGAACTTCAAAACTGAACATGGTGCAATGAATATAACATCCAGGAACATCATTTACCCTCAAGCAGAAAAGACAAAATTTCAGTATAAATAATAGGAATAAAATAGGATTTGTGTTTACTGATGAAAACACTCTAGAGAAATCTAATATCCCCAGACCTACCCTTGCATTTTAATCTTAAGCACTCTCCATTACAGCACTGGGGACAAATGGCAATCACAGCTATGTGGCCCTGTATTTCCTTCATTTTAATCAAGTACTCTCTCCTAACAGCATCTACCCCAGGCCTAACAGCAAGACCTGTGTGTGCCACTTGGTGACCTAGGCAAGGAACTGAGGTCACAAAAAACCCCTAACACCTGTGTGGCACAATCTTACTTATTAGGTTCAAGCTGATCAACACTTCAAGATTAGACTTTCTGATCTTTGACTGGCTTGTTGTAGGAATCTTGAATTACATGCTATTCAGTTTACTACTATTTGATAATAGTAGTAAAATATAGTTTACATCCAATTTGGTACTATTGAACAGTGATAATAGTAGTAAAATACAGTTTACATCCCATTTGGTACTATTGAACAGAAGGAATACATTGTTGATTGAAAGTTATTGTTAAAATTCTTTCCCTGGGGGGAGACGTGAGCATCATCTACCCCCTACTCATAAGGGGTATGAGACAATGACAAATCAAAGTGTAATTCTACAACAGTTCACCCCGGGTAGTCAGTGAGTTCATTGGTTTTACTTAGAGCAGTGAGGAGGGAATAGTGGCAGGAGAGATTCCAAAGCAGCCAAATCAGAAGTCTTCACCTGGCATGGATGATGGCTATATACTCTTCCCCTCCTCCAAATTCCCAAACCACTTGCAATTAGGGCAAAGCTGCACACATGACTGGGAAGAGTGGCTGAATACTTAGGATGGAGTTCAATGTCATCCCTCTACCCATGAGGGAATGGCAATAGTCTACAGCTCTTGTCTTTTTTCTCCTCAATCTTCAGTTGTTTTTCTTCTTTTTAAGTTTAATTAAGCCATAATCACATCACCCCCCAACTCCCTCCAAATTCATGGTTTTAAAATAATTTAACATTTAGTGCACTTAATAATAATAATAAACATATTATATGTAGTGCATTTTATGCAATATATTATATATCACAAAAATAATGGTTAATAAAATAATTAAGTTAAATAATTAATAACTCTTCATTATTTCTATTACATGTCTGTGTTTGAGGGTGTGAATACATATAAAAATGTAACCTGCTGAGTTTGCTTAGTGTTGTTTATATGTATAACATTTATGGCTGACCACTTTGGATTGGATAACCCCTGAGGTGGTCATCTCTGGGGAAGACTAATTCTTACTCTATCAGCAGGTTCAGGGACTCCATGTGATTCCTCCACCCACATTGGCACGCTAACTGTTGTTGCTGTGGTGTTCAGGTCTTGTCCACAGGTCTGATTGTGATGGACTACCACAAGTAGACACAGCTGAGCTCACGAAGATGGTGACAGTTTGGCTTTAAGGACTGTGCCTCACATCAGAAGCCAAGTGTGAACACACCTAGGAACTTTGTTTCTGTTATACCTGGCACTTCGGTTTCTTTTCATGCCTCATCTGTCTTCTGTCATCTCCATGCGTGACTTTTTTTTTTTCCTGTCTGAGATGTGCTTGTTAAACACCTACTGTGTACCAGGGTCGTGCTGACCCTGGAAAAAATGAGCGCCAATAACCACATGTCTGACCTTAATAGTCCTTAGTGTATTTGAATTGTCGGAGAAAAAAAAAATCCACATATTTTCCTCCTAACCCAGAAGAAGTAACAGAAACAAGCATCATTTAAGTTGTGGATGGACAGATGTCATTTAAACAGTTCTAAAGACCAGCCTTTCAGTAGTCATCTCCAAATATTTAAATGTCATCTCCAGTACTGAAGCCTCTGCCTTCTGCATGGTTTATCCTAAACCTTTATCTCCACTCTGAAGTGAACACACTGTGGGTGCCTCACTCTGTGTCAGTGTGCTAGCAGGGCTAGATCTGCAGGAAGAAACAGACCCCTTCTCAACACTCTGAAACCACACTGTGCTTAGAGCAGGTCATATGAGGCGTAGAGACAAAAACAAACTTGAGAGGCAGGGTGTGGGTGGGGTGGGGAGGTGATTTAATTGTCTTATCAGTGGCTGACAGGACAGGGTAGACCTGGGCAGGGGAACTATTTCACTTGTTTTTCTATCAATCATGTGGATAGGGGGTTCACCAAGACCTTGAGCCTTGTGAATCCTGGAAAGGGTACTCTCTGAATGAAGTGAATCTTTTCCTTCTCTTAGGGTAGAAAGAGGGAAATGGGACTGGCTCCTTATCCCTGATGCTCTACAAGGCTGGAAAAACCTGACTTGCCCAACCTTGCCATGGTCTGTCCCCTTTTGCCAAGTCCCATGCCTTTTGTAAATAGCCACACCTCTCACTGATGATCATTTTTAATACTAGCATTTTTAATTGGATGTAAAACATTTGAACTTGTTCTACTACTTGCTAAACTCAGGTATCCTAATCAATATGGTGGTATGACAAATGAAAAATAAAGAGAGCAAGTAGCTTTATTCTTTATGAAACCTTAAAATCACAAAGAACTCCCTAGATGTTAAGAACTAAAAACATCTTTCCAGGTCTTAGTGTTCACCATTTTATTTTAGAAGCAACACAAAGGCTAATGATATGATCACAGTCACATTGCCTGGAAACCACAGTTGCTGGTAATAAAGACGTGTTTTCCAATATGATTGCAGTACTCAGGATGGTTCTGGAAGAACCATATCTCAACATGTTGGTACGCCAATAATCTTTATCACTAGCACTTTCAGATTTAGAAGAAGTTATAGCTGTCCATCCTGTGTTTTATAATGATAAAGTAAACCAGAATACAATTTTATTCATTTTTTTAAAAATGACATCTTCTTTTAGAACAAATGCCTGATTTTTAAATAAACGAAGGATGTGAAGAACATAAAAATTAAGTTTCTTTAGATACTGCTTTGCATTTGGGTTTTTTTCCTCAGTGTGACAGAGTTCCAACATCTCTCACAATTGGTGAAGACTTCCTAGCTGTGCTCAATTTCCTTTTTTCTTATGTCAAAGAGTTAGGACAAAGGGACCTTGATCAGCTTATTAAATAAACAATGCATGCTCGAGAATAATTTAATTATCATATCTCACTGAATAGCAAGTTCAGTTAAGTTTTTTGTTTGCTTGTTTACCGAGTGAAATGTTCATGCCTTTGTTCTTTTTATAGAATGTGTGATTTGAAAGGCCAAAAGTCATTGGTCATTTTGACAGCCTTAATTAGTCATTTCAATTGGTAATTATTAAAACCGTTACAGGGAGGAAAAGGCTCATTGTGTTGATCATAATGGTGTCATCTTTTCAAGTAGACTCCCTTCCAATCTTTTGTTAAGTTCTGCCATTTTGGTATTAAGTTTAAATTAAAGAGCTGCCTAGACTCCCAAATTCTATGTCGGGAGAAAAGGTATGCTCAAATTAGATTAGAAAAACAAAGATCTTTCATATTTTAGAAGCAGAAATGAAAGGAACTTTGAATGATGCAGCTCTATGAATTATCTTTATTTTAGAGGCAGACGTGTCCACTTCAGTCCAATTGTAGAATACTAATGCTTTGCCAATGCAAATGGTTTTGTCTATTGCCACTAACTCATTCAAATCCATTAAATCTTATTATTTCTACATCATTAAATGTAGGTCAACATGATGAGTCCAGCAAACACCAGCATTTATTTCCAGCCCACAGACACTGCTGTGAATGATAGGCAAACAAATACAACTCTGAAGGAAAGAAATACCCTTATTTGTAAACATGAACATCATATCAAGACTGAAAAGAGACAATGTAATAGATGCAAATTGCAATCCAACCACCACTCCATGCCTATCTTGCCAAAAAAATGTATTTGTGTAGAAGGAGATTGGAATGATGTTTCTTTTAGAACTGAAGGATGCTTTGTTCACAAAACTTAACCCGTTCTGTGCCAACCCTGTAGTTGGGAAATGACTAAGCACCAAGATTGAGGCCCCAGAGAGCATGACTCCCGACATCTCATGCTGCTTGTATGTCACAGGTGAACTGTTGAGTGCAATGAAAGTAATCCCAGTGCTTCGTGTTAAGCTGTTTTAGAAACTGGGACTGGATGACTTCCTTTACTCTTGGATGCTAACTGCCTATCCAATGAGACTCTTCCCCTCTCTTTCTATCTGATGAGGCATTTGCACCATTCAGGAGGAACTTGGACCATGAGTCAGACTTCCTGCAATGGACTCTAGATTCACCATTCACTTGCCAATCCCGGCAAAGTTCCTTGTCTGTAAGCAACTTTCTTCACTATAAGATGGGACTAGGAATCCATTGCCAAAGGTTCATTGAAAATAGACTTCGTAAATAAAACACCTGATATACAGGACATCTTAGTGTTTTTCTAATTGGTTGCTTGTGATTAGTATATCTTATTATATCTTGTCTATAAATGTTATATCTATTATGTATGAGATATATTATATATTATTTCTGGGTATGTGTGAATGTGTATACATATAAATACATATTAAACTGTGAATAAGAGAGACAAAAGTGTCTTCATGATTTTCTGACTGTAATCTCCAGATTTACTGATGAAAGAATTATTTTTAAATTTCCAGAAGTTTCAACACAGTAGCAAGATGGGTTATATAAAGCAATGAGGAGTCATCAGAACGTCATACTGCATGAGTCAGTTCAGGCTGCTATAACAACATAGGCAAATTAAACAACAGAAATGTGGTTCATACAGCTGTGGAGGCTACAAAACCAAGATTTTGGGGCCATGGATTTGCAGGCAGGAAAACATACTGTAGCAGTGGGAAGAAAGTAACTTTGTCTTATTTTAAAGCTATTAGCACCTTCATAAAATTCCTATTCTTATGACCCACCTCAAATTGTCATTCAATGATTGCAAGTGTATGTTTTTCCACCCAGCCCCTTCTTCCTAGAAATAGTGACTCTGAAACTTTATTATTGTTAGTAAATGGTTAGGCCATAAGCTTTGGCTTGTTCCCCGACTAGCTCATACCTTAATTATCCTGCTTATTGTATTCTATGTCTGCCACATGGCTAGTTACCTCTCCTAAGTTTCATGTGTCTGCTTTCCTCATAGCTAGGGACTAATTTCCTCTTGCTCCTTACTCTATTCCAGAATTCTCTCTGCTTGCTGGAACTCTCACCTCCTATTTCCTGCCTCAGCTAATAGGCCAATCAGCTTCCATACAGTGCACAGGAGATATTCTATAAAAATGGTGCATCTCCAAATACTGAGGGTAAGTTAAAATGCCAACACAGGTATATAGGGATGGGGAGGGGTTACATTCGGTCCATAACAGACAGGTTAGAACTATTTAATGTCCTCAGATATAAGGTGTGAAAACCTCAGCTTGGTTCATCTTTACAGTGTCCAATCTCACTCTGTAACCCAGGGTAAGGATATTTTCTGATTTGGATCAGCACTATCTAAAGTATTCTAGGATTGGTTTGCTCAACCTAAAAGCTTAAATGAAGTTAATATTACAATGAAGTAGAGAAGGCAATATGACATAAGGAGGCAAGAAATTTCCCTAAGGTTATTTGACAATCACTGTGTTGTATTTTCACTCACAGGTAGTTTAAACACTGTCTTAGGTGAAAAGTTCAGAGCTGTATTGTAAACCACATAGCATTGGACGTTAACACAACTGCATTTAACTGTGTGAAATGTATGAGAAATAATGGCTGATGATGTATCTCATTTTTTTTGTCAAATGTTAAGGTGCTTACAAATAAATGAAGGAACCTTATTAAAATGTAGCCTTGCTGTGTGTGGACGAGACCTGGGGTTCTGCACTTCCAATTAGCTCCTAACTAGTGCCAGGGCTCCCGGTCCTGGTGAAATGCTTTAAATGGCAAGGGTCCATAATTGCATTATGTTTTCCTCCATGAAAAACAATAAGAAATTGTCTCTAGAGTATCATTATAAGTTAATGTTGAATATGCCTAGAGCAGATTACTTTCTTTGACCTTATTTATGGACCTTTTAAACCTCGTGGCATTTTCCTTTTCACATGGCCACAGGAAGAACATTTAGCAAAGTTACCAGACTGAATGGTTTTCCGACTGGACTGCAATGACCAAATCTGACTGTATCTAACTTTCCTAATATGAGTTTTTACTCATGTGTTGCCTTTTTTACTCTTAGGATAAAGTGGTTGTTGTCTTACATGCTTCTTTGTAAGACCCTTAAAATTGCTGTTTCAGATGAGAAAAGATATGGAAACAAGAATCCTTGCACAACTCAGAGAGCTGGAAAATGTGCTTGAGGATGCACAAGGATACCATAGATAGGGGTTATGAAATGGGTAACAGAGACATAACCAGTCCCAGAAGTAGACTTGGGCAGGATGAAGCTCCTTGACTACAAGATGCACTCAAGGCTTTGCCGGAAAGACAAAATGAGAATGACCAAGTGAATTCAAAATTTTTTTTACAGATTTAACAACTGAACTTCCACTTGCCTCTAGAGGGTCTATTATTATAAAGGTACACAGAACAACTCTAGTGCTGCTACAAACCTCACAGGAATGCTGATGTGAATGCTGGCAGCTTCTGTGAAACTTGAGTGGGAAGAGTGGTTTCCAGTTCCTTGGGTGAGCTAGCTGTGTCTTGGGTTGATCAGAAGATGAAAAAAAGAGTTAACTTTCCCTGCACACTACTTTGTGGTGCTACTGAAGGAGGCACAAAACTAAAAAAAAATTGTTAGAGGTTTATTGGTAGAGTAACCTCATATAGTTACTATCCAGGGTGCAAAATAATGTATCATGTTAGTCACTTGAGTAATGTGTTTAACCCTTGGAGTCTTAATGGCCTTCTCTCTGGAACTTGCAACAGTAATCTCCCAATAGTATTGTTCCAAGAATTAAGTAAAGCATTTAATATTGTGTTGGGCATCCCATAGGTTCTCAGCAATTGGTTCACTGTAATGCAATCATAATTCTCTTTTTTATTGATTATCAATTTGATTCAATTAGAAGTTAGAAAGTAACACCTTTGCTGTATCTATGAGGATGTCCTGAAATGGTTGGACATAGGAGGGGGAGGGGGAGTCTCAAATCCTGTAGGTTGGGTCTTTGTTTCACTGTTGACCCTTCTAAAAGTTTTTTTAGAAGTTACTTTCCCAATGAAGTCTTAAGTGTTATCTGGAATGTCCAATAGCATTCAGAATTGATCTTGTAAACTTTGTGTTGACTTCTTTACCAGCAAAAAAGTTAAGGGAATTTATTCATTTTGAAAAAAATTCATATTTATCCCATATTGAAGGGAGTGATTTCTGCTAAAGTGTAAGTCTTCTTGTCATAAAGAATCCTGCATATAATACAAGAGAAATACTGGGGTTAGAGAGATGGTTTCATGATGAAGAGCACTTGCCACTCTTGCAGAGGACCAGGGTTTGGTTCCCAGAACCACAGTTGCAGCTTCCAACCACCTGTGATTATGGTTTCAAGGAATCTGACAGCCCTTTTAAGCCTCCATGGGCCTTTACACAAATGTGTGCAGTAGCTCATGCAGCCACGCAAAGATACACATGAAATCATTAATATTTAAACAAATCTTTCTTTTTAAAGGGCTGTGTGTGCCTGAGATGTCCAACTAACAGGCACATTGCATATTGCTTTTAATGCTGGGCACTCACAGTAAAAAGAAGTGCTTTGTTTTCATTCAATGGCACTTTCAACATCTTTCAACTTCCTTCTAATTTAACTTTTGGGAAATTCCAGACTCCCCCACTCAACTTTCAAAAAATCCTCCTACTCTCCGCTACTTAAATGTCACACAGTTCAGAGGGGAGGACATTTTTCCTTCTAGGAATTCCTTATGCAAACATGTTAAGGCTCGTTTATTCACAATCAAAGTTCTTTGGCAGGTCAAAGCTTTGTCAAAAGTAGTATTGTAAGTAGGCACCATACTTAGGAGACATCAAAGCAAGCAGATGGGATTCTAATGATTACAAGATAAGCACTTACTGCTTACCCTTTTTGAGTGGGTAGGCATAGAATCATGGTTAACTGCAATCACTTCTGGCAGGCTGTTTCCTCTTTAAAAGAAGTTAATAACAAAGTATATACAATTAAGAATGAGTTACAGAGGATGTTCTGTGTAACAAAGTAGAAACTATCATACATGCTTTAAATTGTATACACAAAAGCTAATGTACTCCAGTCTAGGCAGTATACATCCAGGCACAAATTGACCAAACGGTTATTTGGTCCTTGGCAAGCATCCACCTGCCTCTGTGCTCACTGCCATTTGAAGCTCTTTCCCTGTTGACTAAAGCCTTTCATTATTCTGACCACCTAAATATGCTCCTTCCATAATCACATTTCAGATCTGATGTGGTACTTGATAAAACTTACTTATTCTTTTTAAAGATACTTGTTTGCAGTGCAATTCAACACATACACAGAAAGGTACACACATCTTAAGTTTACATTTAAATGAATAGTAAAAAGTTATGTATATATGTTAATTCATAAAAAGTACAGACACACCTCGTTATTTCTGAAGAAAAGTTTCTTACCAAGAAAAAATTTCAAACTATGGCAATCCCACTTTAAAACTAACATGGTATATGTATGTATGTTGAAGCATGATGATAATAAAACACTTAAGCCTCTGACATGTGAGGCACATTTCCAACCGCATTAAAACTGAAATTCTACACTAGCAAAGCTTGTTTATAAGACAGCAGACAAAGAAATTTCAGCAAATAATTTGAACTTGACAGACTATAATTTGGCCATGAAATAAGTGATTAGTCACTAATTTTCTAGAAAGAAGGTAGAGTAACTAAAGAGATCATGTCCTGCTTCAAAATGTTTGTTATGCATAATAGTTCTTAGAGAGAGGCAAAATGTTCTTGGTCCAAGCCAGGATCCTACATGTACACAGGTAAACCTAATCCAGTGGTTTGGGTAACATTGGAGTCAAGCTTGTTTTGGCACCTTTTCAATTTCCTGGGACAGCCAATGTCAACGCTGGCCTTGGTCATGTCCTTCAGCCAGTTTCCCTTGATTTCTGATCTCCATTCCCCAAATATATCTCAAAGACTTCATCTCATTCTCAGATGTAGTTAATCTGAACCCCTCATTTATCTTCATTAGGTGGAGCACAGACCAGGATTTACAACACTGTAACATTCTGAAGGGCTTTCAGAAAGTACTATAAATATAGAAGCGAAATAGACTTTTTTCAATAGAAACCCCTAGAGTTCCCCAAATATAATAGAAGACAGCTTGCTGAAGCAGACAGATGAATGTCTACTACCTTGAAGTAAAGTGAACTAACCACAGTATTTCTCCACTACCCCCCTTTCTCTCATCATCTTTCTCCATTTTTCCCTTGACAAACAGGCTTTGAGAACATAAAGCAACACACATACAGAGCTTGAAGAAGCTGGATCAATGCAATCCTAAAATGAGTGATTACCATGTGGGAGAATGTTGAGGTTTTAGCTCCTTTGAGAGTGCAGTGGCCTTCGGGGTCCCACTGAGTGTGGTACTGACTCAAAGAGCTCAACCTTTCATACTTCACTTCAAGAGAAGGGGTAGCAGCGGAGAAAGCAAAGCTCATGTCTTCCTGCCAAAATCACTGCCAGCCCTGCCTACTTAGATGTGTGAGATCCCTGGAAATGTTTTGGCAAGACTTGGTTCTGGAGTGTTGGCCAAGGTGCTAAAAGAGAAATGGAGAGAGGGCACCTGCACCAATGAAGGACCCCTTCTCACTGCCCTTAAAGACACTGTGTTCATTCATTGTGACAAGATCACACTAAGAGTCAAATCTCAGGCAATCTTGGAGAAAGATGTGTGTATGTGTGTGTCTGTGTGTACACTCGAGTTCACACACATGTCCATGTGCATAAGGGCAGCTGGGATACATATTATTTATGGAAATTTCATTGCTACACAAACGTCATGAGCATCTACTTAAAAACAAAACACAAATTAAAAGAGGTCATGCTTTCAAAGCTAGCTGGATGCCATCACTGCTAAACTTCTCTGTCATATTATTACGAAGAGTGCCTAAAAGAAATTAACTGCAAGGCAAATTTACTACAAAGTAAATGTTGGAATAACAAAGGCACACTCTGAGAAATCCTTTAAAACAGTCCTTCTTGACCTCTCTAATGTTGAGAGCCTTTAATACAGATCCTCATGTTGTTGTGACTCCCAACCATGACTATTTTCATTGCTACTTCATAACTGTAATTTTGCTATTGTTATAAATTGCAAATATCTGTGTCTTGCAATGGTCTTAGGTGACACCTGTGAAAGGGTCATTTGAATCCCAAACGGGTCTTGATCCAGAGGTTGAGAATCGCTGCTTTGAAAGTAAAAATTATTGTCTTATTCATGTCTGATTTTGTAATAGCTCCACCTGCTTTTCAGAATGACTCGTTTTCGACCGTTTGTCTGTTCTTCCCTAAAAATATGCGTACAGATATGAAAACCACAGGCTGGCACTGTCAAGTGATTGGCTAATAGTTGAATTGTCTCTGGTAGCTGCAGATGGCAGCCAGTGGTGAGGGAAGGGAAAGAGAAGGAAGCCTGGCCACCATCCTTTTCACACCCTAGTCTGTACCCCACCCCCACCCTTCAGGCATCTGATGCTCTGGTCGCTCTGCCAGGCGATTTGCTTCCGCTCTGCTCTGTT
Source organism: Lophiomys imhausi (assembly GCA_907164525.1). Taxonomy (NCBI): domain Eukaryota; kingdom Metazoa; phylum Chordata; class Mammalia; order Rodentia; family Muridae; genus Lophiomys; species Lophiomys imhausi. Next base: position 3,801,124 of record CAJQZJ010013540.1, read on the forward strand.
CAGCTTCCCGACCTCTGGCTTTAGAGAACGGGTTCTGGCTGTGGGAACTGGCTCTGACCAGCTCTGGCTCCCTCCTCTTTGGTAACCGACAAAGGCAACACTTTCTCTTTGACACTCTTAAAAAGGGTCGTTTAATTCCTAATGGTATTTACTGGCAAAAAGGAAAATGAAACCCACAAGGAGGATTCAGGTCCAAGAAAGTCAGGGCAAGAGCTTGGTGGCTGAGTCCCACTCTTGCTGGAAGGCTACTCTTTACTTCTTCCCTTTTCCACCACAGTTGATATGTGCTCCCTGCTTGCCACTTCTGTCCCATAGTGTGACACCTACTGGAATTTATGAATATCTGGAGATGCATGGTTATGATTTGGACACCTGATGCTGATTGCTGCCCCAGGGACTTCCCGCGGAAATCACCCAACACTTAGAAGGCATTTTGACAAGGAAATAACCAACGGAGCCTTCTAGAGGGAGAACCCCATGAAACCGCTTCAAAACACCAGAAGCCACCGGGTACTTAATAACCCACAGTCCCCTCTCTCCTGTCTCCTTAGTCCTTTCTGCAACAGTATAAAGTGGCCTGTAGGGTTTCAGCCTGTGGGGGGAGAGAGAGCTGTGCCTACTGCATTTATTACCGTGCTGGATATAAGGTGTGTGGTGGGGGGTGGTAGCTTTGGTCTGGCTGAGGAGCTCACTCTGCATCTTTTCCAGGTTCCACAGGGATGAGAGAGACGTGCAGACTTGTAGATCTACAAGTTCCATCATGTAAATCTCCACCACTACCCCTGTCCCGTGTCTCCCAGGTTCCTGTTACTTCTGTCACCTTGAGCCAGCGTGGATGCATTCCCGACTCCTCCACCCTCCTTAAAACGTGGGCACATCCCACGCAGCTGCTCATCTAAGCGTCCCGCATCCCTAAAGTCTCCAAATGCGCCCCTAGTCCTTAATTCTTTGGTGACACTGCCTGGCGGAGATGGCTCCTGGGTCGCTCTGAGAGGCGGCGGGGGAGAGAGTGCGGGGGTGGGGGACGCGCTAGCTCCGGAGCAGTGGCTCACAAGGCTGGAGGCTAGGCCTGCCTGGGGTCCCCAGGCAAGCCCCGCAGTGACGCGAGGGACGCGCCGCACTCACCCGATGCTGCTGACGGCTGCTGACGGCCACCGCGGCGGCGGACGCGGCGCTGTGCCGGAGCTCGGCCGCCTGCCCGGGTCTCAGCAAGCTCCGGGTGAACCTGCGGGTCCGCTCGCCGGCCATAGCGGCCCGCGCTGCTGGCACCTCGGCCTCGGAGCGAGTGTGTCCCGCCGCCGGTCCCCTGGCCGCGCCAGCCTGCTCTACCCACCCGCCGTTCAGGAAGCGGAACTCGGAGCCTTTCCCCCCCTCTTCCCCGCTCAACTCACAAGAGGCGGGTTTTTCTCGCGCGCACCCCCACTCTGCCCACCCCCTTCGCTCCGGCTCGAGCTCCACCGCGACTTTGCAAACTCTGCGCTGCTCCGGCCGCGTGCGGCCAACTCAGCCCGGCTGAGGCGCATCTGCAGTGGGAGCCGCGGGACGCGCGTGGGATAGCTCCACCCGCGCCGCCCACTCGGGACTCGGTACCGATCCCGGGCTGCAGCTGCTTGCTCCCAGCAGGACCTGCCCACCTCCCTACTCTCAAATCCGATGCCCATCGAGGGTTGGGGTGTTGGCATTTTGTTGGTCAGATCTACATTCTGAGGCTAGAAAGTGGAGAGGTGTTGAGCTCATATCTCCCGTGCGCCCTTGGAGGCGAGTTAGAGGTTTGTTAAGGATCTGTCTGGTGACTGGGATCCTTGCTTTGAAGTCTCTCCGAATCCAGAGTCCTTACTTGGTCTTGGGATAGACTGTGTCGGCTTTCACCTGCTACCATTTTTTCCTAAACTGCGTTCCTATTCTATACTAATCCCAGGGCTCTGCAAAACAGGACTAGAGAAGGTTATTTACCAAAGGCCTCCTTAACTTCGCATACTAATTTGAATAAAAATCTAATGTATATCTGGGTAATGTAAGGGATTTCAGGATGGCATTAGGATGAATAAATAAGAACTGCCTTGCCAGGTTACTGGATAGAATGAGCCTGGCATGGTGAGTGGTTTTTAGTCTATTTTTTTCTGCCTTCTTATCAAATGCCCACCTACCATGCCTCGAATTATCTGATGAAAGTATTCTAAATTTCTTATCTGGAGTCACATGCAGGGTGGTTCTCTGCCCAGTGTGAGTGGGTGAAAAAGCAGGGCTCCTGGGAGAACTGTTGGGATGTTCTGAATTTCTTAAGAGGCTTTTTGTGGATCTATGGCTTGTGCATTTTTCTAAAGTTAAAAACTTTTTTTTTTTTTAACCTTATGGTGTGGCTCACACTTGTCGTGTACTTAGGTTCCCTTTGAGGAAAGTCTGGGCTACACACAGTGTGACTCTTTCTTAGCATTTGACAAGCTCTCATAACTATTTTTTTCTGGTTTCAGAATACTGCCTGGCATATAGGAGGGACTGAATGACTTGATTATAAATGGCTCTCAAAGACTCAGAAAGTCTGTTGCAGTCAGAAATTTGAGTGCTGAAGGCGGGTGGCGGGGTGGGGGGCGTGGCAAGAAGAGAAAGGTGTGCTGGAAGCAAAGGCTGCAGTAAGAGAACATGCATCACAGCGTGTCCTGAGTACAGCCAACGTTCAGGTTTGAACTTATCTTGTTGTGTTGGGATACTCTGGCCAAAAGCAACTTAGGGAGGAAAAGATTTGTTCTGCCTACACTTCCAAGTCACAGTTACCTATGGAAGGGCAGAAACTGAAAACGGAAACCTGAAAGCAGTAACCTGGATCAGGAACCCTGGAGGAATGTTGTTTACTAGGTATGCTCTTCCTTGCTCCTTTTATCTTATGAAATCAAGGCCAGTCTGATAGCAGCAGTTCTTCAACTGAGATTCCTTCTTCCCAGCTGACTCTAGGTTGTTTCAAGTTGAATATAAAAAATAAGCAGGACAACACATTAAACAGCACATGCAGCCCAGTCTTCAACTGCATCCTGTATGAGAAAACCACTTTTGTTTTTCACTGTTGGTATAAAATTTTAACTTCTTCAGCTTTGGAAGGTCACCACCATCCACTAGTGTGGAAAGATTTGTGATTTCCCTCCATCCATGTCTCTACAATGTTATGAATCAACTGAGAAGGTAGATGTAGTGACCATAGACATCATGCAGTATGCATTAATATGTATATATATAAATTGTCCCTGGTACCCTTGGAGGCCAGAAAAAGGTGTCAAATGCCCTGGAATTGGGGTTACAGATGGTTGTGAGGTGCCACATGGGTGATGAGAAACAAACCCCTGTCCTTTGAATGAGCCATCTCTCCAGTACTACCTTTTTATTCTTTAGTTTTATTTTAAGAGATAACTGTTACAGGAAAACAACCAGTATGTTCTGTATCTCTAAAAATGAGTGAAGTTTTAAGAATTTAAAGTATTATACGTGATGGTCAATCTTTATTGTCAGCTTGATGGGATTTGGAGTTACCATGGAAACAAATCTCTAGGCATCTGTGAGCAATTATCTAGATTAGGTTAATGGACATGGAAAGATCCACCCTGAGTGTGGGCAGCACTACTTTCCCCATGCCTGGTGGTCTCAGACTGAACGTAAAAGACAAAAGATGGTGAGTAGAGGCATTAGTCTCTCTCTGCTTCTTAACCTGTGTGTGTCTGTGTGTGTGTGATTCAATGTGACTAGCTGCCTCAAACCCTGTTCTGATGGATGATACCCTTGAAATGTTAGCCAAAGCAAACTGTTTCTTCAGTTAATTTTGTCAGGGTATGTTGTCACAGCAACTGGATAAGTAACTAATAGACTACAGAAGAGTGACAAAAAGTACATGCTGTACAGTTAAACTCCCTGTGACATGCCTCAGCTTCCCTATGCATAGATGACTGCATAGGCTGTAACAGCGTACGGTCAAGTCATAATTGGTGTCTTCAGCTGAGCTCACATGCATCAAGCTCTTCCATCAGAAAGAAGTGACCCCACTCAGTAGCCACTCGTGGTGTTCCAATTGTGGAGGGGCTGTCACGCTGTGCCAAGCTGTACAGAGCTCACTGAAGCTCTGCTTTCAAGAAACTCTACTTCAAACAGAGTCACTAACTTGTAAAACATTACAGGAATTTGTTGGTAAGAGGAGATGGTAAGATTTTGAAGATGAATCTATTAGGACCCATGGCAGTATTTTATATTCCAGTAAAATTATCTCAGTTATAAAGAGTTCCTCTCCTCCTTCCCACCCTATAGTTCCTTCCTTCCTTCCTTCCTTCCTTCCTTCCTTCCTTCCTTCCTTCCTTCCTTCCTTCACTCCCAGATACTCTTATTATCTGAAGGCTTTATTGGCTTTCTCAAGGTTCAGGAAGTTCTTATAGCCTGTTGTGATATAGGACAAAGCTCTATATATTAGAAAAGTATAATTATTAATAGTTTTTCTTATCATTTGTATAAGACATGGCTTAGAGATAATATTGCTAATCATGTGAGTAAGAAATGGATTTAGGATGTTTTTATCACAGTAATAAATATAAAAATGAAAACAGTACCATGTTTTTCCTGGGGGCAGGGCAGTAAGCAATATTTCTCCCCAGTTTCTGTTTCAGTTCCTGGTACCAGGCTCCTGCTTGGGCTCCTGCCATGGCTTCCCTCAATGATGGAGTGTGACTCTTAAGTTGAAATAAAACCTTTTGTCTTCAGATAGCTATGATCACGGTCTTTATCAGAGAAACCTAAATCAAACTAGAAAAATCCTTCTCTCATGCATAAAACAAAGCTGAGAGGGAATTTCATAGTATGGCTATTCAAATAGAGCATTTTGTATAGTAAGTATGCAAATGCCAATTCAAATGGTTTTCTCATATGCTTACAAAGTCTTTCTTTCAAGCTCTCGATTAGGGGAAAAGTACATATTTTCTATTGTATAGTAGTAGGGAGGGTGTGTCTAAAGAATTAGCTCAATTATCTTGATTATTGTCTGAAAGTATGGCTGACAAATTAACAAAATTTTATTTTGTTATTAAAAGTTTACAGATTATGCAGCAGTAACAAAATCATCAATTAGAATTGTAGACCAAAGGGAGAAAAAAAAAAAAACTTTGGTACCGGCACTTGTTTTGCTAATATTAAGAAAAAGCAAATTATTGAATTTATTTCTAGTATTTTAAAATTACTGTTGTTTACCTGGATACTATTTCGTAGTGTACTTTCCCCCCATCTTGTCAAGGAAATTGAAAGTGACAAGAAAATATAGTTTAAAAGGTGTAAGGGAACCACTCAAAATCTGTGCCTAGTTGCAAACTCTGCGCATCACGGTGAATGTCTATATACTGTTAGAATGTCTGCTCTGAAGCTACACAGCTTTGCTTAAGGTTGTACACTTTCACTATCAACTATTTTATATGCATGCATCCAGCACTAAAAATAATTTTAAAACTGTAAGAATTAAAATTAGAAAAAAGGTGTGATATTAATGATGGTCTATTAGTTTTTGAAAGAGCTGGAGCCAATAGACAAACCCAAGTGCCTCAGGGTTGCTTATAGGCAACTGTATTAAGCCTGCTTTGTATTCTTGACCTGCTCCGTTTCCGACCTGGGCCGGTTCACCCCTCCTTAGGCAACCTGGTGGTCCCCTGCTCCCGGGAGGTCACCATATTGATGCCGAACTTAGTGCGGACACCCGATCGGCATAGCGCACTACAGCCCAGAACTCCTGGACTCAAGCGATCCTCCTGCCTCAGCCTCCCGAGTAGCTGGGACTACAGGCGTGCGCCACCGAGCCTGGCCTGCTTTGTATTCTTTACTGTATTTCTTCAACTGAAAAAGACAAAACTTGGAAGCAGGTAAGTCGACAGCCTAGCTCTGCCAAGACAGGGTAGGCAAGTCCTTCATAATTCCTGCTTTACAAGTAATGTCTGTCAGAGATACTGGGCCAAGAGGCTGAAGATTGATGCTCTAATGTATGGAGAGAAATTGGGGACAGACCAGGTAGCCAGTTCCTGGTCATTTCTTAGGTTTGGAAGCTGCTGGCTCTGCACTTCCTGTATAATCAGATATATTTATCCTTCTCAGGTCTCTGATGTGGTTGAAGAGTTATAGTCTCAGAATAGTTATAGTCTCAGAGTTAAATTTTAAGTTATTTAGGAATTAAGAGGATGTTCTAGGTCTAAGAAATGTTTTTAAGATGGTAATGCAAGTTAGGATGGAAACTGAGTTAGGTATAGAACTTTAAACTCATGGAGATAGATAGATAATAGAATATTAATATCAATTGCCAAATATGTATGGACTGGACATTGGGAAAAATTTTCATAATTGTGGCCTAATTATTAAAAAGAGAATTATGAGTTCTGGGAGAAGGGGGAGAGGGTGGGAGGGTAGGGACTGGAGGGGTGGAGGGAGGGAACTGTGATGGAGATGTAGCTTGAAGTAATAAATAAACATTTTAAAAAAGTGAAGACAGACCACTTCTTGGAAGTAAATTACACTAAGGTAGCATGATTTGATGGTGCAGCTCTGCCAGGTCATGGCGTGAGTCCCAGCCCCTTGCTTTGCTCTGTTCTGTCACAATTAGTGCAGAAGGCAAAGCCAGAGAGGTACATAAATGACTAAAACAGACTTTGTTTGTTTATTTGATTCTTTACTAGAAACACATCTCTGAGTTCAAAGTTCTACCTTGTTTTTATTTGTAGTCCAACTTCAGGGAATTAACTCCCTGAGATCTTCACTTCTCCATCCCTAAAACTTATGCAATCATAGATTTTGTTTCAACATAAGGAAGAAGAAAATGGTTGGAAATCAGAGTGGGATGTTTCTGTTATTACACATACAGGGAAACTCTGCATCTTCACTTTCTTAGGTATTTTGGTTCCCTTCCCTGCTTATTCCCAATAGTCATCATTCTTAAAGATATATACCTTGGTATATAACAAAGCTGTAATATAATAATTTATTTTATTTTTAAAAGAAAAAAACAAAAATGAACTAATTTCCTAATATTTCCTTGAGAAATTTTCCTCTGTACACATGAGTGAAATTGCCCTATCCTTTCTCCTTTGAAATTCGTATTTTTAGTCAGGGACATTGCTAAATTGGGTGGGAGAGCTTTCTGTCTCTTTCCATGGCTACAACAGTTTTAATAACACTGGGGTTATTTGTTCTGTGCAAGTTGGATGGAATCCAGCTGCGCAACCATCTGGTCTTGGTACCCTTTTTAATAGGAGAAATGTTATCATTTTTAAATCTCTTCTGTGGTAGTTGGTCTACATTCAAGATTTCCCCATCTTATTTCATAATAATTTATATTTTACTAAGAATAACTCCAACTTTTCCAGAATCCAGAAACACTTTCCTTGCCTTAGAATATCCAGTAGAATAAGATTGTGAGCTTTTAAATATCGTGTATGCTATTGTTTTGTTATGAGGAGATCAAACAGGCCTGAAGTATGAATGCACAAAAGGATTATAATGTATGTTCATAAGGTGTTTAAAGTATGTTTTGAACTTCCACCTCTAACTCAGTAAAAACTTATTTCCAAAATGTAAAATCGCCTCCTTATGCAGCAGTAATATGACTTAGCAGAGTGACCTTGAAAATCCTTTAAACCATTTTCCTCATTTTTCTTCTTAGCTGCTTTGGTCATTATATTATATCATATCATTGTATTATATCATAGATGCTGAATATGTTTTCTTTCATTTTTTATATCCTTAATGGAAACTGTGCCCCTCACCTTGTGATAATGGTATAGGCTTATTATTCAGAGAACTGTCCAGTTGTCCCAATCCAATTATCTGTTGCTGATATTTAATTTGCATGTAATCTAAAGGCTTTAAAAATCTTTTATTAGTCACTGGTTATCCCACATTTCTCTTCCTTAATCTGGAGTGTTTTACTTTCTTGGGTCATAACTGGGTTTCCAATGGGGATTATCTGGTCATTAGACTCTTTAAGGGTCTTGTTTTACACATATTAATTTGACTTTATTTATTTATTTATTTATCTATCTATCTATCTATTTATCTATTTATTTATTTATTTATTTGTTTGTTTGTTTGTTTGTTTGTTAATAAGCCGAGTCTTTTATCTTAATTTGGAGAGCCCTTTAATCAAGAGACAAATCCTAGATTTTATATTTGAAAAGCATTAATGTTCAAATGCATAAAACTTATATTGTCTTTGTAGTAAATGTATAATACATTGTTTTAAAGCAGCAAATGGGCTGGGGAGAGAGCTCAGTGGCTAAAGCACGGGCTGTTTAAGCATTTGGACTAAAGTTTGCATTCTCAGAGTCTGCATAAGTGCTGTATAGAAAATTGCGACCCACCTGTATGTCCAGCCTTGGAAAGAAGGAAGGGACAGGATTCCCAGAGCAAGCTGGCTAGCCAGCATAGACACATAGGGAGCTCTGGTTTCACTGAGACTCTGTCTCAAGGAAAAAGGAGGAGGAACTATAGAAGATTATTTCAGACATCTACCTTTGGCTTCTGCATGCATGAACACAGGTTTTTTTATGTGCATTCCCCTCCCCACATGTGTCCATACACACGCAACCATGTGCTCATGTGCCCACACACACAAAGAATGGACAAAGAAAGAAAGAAAAAGCCAACAGGCAAAAGATATCATTACATATATTCTTGTTCCATATTTTTAATATACAGAAATTACAAATATCTTTTACCAGTTTCCTAAACAATTTAAAGTACACAAATACTTACCAGATATAAAAATCAAACATTACAAGGAAATCTGCTTAGACACGCTACAAATTTTACTCAGTTTAAATTGTGATGAAGTTTCTACAATTGAGTTCTGGTGTTAGTAGTTTTAATATAAATGCCTTGTCAACATATGCATGTGTGTGTGTGTGTGTGTGTGTGTGTGTGTGTGTGTGTGTGCATGTGTATGTATGTAATGTGTTTACAATAGTGCATATTACCAACCAGCCAGAAGCTATCATATCATTAGTAGCTTTCTTATAGAGTAAGGGGTGTTACAACAAACATATTTGGCAACATCAAGTGTAATTTTCCCAAAAGATCGAGAGAATGCATTTTCTCCCAGTTGCCTTGAAAGAAACATAATGTTCTTAACGTTTTTTAGATTAAGCTAAATACCAATTTAAAAAAAAGTTTATAGCACAAGGTTTGCAAAGCCTTAATGCCTTAGTTTTCTTGACTGGTAAGAGACAGATGGGACAAATGTATTTTTTGGTACATCTAATTGTTGCTTTACACCAATTTTCAGGAGTTTTTTCTTAAAAAAACAAACCAAAACAAAAACAAAAAACCTCATACAATTTTGGTGGTTGCAGCCCATTTTCTAGCCTGCGGTATTGGGGTGCTCAGTATTTGCATGAGCTCATTTCCTGCACAGCCTTCCTGTGGCACAGAGAAGTGAAGAGAAGTTTCACAGCTGTGCTCAGGGCTTAGTTGGTGAAAAGAAGGGGGAGGTGTCAGAGGAGGGGGGGCAAGTACAACTGCTTGCTGTTATGGGGCGGCCCCCCAAAAATATCAGACTGAGTGTTCATGAGGATGTTTATTCAAGCAAGACTAGTAGGTTTTTGTTCTACCACACAGGGCCATTAGAATGCATTGATACAACTACTTTAGGTTTTTCACAGCTTTTATCTTCTAGCAATTTCTCATGTGTGGGCTTAGAAATGTACTCTGTTCTGACTAATCATGGGTATTGTCCCCTTTCTCCATACCTTTGCTAAAAGGACAGAAAGAAGTTAAAATAACAAGCAAACTATTTTTTCAAGAAAATTTAAGAGCAGTAGGAGACTTACTCTGAAAATTGCCTAAAAATTCCTGATAAAATCAGAGTATTTTTCTTAGCTTTTAAAAGAGGCTTATTAGCATCACCACACTCATAAAGCTCCAAGCTTGTGCTTAAACAGGCCTTTCTGATACTGCCACAAAGCCTGTATTCTCTTAGTGAAATTATTATATCAGAGCTACTTAAAAGCACATGTGTACCGTACTACTCTTGACATTCAATGGAATATTCTATGAAGACATAATATTCTGTAGCCCGTTCTGGCTTTCAGTCACTTTAACATTTATCTAACCCCTGCTAGTTTGATGACATTTGCCCATGAAGGCCAAGCCTGGTGGTTAGTGTGTGTATCTACTTAATGGGTTTTAGGTCTGTTGTTGAATGTGAGTTCTCTTTCTGGCTTCACACTCTGGGTAGTGACAGGAAGTCTGGCAAATAGAGCCTGAGTTTTCCGTTAAGAACTTCTAAAGCCATGTTTGGGTGTTAGTGGGCACAGGCCTATAGAAACTGTAGAGACTGACAAAGCTGGAAGGGACATGGAAATCACCTAAGCCATTTGTCCTTATTGTTTCTCTTGCTCTGCAGTGGTGTGTTTTGAAGACTGGTGTCCTTCTTTATAAAAGAAATGCAAACCCAGAAGCAAAGTGCTGCCTCCTAGATCTGTTACTCAGTGAACACTTGACAAAGGCTGGTACCAGTCAGTATTGATCCTACTTTACCATCAAGCTAGAAAGATGCAAGGGAGCAAAGTCAGGGGTGAACCATAGTGTTCTAGAAAACCAGCAGAGAAACATCTGGATCATGGTACCATCTACAGACCAAAAGAACAGGAAACAAGGACAACAGAAACAAGGAGAGGCAGTATTTGTAATTTTTGCTATTTCCCTGTTGCTTTTGTATTTTCTCCCTTTCTCCTCACTTCCTCCCTCCCTCCCTCCCTTCCTTCTTTCTTCCATCCCTTTATACCTTCCTCCATCTTCTTCCCTCCCTTCTTCCTTTTCTCCCTTCTCCATTCTCTTTCTCCCTCCCCCTCCTACCTTTCCTCCTTTTCTTACCTTTCTATCTCCTCTGCTTCTCTTCATTTTTCTTTTTCTTTCTCTTTTCCCCCATTCTTCTGGCCCTTTGCATATGCCAAGACTACTCTTTCTTAGGATGTCTTTTTCCATTCCCATTCTCTTAACTCTGCCTTCTACACAATCAGTATACTGCATTTTTTATACTATAGTTTTGTGTTCACTTATCCATTAATTATAGAGTTTCAAAAAACATCCTAAAATTCACATAGAAGGACAAAAGATATCAGTAGCCAAGACTATCCTGAGTAGAAAGGTGGATGCTAGATAAGGAAGGATCACATAACCTGGCCTCAAACTACACTTCAGAAGCATCATAATTGAATCAGCATGACACTCACACAGAAGAGCTGCATAGGTTAATGGAGTAGACTCTGGCATCCTGCTGTAACTGATGAAAATGTCAAAGATGCCAAGAGTAAAAATTAGAAAAGAGACAGCCTCTTCAGCAAATTCTCTAAGAAAGCTGGATATCAATATGGATACTACTGAAGTCAATTCCATTACTCACCCTGAGCAAAACTGCATTCAAAATGGATTAAAGATTTTAATAAATACATGAAATTTTGAAGCATCAGAGAAACTCTTAAGAATTTGCTACAGGTAAGGACTCCAACAGGTCAGTAAATAAAAACAAGTAATGAGATATGGAAATACATTAAAATAAAAAGTTATGCACAAAACCTATTAACAGGACAAACAGCCAACAAAATGGAATAACAATGTTTCCTTACTTTTAGTCTTTCAGGGGAGCAATATATAGAATATATAAAGAACTCAAAATTTTTACCAACAAAAGAATGAGGTTACATCAATCAAGAGGTTAGTAAATATTCCTAGCAGATACTTCTCAAATAAAGTTCAAATAATTACATTTGAAAAAATTTGCTACACTTTTAGCCATCAGGTGACTGAAAATCAAAATTACATTGAGATTCCATCTCATTCCAATCAGAATGACTATTATCAATAAACACTAATGAAACATTTATACTTTCTTGGTGAGAATGTACAGTTATTGTGAAATCAGTATGGAGTTTCTTCAAAAGATTAAAAACAATGGAAAGTATTCTTACATAAACTTCAAAATGTCTAAATCTGCCATTTAATATGCTTTGTGGGACAATAGGCCAATGACAACACAGAAGAAACCTACAAGGATGGTATGGGAGAAATAGAAACTGCCATTGCTGGCAGGATATAATTGGGTAATGGAAGATTCAAAGAAATGTACTAATTATTAAATTACCAAATGTAATTTACAACAGAGATTAGGAAGGCCAGAAACAAATCTATACATGAATCATAAGGAACAAAGAAAAAGAAATGATAACATTAGAAATAACATAAAACATTAACGCACTCATGAGTAAATCTAACAAAAATACATGAGTCGTTGAGATGAAAAATCAAAACGTGTATAATAATCTAAGTATTTATAAGGATATGCAATATTTATTTATTAGAAAAAATCAATATTTTGAAGATGTCAGTCATGCACAAATTGAATAACTTATTTATAGATTAAAAGAAAACCAACTCAACAACTTATTAAATTTAATTTCCTAGTGGATTTTACTTTATTAGGTGCCTATGAAGTTGTATTTCCTGTCCTGGTAGTGGGGCAATTCCAGCTTCATTCCTTGTTAGCATGAATTGGATTTTTCTTTGAGATCAACCCTAAAAGGCTCATGAGTCATTTGTATGCTCCCTGAGGCCTGAAGGGAAAATAGCTTTTAGTATCTAGAAATCTAGAACAGCACCATTGTCTCAGTAGCTCATATTGCAGCCCCACATACTGTCTGATAGGCCTAGTGATTGTCTTTATATGCTTGACATTTTTAATACTTCTATAGTTTACACCAAAGTTGTATCCCTGGCTTGGAATTTTATCTTTACTTATCTTACTTCTAGTTATTATTTAAATTGCAGTGCAAACTGTCTTTTCCTCTAATGCCTTCCCTAAGCAGCCTAACAGATCTTGCCTTTTCATCAAGGTGGGTAGCATTCCTATGGCTGAGTGTGTCATCCACACCTCACAGTGTTAACTTCATAAAAGGTTTTCTATTACCTCAAATAGGTTTAGTGTTTTTGTGCATTAAATACTGCCATTTCTCTATCTTCCACAGCATTCCAATGTGCCATTTTTATTTAACACACTTATAGAGAGGAGACACAGAATCAGCTACCTTTCTTTAAGGGTGGTGTCTCCCTAGAGTATACATCCATTTCTGTGCCTCAGATTCAGTGCCTCTCACAATGTTTCAAGTCGAGTAATGCTAAGGAATGGGGGCTTATCTGAAAATGTGATTGCAGGAGCTGTTTCTAAGTTCTGTGGTGTTGGTAGGATCTAGTTCTCGGAACGGTATTAAATGAATGATGTCGATTCCTTGATTATTGTTGGTTTACAGCCATCCTAATTTCCTTGTTCCTTGACTCACAAACCTCTAAAACATAGCTTTTGCTTATTTATAGAGACCGTACCAAAAGGAAGAAAGCCTGATGCTAGGATAGAACTCGTCAGTTATAGTAGCTTTGCATAACTATATCTAAATATCTGACCATGAAGTGTTCACATCTCAAGCCAGAAAGAAGAAACAGAGAAAGAGATAGATAGATAGATGGACAGATGATAGATGGCAGATAACACAAAACAGAAATATCCCCAAATGCCCTCAACAATAGAAGACCTCTCACTAGGCTCTACCACCTTGAAGCCCATAGTATCTCCCAGAATAAGAACTCTAGAGACCAGCATTTTACATATGCGCCTTTGGGGAAGCTTCTGCACTGACTTCTGTAGCATAACTGTGGGGAGAACATCTCATAATCATTGTTTTGTTAGAAACAATCACTAAGTCAACTGATGATCGAGAGGAAATGATTACATAAGGACATGATATGTCGGTATGTCTTATTCTTATTAACAAGACTGTTTACTATTTCTACATAATGCAAGGAAGTTCACAAAGCACCCCAAACAACTGTAGCAGATGTGGAGGTTTTGGATGGATTTTATAGCAGACATTTAATTAGAGCAAACATTAAGAAAAAAATAAAACTCAGAGAATTTTGTATTTTGCTACTTTTTCAGGCATACCTTTAGACTCCTTTAATGGGAAAGAAATTAGGAAAAAGCAGTGCTGAATGCCATCCTGCAAATCTGCCATGAGAGTTGGGATGGCAGTTATCTCTGTTCACCCTCCACAGCTGCAGAACAGCTGAAATATGAAGGATGATGTGTGTGTGTGTGTGTGTGTGTGTGTGTGTGTGTGTGTGTGTGTGTACGTGGCGTGTGTGTGTATGTGTGTCTATGTATGTATGTATTTGTGTGTGTGTATATGTATGTGTATCTGTGCCTGAGTATATGTTTGTATGTATGTGTCTGTGTGGTGTGTGTATCATCTGTGTTTATGTGTGTGTGTGTGTATGTGTGATTGTGTGGGTGTATGTGTGATTGTGTGGGTGTATGTGTAGTCTTTCCTGACCCTCTCTGTCACTTGTATATTCTCAGCTTCTCTTTCTGTCTACCTCTCTCACAAATGAGGATGGTAGAATTTATATTTCTTGGCACAACCTCTGGAATTATCTAAAATCAAGACACTGGAAACTTATTCTGCTCTTGGAGTCTGTGTTCCTTAGTAACAGCCAATTTGTCCTAACAAATTTTTGTAGAAAAAATATGATCTATAAATTTCTCTTTTTCTCCAAACATCTTTAAATATATTCAGCAACGAACTCAGAGAAACAAACTAGCAACATTACAACTGTGCCATGGAATATAGCATGAAATTTATTCCTTGTGTGTCTTTACAGGAATCACAAGGAAGTTGCAATGTCCTAAAGTCCTTTTTTTAACATTTATTTATTTATTCAACTTACAACTCAATCATAGCCCCCTCTGTCCTCTCCTCCTGTTCTCACCCTCCTAAACTCTTCCCCCTCATCCTCCTATCCACTTATTTTTTTTTTATTTAAGTTGCAACTTTCCCCCACAACATCTCCCCCTTTAGTCCAATAAAAAGCTCTTTTTTCTTATAATGATAAATACAATACAATAAGATCAATGAGGCCACAATTATTAAAACTATAAGGTATAACACACATTTCCAATGTCCAGTCCATATGGGTTTGGCAACTAATAATAATATTCTGTTATCTATCTATCTATCTATCTATCTATCTATCTATCTATCTGTCTGTCTGTCTGTCTGTCTATCTATCTATCTATCTATCTATCTATCTATCTATCTCAATGAGTGTAAAATTCTATACCTAACTCAGTTTCCATTCTTTTTTAAAATATTTATTTATTACTTTGGGTTACATCTCCATCACAATGTCCTCTTTCCACTCCTTCCAGTTCAGCCCTCCTACCCTCTATCCCCTATCCCTTCCATCCCACTCCTCTGGAGTGGAGTGTCCCTACATATCAGTCCCCTGGCCCAGTTCAGCAGTCATATGAGGGCCAAGAGCTTCCCCATACACTGGGGGCTACAAGGCAGCACCAGTAGGGCAAAGTGTCTCATTGACAGGAAACAAAGTCTATGTTCATATTCCCTTTGGTGCATTGGTTGTAGTATATGTACTATATGGCTAAAATTTGATTATAAGTGAATAGATGCCATGTGCATCCTTCTAAGTCTGGGTTAGCTCACTCATGATGAGCTTCTCTAGTTCCATCCATTTGGCTGGAAATTGCATGATTTCATTGTTTCTGATGGCTGAGTAGTATTCCATTGTGTAGATGTACTACAGCTTTTTAATCCAAGAAACCAAATAATCCAATCAAAAAATGGGGAACAGAGTTAAACCAAGATTTCACAAAGGAAGAATCTCTAATGGCTGAGAGACACTTAAAGAAATGCTCAGCATCCCATCCTTAATCATCAGAGAAATGCACCTCAAGGTGACTCTGAGACTCCATCTCACACCTGTCAGAATGGCTAAGATCAAAAGCTCAAATGACAGCACATGCTGGCTAGGGTGTGGAGAAAGGGGAACCCTCCTCCATTGCTGGTAGGAGTGCAGGCTTGTGCAACCACTATGGAGGTCAGTCTGGCGATATCTTAGAAAACTTGGAATAGCTCTGCCTCGGAACCCAGCCATACCACTGGGTATACATCCAAATGATTCCTCACCGAATCACAAGAAAATTTCCTCATCTATGTTCATAGCAGCCTTATTTGTAATAGTTAGAAACTGGAAACAACCCAGATGTCCTAAAGTCTTTTTATGTTGTGCCCCATTCTAAAGCATAACAGATACTCTGCTACTTACTCTGACCTTGAAAAATGGTGTTACATTGTTCAGTGTCAAATTTTCTCTCACATCATATTTACCAAAAGGAAAGCTTAACATTCTTTTAGAGTAATTGTGTGGTTTAAGTGATATTAAATCTCTGAACATACATTGGAAGTTGCCTCATCTACCATGCTGATTTTCATTCCTCTGGCTAAGGGAATATAAGGGGGTTCATATGACATGTGAAATTCTTTGATATCCCATCATTAGATGACTTCTCTATGTCCTGCTAACTTTGCTTCCCTTGAGCAAGGCTCATGTCTGTCATGAAGGACTCAAGGAACATGTAGCAGGGACCATCATGGTGTAACCCAAGTGGTGTTTGCAAAGAACATTTGAAGTAGCTAAGCTGTCAACAAATGCTTATTCTATAGTATGAAGTAAATGATGCACTCAGGATGTGAAAGGAGTAGAAGAAAGAGAAAACTTCCCATTTACCTTTTCTCCTCCACACCTTCTTAACCTACAAGAAAACAGTCTAGAGATATCTGTTTAAAAGAGCGAATGGATTTGAAGCCTGGTGTGTGTGTGTGTGTGTGTGTGTGTGTGTGTGTGTGTGTGTGTGTGTGT
>CAJQZJ010013540.1:3825037-3874853 GCA_907164525.1 Lophiomys imhausi
GTGTGTGTGTGTGTGTGTGTGTGTGTGTGTGTGTGTGTGTGTGTGTGGTGTGTGAATTTGTTTTAAATAAAATGCAGCTGGTTTCATTCAACTGAGTATTGGATACAGGGATGAGAAATGGTACTGAAAGCAGAGGAGGCCACTCCTGCTCTGAAGTAATATAGACTAAGTGAAGGTCAAAAGGAGGATCCAGTTCATGGGGATATTTGTGCTTATGTTTAGAATAGTAGGTTAAGGTACACTGATGAGGATTGCTTTATTCTTTGTTAGGTTGGGAGTGGCCCTGTCATAGTCATTCTGTTTTGTTTTGTTTTGTTTTCTCTTTAATTAATTAATTTATTCACTTTACCTCCTGATCGAAGCTCCCTCCCTCTTCTTCTCCCAGTCCCACCTGCCCACTCTCTCCTCTCATTCCCCTCCCCTTCTTCTCATAAAAGGGAGCCCTACCCTCCCCTCCTTTGTGCCATCCTGTCCTGGCTCTTTATGTTGCACAGGACTAAATGCACCCTCTTCCACTGAGGCCAGATAAGGCAGCCCCACTAGGGGATAGTGATCCAATAGCAGGGAGTAATGCCTTTTGTGTTTTGACTCTATACATTTGAGATTGATGAGCTTAGCAGTGGTACACAGCTGAAGACAATGACTCCCTCTCCTGCAGCATCTATCAGCCAATAATTCAACTGGAAGGAGTAGGATGCTTCTCCCACCTAAGACTGACTGTTGACAGACCTAGTCTTGTGCAGGACCAGTGAAGGCAACGGCAGCTACCACGAGTCCACAATTGCAGTGGCCATGTCATGACCAGAGCACGACATTTCACATCCCATTTTCCTATCACTAGGCTCTTTCATCCCTTCTATGACATTTCTTGAGTGTTAGGGAGCAGTGATGTAAATGCCATGCTTAACTTGCAGCACATTTACAGACAGTTGTTTAGTTTTGTCTCTCTACTGGACCAGGGAAACTTGACGCTTAGGGATCGATCCAGATTCTCCAAAGGCTATGCATGAAATGCTTACACCTAGTCAGCATCATTCATCCTGCAAGTGTAAGAAACTGCCACTACAATGGAGATTTCCCTAAATACAAAGAAGTGAAACATTTCTAAAATTTCTCTTCAGAAGGGCCTGAGAATCTGTTTCAAGCATTCTGTGTGATCCTTTCCAGTAAGCATATTTAGAAAACACTGGTTTAGGGCAATTTGGAAATTCCTTAGAAACACATAGGGGTATGCCTGAAAACAGAAAATAAATGCCTTATGAGCTTTTAAATATATGTGGAACACAGTTCAGCTTGGAGGACATTTGTTTGGGATGAGACTATTCTGAATGACCTCTTGTTACATAAGGGTAAGAGAAGCTGGCACTGGGTACTTTGGAGTGGAGAGTAGGCTGTCCTGCTAGTGTGGGGAAAGTTCAAATTAAAAAGGACCTAGGATCCTAGAGTGAAGAGATGATCTCTTAAGCTCTCAAACAGGAGAGTCTAAAAGTGAGATTAACTTACTGAGACGAGTACATAGACTCCTTACAATACCCAGTGGCAGAGAATGTCAATGAGTTCTTCGAAATTTTCATATAGTTAGAAATAGGAGAAATAGGCTGCCCCTGCACTGACCCAAGGACCTGATCCCCAGACTCATGAACACTGAAGAGCCTTTCATTCTAGGACTCCTAAAGACTTCTCCTCAATGATGTGGCTGCTCAAAGGAACCCAAAGGGCTCGAGAGGAACTCACACATAGTTTCAAATCCTATGTATTTTTCTATAGATTCTAAAGTTTAGAAGGAAAGGGATTTGCTGCTAGAAAAAAAAATGTGTGCTAGTATCTCCCACTTCCAAATATAATTGCAGATCTAGCAAACTTGAGGTGTATGTTATAGACAGTATTCCATCAGTATGGCTGAGCATCCAGGAAGGAACAAAAGGTCAGGAGTGGAGAGGAATGTTTCTTCCTTTGTAACAGAGCTTAGGTTAGATTTTAGACTGTCTTATTTAGACTATCTTATCTAGACTAAGTGCAACACTGATCAATGAACTTCAATCTCCTCATAAAGTTCCTTCTCTGCAGAATTTGGGAATTCAAACTCCTTTTAGGAATCAGGAAATAAAGGATTCCAGTTCTTATCTGTGTTTTGTATAATACGGAGTCCAAGAAACCAAGGGATGTGGACTTCTCTGTTCACTGAAACATTTCTTAAGCCTGTGTTGCTGCCCACATGAAAAGCTCTCAGCACATATTTATTCAATAAATGAATGAATGAAGACACAAAGCTCATGATGCACACACACTGAGGGCAGGGTGAGACTCCTTAAGGACCTCAGTCTACCATAAAGATACATATACAATTCAAAAACATAGCAATGCATCGTGTCTTGGGGTGGTCTATAAAGCGATACTTGGTTCTGAGTCTGAGTGATAGAGAGATCTGTGCTTTAGGATGTGTGGATAGGGTTTCAGGTAAGATGTGATGTGGAGACCAGAGGTGGATATATACATGGGGCATGACATGCGAAGAGAATTTAGAATGAACACAGAGTCCCAAGGAGCTTTGCCCTGAAAAAATATTTGTCTAAGGGATCATGCTTTTCTACTTCCAGCTTTTCATTTTAAACCTCAACAGATAATCTAACAATATTTTGTCTTGTTTGGATTTTTCTCAGTAAATATATGTTTCACTTTTCCCAAATCTCCCAAGGATTTATTTCAGAAAAACAAAACAATAAATTAAGCAACCAATCAAGAAAACCAATCTGATTTTCATCAATGCTCAGGGTTAAAGGTTAAGGAAGGAGCTCCCAGACCTTCCTGACAGACCATCATCCATGCTCCGGGTCCTGCTTTTTCTTAGACTTTAGCTCACCGAGTTCCTCACACTCAGAGCAGCAGCTACTTCCTGCCATTCCTAGTGGCTTAAAAAGCCATGTTGTTGACAAGCATATTCTATGTCCTCCACCCAAAATGCTTCTCTGGCCTGCTTCATTTTTCTCCCTTTAACTAACAACTCCTTCTCACATCTCAGTGGTCAGTTTACATTTCATATCAGGGAAGCATCTCAGTAGCTCAACTCAAGGCCCTGGCCCTTCCCATCCCATGACGCTGCTGCCACTTATCTGGACTTAGTACACAGAATTTTGTCTAATCTACAGGAAGGGATTTTTGATCTAACTCGTTCATTCCAGTGAGTCACATGTGTTTAGCACGGGGCCTACAGGCATAAGTGTTATGAACAAAATGACTGAATTTGTGTTTTCTCTATATCCATATAATACACTGTATGATGTGGGATTTTCAGCTGCTGTGTTTGAATCTGATAAGTTCAGAGTCTTACACAAGGACCATGATGGGTATGCAACATATAAATGTGTTATGTTCAGAAATAGCTATTAAAACAAGGATGGCGAAAGGGAATCTTGTATAAAGTAAGGAGGTTTTGTGTGCTGCAGGAAGTACATATTTTTCTTCCCCTGTGGCCTGTGGAATATGTTTCCCTTGGGATTTTTTTCTGTCTCTCAGGAACAAATAAATCTGACAACTCATACATAAGAAATTCATTAAAATTCAATAATTAAATCACATCTCAGGCCTTGCCTACTTCTCCCATAAATATAATTTACCAGAGATGTAACAGAACAATACAAAGAAGCAGTATATTTCTAGGCGCTTGCCATGTTGAAATTTCAAATATTAGTGTTTCCTAGGAGTCCCTGCAAGATCACCTTTCCTGATCACAAGTTGATGAACTATTCAGTAACTTGTGAAGCATTAATCACAGTGCGGAGGCTGCTTACAGCACCCAAGTGGCCCTTGCTGGTGCCTGGAGGTTCTCCTTGTGACAGAGAGATAGAATCATTGTTCTCTGAGCAGCTTGTTTCCAGGCAGCAGGTTGGGGAAACATTTAGTATATGAGTTAAAGTACCAGAGAAGCATCCTGTCATGCACAGCCCAGCCAAGGTTTAGATGTTGCATCTGGTAGAAATTAGAGACACCAGCGAGGGCACTGCCTTTTGAAGCCCAAGAATGTCAGAGGCAGAGAATAGAGAAGTGAGGATTTGGAAAGTGGGAGGTGACTGGAGCTTCTGTCTTTTAAAATCATTTCCTGATTGCTCTCTCGGGCACTCAGTTCAGTGAAATAAAGACATATCTTCCCATAGTCACATGTACACAAAAATACACATAGAAGTTTTATTCATTATGGCCTCAAATTGGAAGCAACCATGGTACCTTTGTTGGGGCTTAGGATCCATATATACCGTGACATTCTGCCTAGTCATAGGAAGGAATCTACTGGTGCATGTGGCTATGCAGTAGGGCCTAAGAGAAAAACAGAGTGAATGAAACCATCTATGTCAGAGGGTTACAGGCAATATGACTTCTTTTTTTTTTGACAAAATTATAGAAGTGGAGAGCAGATTGGTGGTTATCAGGGATTGGGGGTGGGAATGGGTGTGGCTGTGGCCATGACTAGTTGGAGTAACACTAGGGAGTCTTGGGGGAATAACGGTTCTGAGTCTCATAACTTAGACAGATGGGAAACGCTCAGGAGGAGTGTGTGCACACACAATACTGGCCACAACTGAATGGTCTCTGCGGATCACCTAAGAATCATTTCTTGCTTTGGATATTAGGCTATAGTTATACAGGGGAGGATTAGTAGAGAATATTAGGACATATGGGATTTCTCTGTCATTTGTTGTTGCTGTTACAGTACTGGGTCCCATGCCTGCTAGGCAAGTGCCCTGTGTCTAAGATAGATCCCCAGCTTAATAATAAACACATACAAATACATTGTGCATTGTATTATATTTTAAATTTGAGACAGATCCTCAAAAAGTTGCTCAAATTGGCCTTGAACTTTCTCTTAGCATAGGCTGGCCTTGAACTTCTAATCCCCCTTCTTCAACTTCCTAAGTAGCTACGGTTACACAAGGCCTTGCTTCTGTTTTTGTAACTTCCTTTCAATCTGTGATTGTTTAAGAACAGATAGTTTTTTTAAAAACTCATTTCCCTAAACAGAATTGAAATTCCAGTGTGATTTACAGAAGTGAAATCCAACTATCATTATATATATATATATATATATATATATATAATGATAATAGCTGATTCCTTTATACATAACGGAGTACAAATAATGGGTTTGTGGATTGTATTGAATGGTGTTACTGTTGGAGTTTGCTAGGCTTGGCATCTCTGATAGTGGGGATATGAGTGACACACAGTCACAAGCTCCCTGGTTTTTACTTTCCTGTACTTGTCTCTCATGCTTCACATATCAGCAGCATTTTTTTTTCAGGCATTTGCTCACATCGTCTGGCCTTCTTTATTCCATATGCACAGAGTTCATGGTGGAGGTCTGTAGTTGCAACATATAATGGGAAATATGAATATGGCATACATGAGGCACTGTGTAGGAGGCATCTTTACACTTGCTAATATTGTATCAGTTAAGAGACAGAAAAACCAATCTAAACTGCATCAAGCATAAAGGAAAACATATTGACTCATGCTGTTGAGTTCACAACCATGCCTGGCTTCAGACCATATTTCATTCTGTCTCTCAGCTCTGGCTTTTCCGTGTTGGATCCTTCAGCAGCTGGATTCTGAACTTGGATCACAGGAAGGCTACCAATGGTTTGACCTCAATCATTTACACAGTCAAAATCCAGCTGAACAATCTTTTATTAAACAGTGCCCATAAAATGGACAGCATTCACTTCCTCTATGGCTGTCATGGGTGATGTTCCCATTCCTGGACCAGCCAGCAGAACAGTGGTTCTCAACCTTCCTGATGCTGTGACCCTTTAAAACAGTTCTTCATATTGTAATGACCCCCAAATGTAATTTTTTGTTGCTACTTCATAAGTGTTATTTTCTACTGTTATGAATCATGATGCAAATATCTATGTTTTCTGATGGTCTTAAGCAAACCCCTAAAAGGGTTGTTCTACCTCTAAAAGGGTCGCAACTCACCAGTTGAGAAACACTGCAGTAGAAAGCTGGATCTATACTGAGTGGTCTCACTGAGTGTATAGACTTTACCTAGGCATCTGATAGTAAGCTCAGGAAATGTATACCAAAAGTGGAAATAAAATAACCCCATTAAGTAAGTAAGAGAGGCAAGAATTCTTCACTAAAAGTTAATGATTTCTACTTTTGTCTTGTGATAGGCTAACATTGGTAAGAGGCGTCATATAAGCCTGGAAGGGTCTGATATCCTGCTGGTGATGGCTTGCAGCAAGCACTAGAAGAACCCAAGCATAAATAAGAGACTATTTGTCACAAATATCAGGTTGAGATCTGACATGGCATAAAGAAGATAACTTATATGTCCTAGGATCGCCAAAGGAATAACTTTTGTATTTTCCCCCTTTCTGTTTTAAACTACATTAGTAGAATTTACTGCCAGCTGCCCTGTTGCAGAGTTAATTGGTTTTGGTTCATACTCAACACAGATTTCATTATTTTCATTTCTCTCTCGAGATATCCTTAATTCAGCCTTATTATTTCCTTTCTGTTCCTTGCTGATGGTTTGAAGCATCTAAAATATGTGATTACCAATGTTAAGAGGGCCTCTCTGCAGAGCTTTCCCTATTAGCAACTCATTTTTCAGCTATGGACCTAGAAATATTAACGGTGATGTGGATGCTGTTAGGCCCTCTTTGGTATGGCAGGTTGTTGCTCTGAGATTTCTGGGTGAGCCAGAATTCATAGGTGATTCCTTCCCTACTCAGAGTCATGTGAAAAGACTCTCAACCTCGAGTAGGAACTAGATTGCTTCGGTCTTTGTTCTATAGAGATGGTCTAGCTTCTACCTGGCATTCCTTCTGTTGTTCTGATATGTGCCTCGGTTTCTTAAGAAATACACCGTATCTCTAGCTTCCAATCACTTAGCCCCTGATTTGAATTCCTCTCTATAGATTACTTTTTTATGTGTTCTTCTATAAGCTTTGCTTTCTGCACCATGACTTATTATTATTATGTCTTCCTAATTATTTGTTCGCCATATCCCGATGATGATTGGCATATTACTTTCCTTGCGGTTGTGACCATTAACTGACAAATCAACATAATGGATGAAGAAATACTTATTTTTCTTCAAAGCTTAGAGGGAATAGTTCATATGTGAGGGAAGGGGTGACTGTTTGGGTATCAGGGGCTTGTGGCATAGCTTGGTCACATCTCATTGGCCCGTGGACTGAAGAGTTAGAACAGAGCAGGGAAAGCCTACTGACAATAGACCTGTCAGCCAGCTGGATGGCCCCAAGTCACTGAAGTTCCTCAAGCTTCCTGTGATGGTTAATATTGTCTATCAGCTCGACAGGAGACAAGCCTCTGGGCACATGAGTGGAGGACTGTCTATTTATGTTAGAGGATAACATAATATCCTGGGAGGGATTATCTTGATTAGATTAATTGAACTGAGAAGACACATCTTACTTGTGGGTAGCAGTCCCATTCCTTGGGTTGAATTCCAGGACTGCATAAAAAAGGAGAACATGAGCTAAATACCGTATTCATCTCCCTCTGACTCTTGACTGCAGACACAATGTGACCAACTGCCCCAAACTCCTGCCACCGTCATTTGCCACCATTATGGACTGAACCCTTGAATTGTAAGTGGAAATAAACCCTTCCTTCTTTATGTCAATTTTGACAGAGCCTTTTACCACAACAGGAAAAGTAACCACTACACTCTGAAAAAGCACCACTAGCTGGGAACCGAGCATTCAAACACATGAGGCTGAAGATGTATCACATTCAAGCCACAACAGAGGCCTACTGCTGGGTACATCGATTAAATTCCTATGAAGTCTCCATGCTTGAGGAAAAGATACCTTGCCTTTACCCTGTACCATCTCCTACATATATCCATCTATTAATGATATTTTCTCTACTGACCAGGCTGAGAAAAATATTAAACTTTATCCAATAATCTTGATAGCCTGTGCTCTTCTTTCTGACCACTACAAAGCTATCCACGGACTCTCACAGTCCCTGGCTAAAGATGTCACATAACACCTCTGCAAAGACTGTATGACCTGGAATGCCAGAATCCTACTGATACTCCCTTAGCCCAGTCTCTTGTGAGTTTCTTTCAAATCTTTCCATCTTTGCACTGCTGACTCTCAATTAGTCTCTTGGACTCACTTGCACACAAATTGCTTGTTCTTCCTGGAATCTGCTTGCTTCTCTCTGCCTCAATATGCATCCCAACTCATTTGTCAGTAGATGTTTCTTAGAAAACGCTCTCAAGTTCCTGTGACTGAGCCTTCCCCACACTCTTAACTTCGACATCTTAGATGCATATTTAACAGTTTTCCAATGTGCAGTTTCAAGTTTTAAATTTATTTGTTTGACTAGTGACATTGAAAGCTCTTTCAAGGCACAAGCCACTTCTACCTTATGTACTCTGAACTCCCACTGGCCAGTCCAAGGTCCCACAGGACAGACTAGTAGGATATATTTGGTGAAACAGAGAACAAACAAATTAGGAATTCAATGAATATATTGGTGGGTGGATGAATGAATGACAACTTTGTTTTCCCCAGAACCAATATCTCTGTGTGTAGGCTTTGGCCTGAACTGTCTTGTGACAAACCCTTTCCTGAAGTTTAATCTTTTCTACTTCCAACAATGCTGCCAGTCATTCTGTCTTCCCTAACATGGGGATATTAGAATAGAGCTAGCGGGATCTTTTAGTGATAGGAGCAATGCAGTGACAGAAGCTGGGGATAGTTGGGTATAGGTACATGTACCCCATCAAAGAACAACAAGCATTGAGCTCCAATGACAGATGGGACCTAAGATTTTCAGCTCAATAGTTAGATTCTCTGGTTTTAAAAGCAAAGTTAATGGCTGTGGAAATGGCTCAGTTGGTAAGGTGTGTGTTGTGCAAACATGAGGACCTGAGTTTGGTTCCCATAGACCATGTAAAAGTCAGGTATATATGTGTAATCAGGCATCAGGCACCTGTAATCCTAGCACGGGGAAAAAAAGGGAAGAATCCCAGGCTTATGGCCAGCTAGTATGTCCAACTGGCAGGCTCCAGGTTAAGTGAGAGACCTTATTTAAAACATATGGTGAGGATCGTATGAGGAAGACACCCGATTTCAAGTTCTGGCCTCTATATACACACCCCTACACACCAAAAAAAAAAAAAAAAAAGTGAGTCTGTGACATCTCTTCTTAAAGCAAGTTCACAAAATTAACTTTCAAAAATATTACAGTTAAAGCACCATATATTTGAACGAAATGCTCTTATTCACAGTGTCATGCATAATAGAACACAATAAAATTTTATAACTTTACAGATTAAAACCCATCAATTAACATATCAATAGATTTATATTAACTGCAATGTTACTTTAAATTATATAATGAATAATATTTTCCAAGCATCTCAATATATTTTATAACATTAATAAATCTATACAAGTGATCAGGAGTTGAGTGCAAGACACAAACTGTCAGCTTTTGACCTTTGTCTTAGATGTATTTTTGGTAGTCTTCTATGTTTTGTGTACTATCATACAAAATCCCGGAAGGCCTACCAAATGTTCTCTAAAAATATGTCTTTATTCTGCCTTTTACTCTTTCCTCCAATATAATTGTATTTCTTGGTCTGTTGGCTTCATGAGTATACTTTTCACTCTCGTTCATTTCAGAGACATAGATAGATTATAACTATGGAAGTGCTAAGATTCTGGTGATATTTTTACAGTTGTAAAGTAATCTTGTAAATGCCAACCACTGGGAACAAATGGTATAGAACTCTCTCTTTGTAAGCTCAGAGCAGCACCGAGAGCAACCTGCAACTGGAGCCATCCTTATTCTCAATTTAGGTTTACTAAGAGAGACCTAGTTCAATAACTGTGTGATTGGTTGCTATCTTCACTCATACCAGATTTCCCCAAACTAATATAAACAAAGCAATAAGAATGGAGAAATCTTTCATCCTTAATGAGTCATGCTTCCCTCAACTCCTTCTTTTCTATAGGGAAAAGGAAGAATACACTTTTCCTCTATGACAAAGGAGAGATTCCAGGAAAACTGGGGCAACTGGAAGATGGGCAAAAGGGATTTCATTTTTCTCCAACTGAAAGTCTGATTCACTCTAATATTTAACAGTTAAGGACACAGGGCAAGTTTTGAAATGGAACTGACCAAGTTCAGACAGTTCCAGTTATACTTTCTTGTAGACGGATTTTAATTCAGGAACATGGCTACTCTGGCTGGCATACAGACACACCCTTAGTACTTACCTTGAGTCCCAAACAATGAAGGTAAAGTTAGTTTGTAGAAGGAAGCACCCATGTTTGAAAGTGATGTCTAACTGAGTGGCAGACAAAGTGACAAATCAGAGAAAGATTTGACAGAATAGGATACGCCCAACTCTCAGGAGAACAGAGAGGAAAGGGAGGCTACCTAAGGGAGCGGCACAGAGAATGAGAGAGGAGGAGACAATTTTACCTGGAGGGTTTTACAGAGACAAGTTGTAGAAAGAATAAGCTAGACACAGGTGAAGATAGAATGAAACAGAGAATGAGGAGCCAGGAGTTTAGAATAGATTGATGGAATTAATTTGAGGCCAAGCAGATCATTCAGTGAGAAACTGAGAGAGACCAGATTGAATCAGTCAGCTTGGATAGGAGTTTGAGCCAGAAAAACTGAGTTGAATCAGTCAACCAGGTTCTGAATGAGCTGGAAAGAGTGAGCTTATTCAGCAGTAAATCCCAGAGGCTGAAAACATTCTAGGCTTAGACAAGATTTTATGGAGGCTAGAAGCTTCTAGGACTAGGCCTAGGTTAGTAGACAGAGATAGTAAGACTCTGAGACAACAGTTATATCAGAGAATAAAGGATATTTTTACACTTCCTCTGATCCAAACTCTAACTTGATTTCAGACCTCTTTGACCACTCTTCAGGTCTGGACATGAGCATATTGGTGATGTTGCTACTGTTGAGTGAGTAGGTTAAGGAAATAAATCTTCACAGGACAGGAGTCAGGACCATGGTTGTAGTGGCTGGTTTTTGTGTGTCAACTTGAAGCAAGTTAAAGCAATCAGAGAGGCAGAAGCTTCAGGATAAAATGTTTCCATTATATCCAGCTGTAAGGCATTTTCTCAATTAGTGATCAATGGGGTGGGCCCAGCCTATGGTGGGTGGTGCCATCCTTGGGCTGGTGGTCCTGAGTTCTATAAGAAAGCAGGCTGAACAAGCCATAAGAAGCAAGCCAGTAAGAAGCACCCATCATCTCCTGCCTCCAGGTTCCAGCCCTGCTTGAGTTCCTGTACTGACTTCCACCAATGCTGGACTATGATCTGGAAACATAAGCCAAATAAACCCTTTCCTTCCCAACTTGGGTTTTGGTCATGGTGTTTCGTGGCAGCAATAGCAAGCCTAGCCAAGACAGTGGTTGAAAATGAAAGGGCTATTAAATAGCCTTGAAGATGGCATATCCTACAGACTCTTCCTGGAATATGAAGCCATGTGTTCATTGGAAGAACAGGTTTCTTCAAACAATAGGATTTGAGTTTGGAGATGGTATCATCTGTTTGTCCAGGACAACTGGTTTTTTACTCATGTTCTCTGAGCAGGGAAACAAATACATGTGGAAGGTGGGTAGGTTTTGGGGTAAAAGCCATGTGATGCCTTTTTGTTCCCGGTTTTTTATGCCAAGAAAATAGAGGGGTCACCAAGAGGCAAGTAAACAATACACAGATGGCAGAATTTTATCTTCAATCAAGCTTTAATCAAGAGGTAATTTAATGAGTAGGAAAATATATTAACCTTGATTTTTGGGTTCTGTAGTTCTAACTTACACAGTAGTCTGACCACAGTTCACACTGTGCTAATGTCAATGTGACAACTAGGATGTGGTTTTTGTGCATAAAAGATGAAGGGCTGTAAAGTTCAGGGATGCACGATTTGGGCAAGTTCCTTATGAAGCTACAGGCCCGCAATAAAGACTTTCAGCTTGAGGAATGTCTATGTGATGGTCTCTGATGGGGTTACCTTGCAACATATAAAATCATATGTATTTCTTTTTTTGACACACTTTTACATATTGATTAATCTGATACTTTGAATAAGGAAATAAATCTACATCACGTATTCACAAAAGTGTTATGTATTTGAAAATATTTGCTGAAAAACAGGTTATTCAAGTGAAATCAAGGAAATTTCTGTATAAGACAACATTACATAAACATAAAGGCTAATCGTTAAGTAGGTTAAGGCTCTTTTCCTGACTGTGAGCCTGGCTGTATGGTCGCTGGAAGCCTATCATAAAGTTTAGAGCCACTTTTTCTAGTCACTCTGAGAAGAAAGCAAGGCAGGATTTCAGTGGTAGGAAAATATAGTCTGACTGGGTATAGGGGAAGCATCCAGAACTGTCCCTTATGAGGAAAAATCAGAGCTGTTGATAAAGCTTGCTGTGGTTCATCAGGGCTCTGAGGTGGAGGATCTTGTGAATGAGTAGATTGGTCTGGATAAGTCACTGTGTGGATTTGAATAAGACTGCACACCTCAAGACGAGAAGTGGGGAGGAGAGGCTGTTCCATTGTATTTCTTGCTTCAGAAAGACCTAGGAGCACAGGGCATCAAACTAGAGATGCCTAAGTAAAAGCCTTGGGGGAAGATGTGTCTACCTCAGATTGGTGAACATTACAGAAAAGTTACTTAGGAAAAAGCGCAGTCCAGATGGAGAGATTAGAATTCTCAGAAAGGTGACCAGCTAGTTGAAGGGTGTCTTCATATTATTTCAATCTAACTATGGTGTTTTGTACATTATGAATATTCTTGTTTGTATCTATTTAAATATAACCCCTCTATGTGCTCTTAAGATACATTTGAATAAACAAGCTAAATATAACGCAAGATCACGTCTCTGATGAAAAGCAATACTTTATAATTAATTCAGTAAATTCTACAAATATTTTTAAACATGCATACAGTTTAAACTTTGAGTAATCCTTGGATACAGAACAGCTTAATTAGGACCCCAGCTTCTCTCTGGGGGTTTTAATCACCTCATTCCAGTTTCTCAACCTCTTAGAAATATATTCTTTTTTGAATTGCTTATTATTTTAATGATTACTTTGGGAAAGTGGAAAACGGCCATTGAAAGATGCATTATTAAGGTTACAAAATAATTATAGGAAAGAAGTAGAATCTATACTATATCATCAAAGTTTATATTAAAATATCAGTTTAGTTGTTTATCACATTTTATCTACTAATATACAGAGAAAAATAACGAATGAATTTTGAGGAGCTAATGAGGAAAAGCAACAATGTCACACTCCACCTTCTTCTACATCATCTTTTAATGAGTGGTAGCATCTTTACACTCTTTCTATTTTTGTTCACTGGGCGTGGAATTCCTTATTTTGCAAGAAATATGTTTGGTT
Organism: Lophiomys imhausi; assembly: GCA_907164525.1. NCBI lineage: Eukaryota > Metazoa > Chordata > Mammalia > Rodentia > Muridae > Lophiomys > Lophiomys imhausi. The sequence goes on from CAJQZJ010013540.1 coordinate 3,838,450, forward strand.
GGCTGCCAGCTTCAAAGACCTCCATATCATGGTCTCCTGACACTTGGAATCTCATGAGGTAATGCAATTGGCGTCATCGTCCATCCAGCTGCTCTCATTTCTGCCTCTCAAATGTTGTTGCCCCAGCTATGGGTGGGAAGATGATATTTAAAATATTCCAAAGGTAGCAGAGAGATCTTATTAATTGGGGAGAGGGTCTTCATGTTAATCCTTTGTGCTTACTTATCCTCCCATTCCCTTCCCCAAGTTATTGTCATTTTCGTTTCTGTCCTGGAGGTTTTCACACATGTTTTAATAGGAATTATTTAGGTGGAACTCGGGATGGAAAGGCTTAGAGCTTGTCACGGTAGCACTTGTTAGCAGCTTCAAATCATTGCGTTATTACTAAGTGAGGACCTGAGGTTGAAACTTAGTCTCTCTTCTGCCTACTCAAGGCCAGTATTTGTCCCTTCATGATAAAGAATTGAGAGTTGGCTCATTTTCTAAGTTGGCCACTTTAGTTTTAATACATGTACCTAGATATGTATTTGGTGGGCTGATTTTGAGCTCAGTAAATACAGGCTTGCAAGCAGCCAGACATTGCTTTGCAGAACCAAAGATCAGTGGAATATAAAGTTGAGAGCTTTCTTTCAGGATGCCCACATGTCAGCAGCCCAGATCCTGGTGTGGCTGACTTTCATGCTGTGTTTAAACGTGGAGAGTGGTCAATAAGCAAAGCTGTTCAGTTAGAGAGGCTTCTGTGCCTATCTGGGCCCTATGCAGGCCTCTTCCCTCTGCCCTCTGTTAGGTCTTATCTTTGTGTCCAGAGCAGAGAAATAAATAACCACTTACTGCAGGCCCCCGAGATAACGATCTTTGTCATTGTAAAAAGCCATTATACTTTCAGACTACCCTACTTTAGTGGCAGAGCTCATTGGCATACATTCCTATCCCTTAGTGATCTGTTTTATGTTTCTTCTGAAAGGTATTGACTATTTTGCTTCTGTCTTTATTTATTTATTTATTTTTTATTTCTTCAAGTTACATCTCAATTGCCATCCCCTTCCTACTCCCCCCTCCAGTCCCACTATCCCACCCTCTTCCCCCCTCACAACCCCATCCCCTTCCTTTTTTTTAAGTTTAAGGTCCATCTTTTCCCCCCAACAGCTCCCCCTTTCAGTCCAACAAATGGCTCTTTCTCTTATAACAATAAATACAATACAAAACAACAGAAATAATTAGGCCACAATTATGAGAATTGTAAGGCTTAGCATACATTCCCAATGTCCAGTCCATACGTATTTGGCACCTGACTTTAGCATTCTACTATCTAATCATCTCCATGAGTTTAAAGTTCTATATCCAACTCAGCTTCCATCCTAACTTGCATCACAATTTTAAAAACATCTTCTTATATCCAGAACACCCTCTTAATTCCTAAACAATGGTCTTTTAAGTTAGAGAAGGATAAAGGAAAAGCCAAACTACAGAATTCACCATCCAGGGATCATTGGTGATGTCTTAAGTTATTTAACGGTCAGTTTTCTTTGAGTTCTTTGAGATCTATGGCAATATTGTCCTGTCTTTTTTTTCTTGATGTCTCCCCACATTCTAGTTTCTCCTTAATATTGTGGTTTGGAATGGCTGACATTTTCAGTATTAGTGGAGATGTAACTTGTATTTTTATATTCTCTCTCTCATCTTAACCCCAAAAAGTGATTAATTTCTTCATTTTTTTAATATTTTATAAGTGAAATGCTATATTTACTTTAGGAGCATCTCGGGAACAAGGAGGCACAGGCATATTTTTCAGTGTGAAATGGAGCTTTTCAAAGAGATTAAATTAAAGAAATATTCAAGTATTTACTCATTTATATAAAGAGTTCCTTCGTGTAGATCTGGATTGAAGTACACTTCTACTAAACTCTTTTCTTTATTAAAAAAAGAAATCCCAGAAAATTATTAACAACTTTAGAAGGTAGGGTAACTTTGCACAGATGTCCTTACTATGTTTTCCCTTTACAGTCTCAGAGAAACGCTGGGGTTTTACTGTTTCCTCAAATTGAAAAATTCACTTTTAGGCCAAGGAAGATGTAGAGGAGAATTGCCCTGGACTATCGGAACAGAGATTTTCTGGTTAGTATTCGTGCAATAGTTTATTGAAAACCCTGGAAAACCTATTTGATTTTCAGCCCCAAGAGGAGCAGCAGCAGCAGCATCTCTTTAGATCGTATGTTCCCAGTGGCCAGGATGCTCTGTGATCCATTAGAGTGACACAATTAAATGTGCCCTGATAAGGAGTTCAATTTCACTAATGGTTTTTAAGATCCTGCTCTTCATTGGGCGGGATGTCAGCAATAATTAAAAAAAGAATAAGGAGCTTGGGTTTGACTGTGTGTTTAGCTGGTGTTTGCTCTTCACTCTCAGCACCTTTACTACCCTTGTCTGCTTTGTACACTAGGAAGCTACTTTGTGAGAAAAAAAATGCATATTGTAACCTCAATCTCCTTTGCCAAGTAACTTGTATTTTGTAGGGCAAAGAAGGTGTTCTGGTAGAAGATTATAGAGAAGGAGAAAGAGCCTATGTTATTTCCACTTTGGGTGTTCCTAAAGCAGCAGCTGACTCTTGTTGATTAACATCACCCTCTGGGCAGCTCCTAACCCTGCCAGTGTGATTTCTACTGGGTGTTGTTTGGATTCAACACTCTCTCCATCCTGGTCCCTCCAAGGCTCAAGGACAAAGCAGCTATCTGCAGCTGCTATGCTGTGGGCTGGCTTGCCTCCTCTGCTTGTTCAGTGCTTTGCATGGCTGTGGAATTAGTTTCACATATTAACTTTGTTCTTCTGAAAATAGTAATGTGGGAGCTATATTGTCCTGCTGGAACCTGATTCCTTCTTCCGACACTTTACTTTCCAAACCCAGTGAGCCAAGCATTCCTTCCCAGTCACATTGTCTGAAAAGAGTAATCATGGGATTGCCAGCGCTCAGTAAGAATTACATCATCTCAAACAACAGTGAGTATCTTATTTGTCGTCTCCCATTGTTAGAGCAGTAATAAAATTGGCACATGTGTGTAATCCTTGACTCTGTGAGATGTGATTATTTAATTACTTGGCAAAGTGGGTATTTGATAGAGAGTTCTTTTAAAATATATGTGTTAGTTTCAGTTTTTGGTCATTTTTCACACACATATGCACTGTACTGTGGTCATATGATTCCATATTGATACCTGTTATCTCCCTGACTTCTGCTGTCACCTCTCCTTTCTCCAAACTTGCCCTTCTCATACTTTCCCGTCTTTCTGTGTGCAGGTCTTGTGCAAGTGTCCACAACTGGGGAAAGGATTACATATAAGGAGAGAAGCAGGACATTTCGGTCAAAGGCAATATTATTGGTGAGCTCACATCTCTCAGCTTTATTGTTACAGTAATTATTTATTTTTACAGTAATTTGTTGTTGCATGTTTTATATACATTAAAAGATGAAAGTGGTAAAGTTTTGGAAGTGAAGTGGCATTCATGTAGTCTCAGCATAATCAGGAGAAACAGAATAAAAGACATGATTTTGTTGTTTAAGAGCGTGTTCCAAGAATTGAGATGTTTGGAATGCCGAAATTCACTCTTTGAGTTCAATTACAGATGTATATATATATATATATATATAGATATGTATATACAAATATATTATATATACATATATATGTATATACAGATATATCATATATACATATCTATATAATATATATAGATATGTATATATATATATATATATCACACAAGAAATCTTAATTACTACCAAAGCAGTGGATTTATGTAAGCTTTGAAGATAAGTGAAATGAAGAAAGAATTTATTTGAATTTTGTTTTAGAATCACTCATCTTCTACCTTCATCTTCCTGGAATAATTATAGATGATCAAATATGGAGGCCCTACTTCACCGTCCTTAATAAGCATGTTTTAAAAGTGCTTGTCCTTGTTCAGCTCTGTTTGTAACCTTACCAGTAATCATTCACACTTGCACAGGCTTTCATGGGTGAAAGTAACAAAGAAACATTATTTTGTTCAACATCACTTGCCATAGTGGCATTTCTAGTGGCTGACTTCCCTTGGGAAGTACAATTTAATGCTGCATTTTCATGAAGAGGGACAGCCGTTCAGGTTCCTCCTGCTTTCCACATGTGAGCTTACAGTTCTGTGGATGAGTGTAATGGTAGAATGAAGTCTCAGTGTGTGGCTGGGTGGGCTGCAGACATTTTCCATGCCTGTGCTAACCCCACTTTCTGTTGGAGCAAGAGTGAAGGTGGTTTTCATGAGCAAAGTTGGGTAAAGAGTGGATCCAACATGCCAGGCCACAAATACCTTAATGAAGAGGATAGTGGATGTCAGAATTGTCTTGTAGTTTCCTTGGAGATGTATGCAAGACCCACAAGAAAGCATTCTCTGCTGGAAGTTCATATACCATTCCCAGATAATATAGGATTTTTGAGTTTCAAAAGACTTGCACTATAAATTAATATAAATATGTACTTACATGTTTGGATGTATTATTTCTTATAGAAGTACCCAAACCTGCAAAAACAAAATAGCAAGTGACCATCAATTTAAGGTCATGGGCATTTTGTCAATATTATCCCATTTGCTTTATCTTACTTTTCTGTCTCAAAATATCTTTTAATACATGTTCATTTGGGTCAAGAGCTAATCAAGATTCATATATTTCCCTGTCTAATTAAGTCTTTAACTTTTGACAAGAGTTCTCTCTCCTTATTTACAGATGACATTTATTTGTTGAAGAACCGTGTAATTTGTGTGAGATTCTGAATTGGGTCATTTGTATCTTCCTGATGTCATGTATGTATTCCATTGCACCCATGTATTTAAAAAAGGCATTGTTATATATGCATTTAACATAGTGCATGGTTTTATAATGACAATTATGTTCAAGTGTGTTCAGTGAACTTTGAACACACTGATCCCCTGTGTTCTCTGATTTCTCTTTTCCCCTTCTCCTCTCCCACTAAGACCTCCCTTCTGCTTTCTCATCTATGTGTCTGTGTACAGTAGATGGAGTGTGTGCTTGTGTGATTCCATGTATCTATACAAAATTTACAAAGGAGAACACAAACACTCTCCTCCTCCCTTTGTTATTTTGAGATACACACACACACACACATACACAGAGTGAGAGAGATTATAAACCATACCAACTGAGTCATCATCTTTGATTTCACCAGTATCTTTTCCTTTTTTGTCTGAGAACCATACTGACAACTGACATCAGTGTAACTATGTTAGATCTGGTGAGTAGACTTGTCGTTTCCCTTGATTTTTGTCTGGAGTGGAGCTATGAACCACTTCAAGTCTTCCTACGGTCCTGAACGCAGACATCATCATAGATGCTCTCACTGCCACTGGCAGCCAAGGGGCCGACCAGTGTTGAGCTGTTCTATTATTTGAAGGGATCTCCTGGCTGTGTTTTGTCCATCTCAGGGTTTGTTACTCTACCTTCCTGTCCTAGGGCTTCCTTGTTGCAGCTAAATCATAACAGACCCTGCACGATCTACATATAAAGGAGAACTGGTTAGTTCCCATGAATTACTTTGATCAATGAAAGACAGGGAACAAATCTGACTCTCTCCTCCACCTCACAAATCACTTCATGATGCTTTCCTACAAATGCCCTGCAAAGTCAGGGAAACAAGATCGTTTGAAGTTCTGATAAGCTTTCCAAAATCTGTCGTGCACTAACTCTCCTTGCCTTCAAACTATACCTCTGCATCTTGTCGTTCTTGCTTTCCTGGGATATCATCCCCACAAAAATGAATGTTTATAGGAACTTTGATTTTATTTCATAGTCAACCCATTTCAAAGTCATTTTCCAGTTGTTTTATCTGTAGGCTATTTCAGAATTCAAACCACTTTCAACAAAACTACTGAAAGTTACTCCTTCCTCAAGGTATATTTGGTGTGACTTGAAATAAAATACCCATCTAATCATACAAATAATATGATACTCAGACTTATTTTTAACTGCATATTTTAATTTGTTAAACATATTTATGCTGTTACCAAGTTGGACTACAAATTTTAAGACGAAATGTGTTCAGGGAAGTTATATTTTCTTCTAACCCTCACCTTTCCTGTTCCCTCTTTCCCTTTGGAAGTGACTATCTGTTTTGGATTAGTTTATCCTTTCATATTTTCTAATCTTTTATTCTTGAAAAATGTGAACTTCAATGAACATTTGCTGATAATTTTATATACATTGACTGGATGACAAAATAATAGAGGGGATCAGCCACGATGAATATTTGCCTAAACATTTTTAGCTACTTAGAAACATGTTGTGATTTACAGAAAGTAAATATGAAGAGAAGTGAGCATTTCCAACAAATATTGTTAAGGGAGATAAACAAGTTGCAGAAGTGTGTATAGGAGGAAGAATCAACTTATCAGTGAAATACTGAACACCACTCAGACCCTAGCTATAGCCCTGTATCCTCTTGCCTCTCCCATATTCTGAAGAATGTTCTCTGTCATGTATTGTGGAGTGACATCTGAATTCAGGAAAAGGGGTCTGGGATGGTTTGGAGGAACTTGGAGAGCATACACCACCGTACATTTTTGTGTGGGAAAATGATTAAAATAAAGAATTTGGAGTCACTGTTAGAAATTTCATTTTGTTGTCACCAAAGTAATGTGAGTAGGGAGAGATTAATGACTAAATATGCAAATGAGAATCCTGGTGATTTGCTGAGTGGCTCTTCAACAATCAGTAATGTATCCTGATGTAATGTGAAGTTACAGGAGGGAAGCAAAATTAGACCTTTACTGCTATGTACTAATATCTTGTACCTTTAAATGAAGAGTAGACAAGAAACCTGAAGATTAACAAAGTAGGAGTGCTGGGGTTGGGAGTGATTTCTAATGCCTCCTTCTTCCCCATCTCAGTTAATATAATTTTTGAACAGAAAAAAAGAAAAAAAAAGTGCAGGTATATACACCCCCATTCTTTTGAAAGCTATGTAAGACTGAAGAGAATAAGAAATATAAGTACATACTTCATTGTTTAAAACTCAGATCTTAATATGTCCTCAATACATGAATAGAGAAATAAAATAGAAATCTCTCTCTCTCTCTCTCTCTCTCTCTCTCTCTCACACACACACACACACACACACACACACACACACACACACACACACACACACACATCAAACCAACTTTCAACTCCAAATCAGAAACCAAAACAAAAGCAAACATGAAGCTCAAAACAAATCATTGGCTGAGGGAGAACTAGTGACAAATTCATCTGTCTTTCAGGACCAATCCATGCTCACAACCCCTGGTAGCTCTTTTGTTTAGAGGGTGATAGGTATGTAAGAAAACCTTTCGCAGAATGCAAGGAGTACCTGCAAAGACAGAGCTGTAGCTTCAAGAAATTACTGCAAAACAAAAGAAGCAGTTTATGAAGCTAAGAGAATGATAACGATACAAATTTATTCCTTGCCAAGATCCATCTGAAGGATTTAAGGTTTAATTCAATTACAGCCCAGGTAATCTCCTGAGGTCCAGTGTTGTCATCCCCAGGCTTTGGTGAAAGCTCTGTTTCTGGATCTTAGATGGGGCTTTCTAGCTGTGACCTCTCGTGATGGAACAGGCAATGCCATTCCCAAGTGTCTCTTTATGACAGTGCTAATCCCTTTCATGTGGGTTTCACCAACAGTTATTGGGAACTTGAATTATTTTCCGAAGGCCTCACCTCCTAATAGCATCCTAGTAGTTTAGAGTTCATCATATGGTTTTAGAGAGACCCAGATATTCAGACCACAGTAGGTGGACTCCTGTCCCCCCATAGAAGCAACCATTACTTACCCGTCAGTGCATATGTATAACATACCAGGGCTCTCTAGAGCCGTGGTTCTCAATCTTCCTAATGCTACAACCCCTTAATACAGTTTGTTATATTGTGGTGACTCCCAACCATAAAATTATTTTTCATTGCTACTTTGTAACTGCAATTTTGCCACTGTAATGAATCGTAATGCAATTCTGATGAATCTGATATACAGATGCTCATAAGTGACTCCTGTAAAAAGGTAATTTACACAACCTCCCCTCCCAATGAGGTCATGACACACAGGCTGAGAACCATTGCTCTAGAGGCTTAGAATGTATCTATATTGAAACAACAACTACCTTCACTGAGAATCTGAGAAAGCAGTAGCTGCTAAATATTCAAAGCTAGTTGTCTCGGCATCTCTAACCTAGGGCTGTAAGCGTAGAAGATTTCCTGGAGAGTTGCTGGTCTTCAGTATACCTTGGGAGGCTAGAGAAGCTAGAGTCTGACGTCAGTGGAGGACAGAAACAATCCTGATAAGCATCAACAGTTGCAATAAACTTCTTACCAACAAGAAGTGAAGGCAGGCAAGTAGCAACTCTACTTCATCAGATTTGTCTACAACTGAACAGCCCTTAGAAGGTGCTACCCACTCTGACAGGGCAATCTCAGTTACTTTTACTGTAAACATCATTATAGATCAGTGCAAACCTCAAGTTGACCATCCAAATTAACTGTCACAGCTTGTATCCAGTACTGGGGGTGTTTCCTTCAACTTCTTGCCCTGCTGATGTGGTGGGAGGCATCTGGAGAGAGGCATGGCTTACTTTTGAGCCTAAAGTTCTTTTCCATTTTTTCTCTCTCATCTTTCTTTTTTGAAATTTATTAATTCTTTGAGAGTTTTATAAAATATTGTTTGGTCATATTCAGCCCCTTCTTCCAACTCTTTCTAGACCCACCTCCTCTTCCCTTCCTATCCAACTTGCATTTTTTTTTTTGTCCTTGTAAATCCATCAAAACCAATTTGAGCTGCTCAAATATTCTTGTATGTGTGGTCTTGCACTGAGACATCAGAGGTTATGGTCTTACAGAAAATTCTCTTCTCTCTCTCTCTCTCTCTCCTAGAAGCTAATAATTGCCCAAAGCTTCAGCTTGAAATTTCAGGCCCAGTTCTCATCTCCAAGCTGAGACTGGGTCTGGCTTGGACGTTCATAGTTCTTATGCATGCTGCAGCAACTGCCATGAGCTCATATGTGCAGCTGCCCTGCTGTCTGGAAGACACTGCTCCCTTGTAATCTCTCACTGCCTTGGTTTTTATACTCTTTCTAAGCCTCTTCCACAATGATGCCTGAGCCTTACAAGGAGGGGAGGGGTGCTATATATACATCCCATTTAGGACTCAAAACTCTGCAGTTTCTTATTCTCATTATCTTTTCAGTTTTGGGTCCCTGCTAATCATCATATACTACAATCACAAACTTCTTAGATAGGAGTTGAGAGATGCATTGCTCTGCTTGGGTGTTTGTGAAGGTAAGCTCTAGAACACTTTTGATATTTTTACTCATTCCACTGTCTCACCTTCAGACATTTGAAATGTAGTAAAAATTTCCAACTATTTTATTCTTACCTGTTTTATGATCACCTTCCTCCTCATTTGCTCCAAGTGGAATGATTTCTTCTCTCATTTCCTCTCTGGGTCCTGTACCCATTTGTGTTCAGTTCCTCTATGTGTCATCTCTGAAGGGATTTCAAAATGGATCCCGTTCTGTGGATTACATACGTTCTTGTCATTAGGATGGGAGTGACATTCCTTTAGCATTTTTGATAGTTAGATTCTCTATAGGCTGTCCATGGGGAAAATTGAAATGCCTTTGCTTTTAAACTTTTTGGAATGCTTCCTACCTCAAGTACTTTAAGTCCCTAGTTAACTGAATGCTTAGTATATTAGATTCCTAGGTATGTAGGAATGATCAGAACTAAAAAAAATTGTCATATTTGATTATAATTCTTTTAGCAACAAATTCACACAAGGTCACTCAGAAGAAAAGTCAGAATAAAAATTATGTTATAACATACTGAAACACATTAGAATTTTCTTTAATTATATTATGAACACTGTGTCCTTTAAGGCTATATATCATTTTATAGAACACTGCATACAAAACTTTACAAATTCTATGGTTCAGTTCATAATTAGACAGCTATTAAGCACAACACTAGAAAGACTGAAAAATATCTCCCAGACTAACAGTTAGTTTATGACAGAATATGACGACTAAGCCTTAGTTTTTGACATTCATTTCAGCTTATTTCAGTTCACTCTGGTGTTTATTATCTGAATTCCAGACAGTTTTTGCTTCACAAGAATTTATAATCATTTTTACTGGAGTTCTACAAGGTGTATTTCCTTAAACTGTGTCTGGTTCCATCACCTAATTAACCTTTAGCAATATTGCAGTTTTCAGGTTACAGGGGAAATATTAATGTGTCAAGGATCAAGGGATAGGTCTTTAAAGGTCAGGGTGTTATCACGAGTGCAGAGATTGGGACTAGGTGATTCAGAAGTAAAGGAGCAAAGAGTGATCTCAAACAAGCCAGATTCAAATTCATGTTTATTCATTAGTCTTAACGTGGTCTTTGGTAAATATGTGTCTACAGAATTTTCAAATTAGTGACTATCAGTTGGGGAGAGCATTTCAAACATAATTAAAATTTAAGTATTATTTAAAAATATGTAAAAAGTTGCAGTCAAGCACATTGGTAATTATGATGATTATTTAAGCCACAATCAGTATAACCTCATGAATATTTCTGAAAAGAACAGAATTGAAAATGTCCTCTGTCTTCCATGTTCTCTTATTTTTAAACTTTTACTGAAATATATTTATAATAAATAATAAAAGTTCCAATCCACATTCAATTTTAAAGCACTTAATGTGTGAATTGTGTGGTTCAAATGTGGATTATTAACATATTGTTCACCATTGTTTTGAAGTGGTCATATGATATCAGTCAGTAAAAAAAAAAAAAAAAAAAAAAAAATCACGAAATGCTCATAGCTTTGTGCATGCAGCTGCCAGACCTCTCCAGAGGAATTTTTTTCTCCAGTGGATGATGGTTAACACAGAAAACCATAGTTCATCAAAGTACAGAGAATACGTGACTACAGAGTGCTCTGCCACAAATGGGACATCTATGTGACACCATAACCCAAGGCTCAGAGACTATCTTGGAAGAGGTAGTAGAATTTAAGAGCCTGTGTGTGTGTGTGTGTGTGTGTGTGTGTGTGTGTGTGTGTGTGTGTGCATGCTCATGCGTGCAATCCAGTGAAACAGTATCTTCTGGACATGACAGGACCACACACACAGAATCTGTGGTTGCATGCAAAAGTCCCACACAGGATGGAGCCAGAACTTTCTAGTATGGAGTTACAATGGGATATTGAGCTTCTTCCCTTAAGTCTGTAATGAAGTCTAATACATTTCTAAATTCTTTCCATATTTACTACTTTTGGTAAATGCCAAATATTTTCTGACAAATTTTCATAGTCTTTGACTATGTCTCACACACTGATATTTTATGGACAATACAGTACAAGAAAGCCAACTCTTTGGGTGGTTTTGAGAGTTAACCACTTCAGATAAACATTCAGCTCTGTGGAGAAGGCTGACTACAATTTGACCAAGATTGTCTTGGTTTAAAGATTGAAAGTTGCACATGGCTGGAACACACCCAGTCCCTGGTGAGATGTAACATCTTGGTCTATATAGTGCTTAGAACAGTGGTTCTCAACCTTCCTAATGCTGTAACCCTTTAATACAGTTCCTCATGTTGTGGTGACCTCAAACCATAAAATTACTTTTGTTATAATTCATAATTATAATTTTGCTACTATTATGAATCATAATGTAAATATCTGTTATTCCGATTCTTTTAGGTGACCCTAGTGAAAAGGTTATTTGACCCCCAAGGGGGTTGCAACCATATGTTAAGCACCACTGTCTTAGAAGAACAAAAGCCCAGGATTATGTGAGTTAATGTACATTATCAGCAGCATAATAAGCAGCAGTAACTCAGAGCTTTGTTAAGGATGTATTTCACCAAATTCCCTTTGCTAGTGTGCTAGCAATCTTGTGAATGGGTCTTTCACTTCTATCCACAGCTTGAAGACACTTATTTTTGCTAATAAAGATATTTCAAAATAGTTCACTTCACACTTGTTGTCATAAATTTACTAGAAGGAATGAGGTTCAGTTGTTTACTTAGGGACATGTGAGAAGAAATGGAGGGTACCATACAAAACTTCTGTCCCTGTAATAAAATACCTACTTATGAGGAAAAGGAGTTCAATTTAGCTTATACTTTCAGAGGTTGGGAGTCCGAGTGGCATAGCATAGGCTCCATGGTGGAGGCTATTTAAAGTGCAGATAGTAATGATGATAGCCTATGAGAAAGGAAGTGATTTTGTCTTGGCCCAGGACTAGAGATCTGGGTGAACCAGGTTTACTCCTTTTAAGTAAACCATCTTTTGAGAACTTTCAAAATCAATCCACAAGGATGAAGCTTTTTGCTACCACTACCATCTTCTTCAGAATTAAGGAACGCCTGTAGACCAAACAATGAGTCACAATGACCACTCAAATCACAGTCAAACCATGGTGGGTTCTACAAACATATAGCTCCAAGTAAATATTCATCCCGTTCTTCCTCCAACAAATTGGTGCGCCCATGTGAATAACTGTTTTAGAAGACTGAAATTTGGTGTTTTGACCAAAATATCTTATTTTTTAAAAACCTACAATTAATATCTGGGTTTTTTCCTCCTGAAGAATATGAGGAATTATAGTGTCATTTTAATTTCTAATCCATAATTACAAGAACCTATTAAGATAAAATTCACGTTCTTGGTGACCGTAGCAATATTGTATGGTTAATTTTCCAGGTAATTTGTTTATTGTCTCCACTGCTTACTGTAGTTAAACCACTGCTTTCTACTTTACCTAATGACACATTGCATAATTATGATTTTTCCTTAAATAAAGCTTGTCTTTAATTGCTACCTGTATGTTACTCATTTCATCTGTCAGAAAGGATCACAAATATAAATAAATGATAAGAAAAGTCTTCAAATGACATGTTAATCATTTCTGATGTTAGTTAGTGCTTTGAAACTGTCCAAACCAGTACTGGGACCACCAGTTTCTACAAACTATTATACTTTCTCATTTTTATTTCTGGTTGTATTTAGCACATTCTGGAAGTCTCTGTTCCTCCTTAAATACACATACATTTCCTTTCCAATACACAGAAACCACCATTTCTCTGGTGGAGAAATACAACTTGATTTTTTTATTCTTTTTTTTTTTTCATGCAATAGCCAACTTTATTCAGAGCATCAGACAATTTATACTCTCAGGGTTCAGAAGAGTCGCCTGAGTAGAGTGCACAGTCACAAGGATAAGGCACACATGGCAAAAGCATGTTTTTCCATAGAGGCGCATAATTAACAGCAGCTGAGGTAAACTCACTCCAATCTGCTCCACCTGGGAGGAACATGAAAACACATTCCAAGAAAAATTCTGTGTTTGGAAGGAACTTTCATCACAAGACTCTTGTCTTGTTTTCTTGGAGTTTTCTCCCAAGCACTCAGAATTCTCATATGACTCCATTCTTGGACTATGTTCCTACATCTCCCCCATTTTATTTTTAATAGTTAGATATCCAGAGTGGTTTTGATTTGAGATATTGTAGATAAATCTAATTGTCATTCTATGCATAAGCATCCTGTACTCCAGCAAATTATATTAGAATAGTGAAAGCATTCTGTGTAATACTCTGCCACCAAGAACAGGGATCTGAATTATGTCCAGTACTATTAGTTACATTATTATATTGCTTGGAAAGATCTAGAGAATAGCTTGGAAAGAGACCCTTATAATTAGTAGTTTTGTTGTCTGGTAAACCATAAGCTCATATTTGCCTTTAATAGGAACACAATTGTTATGATGTCCTATGCAAATAGGAAATGATTCAAATCCCAAGGAAAAATTAAACATTGTCCTTTCTTCAGAAAATGAATGTGTTACAGCCCCAAGGTCCAGTCCTAAACACAGACTCATTAGTAGAATAACATCTCCCTTGGTGCACAGAGCGTAACTTGGCCGTAAGTGGGCAGACTTGACTTCTGATGATATGGTTGATATCTGCTTTTGCCCTTTAGCTGGAGGTTTGACAATGGAATCCTCAGCAGAGAGCAGAATCAGGGACCAAGGAGGACGAGTGACCCAGTTGATTCTGCCTGGCAGACTTCCTCAATAGCTGTCTCCATCGGGGGCCTGCAACCACCACTGCAATCCAATGTCACTGGGACCGCTCAGCTCTACACAATGCCCCGGCAGGAACCTCAGTGAAGCCTGCAAGATCAGCTTCTGCCTACAAACCCCTTAGGTCATCTAAACAGCTGAGAACAGAAGGACTGAACATAAAAGGAGTGTACTAACATTTTTAATCATTTTTTCCCATTTGGGTTCGGGCCCCAAACAGGTCTACTACGACCCAAATCAGCAGGAAGTCACTTTAAGAGAGCGACGTCCCATGCCCAGAGGGTGGGGAGGGTGTTTCTCCGCCCTTCTTTTTGGTTATTTGAAGGATAACTGAAAACTCTGTTATGTAGGGGAAGAGACTACAAGCTGATAAATGGTCCTGTCTTAATGGGTTTTGGAGGTTAGCCCCAGGGAATTCCTACTTTTCCTTTTCTGTATCCTTCTTCCTCTCCTATGTAGGAGTACATGGGCTTGAGAAAAATGAGATATATACATAGCACAGGAAGGTCCAAGAAGAAGGGGCAGATTATTGAATATGCCCTTATACCTTTGTATATTGATACAAAATTAGTAGTTTATTTGGCTAAAGTGGTATTGACCATTGTTTATTGTGCAAAAATAAGATTGTATTGGATTACATCGGTATTGATCTCTGTATATTGATACAAAATTAAGATTATAGTTGGCCACAATGGTATTGACCCTTGCATATGGACGTAATATTAAGATTTTTTTATTCTTATACTTTTTACTCTGTCCTAACAAAAAAAAAGCCCCAAAGCTATTTTGATATTATGGAGAATGTAAGTTATATTCCCATTCTTTTTCCTTATTTCTGGCTTGCACACTTGAATTTTCCTCACTGTATCGTCCCACATTCTCATTCCTTGGTGTAAGCGTGTAGGACCTTGCCTTCCTAACTTACAAACCTTGTTAAGACTCAGGCAAGGATACCATATCCTACTTTATAGAGAAAATAGGTACACAGGGAAAATTGCCTTCAATATCAGTCTTTCTGTTCCTGCATTAACATTTACAGCATCACTCCCTTACTATTTCATATTTTTTAAACTGTGGTACATTTACACAATGGACTACTACTCAGATATCAGAAACAAGGAAATCATGCAATTTGAGCCAAATGGATGGAACTAGAAAAACTCATCCTGAGTGAGCTAACTCAGACTCAGGAAGATACTTATGGCATATATTTACTTATAACTGGATTTTAGCCTTACAGTACAGAATAACCATCCTACAATCAATAGACCCAAAAGAATAGGAACACGGACTTGGTATTCTGTTAGTGGGACACTCCACCCAAGTGGATCTTCCATGTATGCCCCCAATGCAAGAGGAAGCTCTTAGACCTCATGTGACTAATGAACTGAGAGGGGCTGATTGATACATAGAGGCACCCCATACCAGAAGGGTGGGATGGGCGGGAGAGGGGGTAGAGGGTGGGGGGATAGGACCAGGAGGGAGTGGAGGGAGGGGGATGGAAAATGGAGACATAACTTAAAATAATAAGTAAATGTTAAAAAAATCTACTCCCCCAGCCCTATCTCTCATGTTTATGAAAAATTTACCTTTTATCAACATATCCTGGGTCACTTTAGGTGGCCAGTAAAATTTTATAGAACACAGAGATGAATATTAGGGAGATTAGAGAATGTTAGAGTGGATTGAGATACCTATTATTTCTTCTTTTTTTATTTTTATTTTTTTAATAATTTATTTTTTATTTCTTCAAGTTACATCTCAATCACAATCCCCTCCCTACTCCCCCCTCCAGTCCCACCCTTCCACCCTCCTCCCCCTCAGCCCCACCATCCTCTTCCCTTCTTTTTTTTTTTTTTTTTAGTTTAAGGTATTTATTTTTCCCCCCAAACAGCTCTCCCTTTCAGTCCAAATAATGGTTCTTTTTCTTATAACTATAAATACAATACAAAACAACAGAAATAAATAGGCCACGATTATAAGAGTTATATGGCTTAGCATACATTCCCAATGAGCCCTCCCTCCTCCCCATCACAGTCCCAGGTCCCACCCTCCTACCCTCTTCCCCCTTACCCTCCCATATGTTTTTTTTTTAGAGTTAAGGTATATCTTTTTCCTCCCAATAGCTCCCCCTTTTAGTCCAATAAAAGGTTCTTTTTCTTATAACAATAAATCAATATAAAAATGAGAATAATTAGGCCACAGTTATGAAAATTATAAGGTATAACATACATTGCCAATGTCCAGTCCATACATATTTGTGAACTGATATTAATATTCTATTATCTATCTGAATGAGTTTAAAGTTCTATATCTAACTCAGTTTCCATCCTAACTTGCATAACCAACTTAAAAACATCTTCTTAGACCTAGAACATCCTTTTAATTCCTAAACAACTTAAAATTTAACTGTGAAACTATAACTATCTAGTCTTCAACAACATCAGAGACCTGAGAAGGATAAATATACCTGAATAAACAGGAAGTGCTGAGCCAGCAGCTTCCAAAACTAAGAAATGACAGACAACTGGCTACCTTGAAAGTCCCCAATTTCTCTCAATACACTGAAGCATCTATCTTCAGTCTTTTGGCCCCGTATCTCTGACAGACACTAATTATAAAGCAGGAATTATGAAGGACTTGCTTACCATGCCTTGGTAGAGCTAGGCTATCGACTTACCTGCTTCCAAGTTTTGTCTTTTTTGGAGTGGATTGAGATACCTATTGTTTCTACTTCTATACAGGTAAATTAAAGAAGCAGTACATGGATAGGAGATTAAAGACATTTACATAAAGGAGGCAGATTATATTTGATATTGAAACCTTAATTACACAAGCAACTTTCTGACACACAAACCCTGAACTCAAGTTAATGTGATTTCTATGCTGTCAAATTAATTATAAAGAAATTATGTTCATTAATTTTTATAGGACTATAAGATTAATTGTAATTATTACTCAAGAAATTATTATATAAAGATAATTTTAAATGTGATTGTGTTCTTTTCATGCTGGTATTGCTATGCAGTCCTTTGGAATATAAATTGATCATATTAAATTACCAAACAATCTCATATAACATGTATATGTTATATATAATATATATATATATATATAATATAAATTGCAACATATTTCTCATGCAGAGAAAGAACCTCTTGGTTCTCAGGATATGTTTGAAATTTTTTTCACTATTTCTAGTAAACTAAGATATTTTTGCAGTGTATCTACACTTTCAAGATGAATAAGGCTTAATAAATTGCCATCTTAAAGATAATGTGTTTACATCAGGGAATTCAGCTCTGTGAATAGGCACACTTGCAGGGAAGGCACAAAGACCTAAGTTCAGATGCCCTGGAACTCAGAGCAAAACTTGGGCATGGATGCACATGTCTATAACCCCAGCACTGTGAGGGCAGAAGCAGGATGATGCTGGGCCTTGGTGGACAGCCAGTGTAACTCCAGGTTCAGTGTGAGATGCTGTCTAAAGGGAACAAGGTGAAGAATGAGAGATAAAGGAACTCTTGTTCTCCTCTGGCCTCCACATTCATATACAGGCATGTTTACCCACATTCAGACACAGGTATGTATACCCATACATGCATGTGAGTATACGCATGCACTATGAACAATACACACACACACACACCACCACCACCACCACCACCACCACCACCACCACCACCACTGCCACCACCACCAATACCCTCACCACCACCACCACCACCAAGTCTGGAAGATTTTTTACAAAAGTTTTTTCTTGTTTATGTTTCTTATTATATTCTCTTATTGAGTTACATATACAGTTCTCAGATATTCATTCATCTAGTCCAAATGATAATTTTCAAATGATTTTACTTCAATAAAATATCTTGACCCTATATTTTCAAAGCAGGTACTAACAATATATTTTTTATAAAAATAATTATTTTACTTACATATAAAAATTAATTTTAATTGCTGAGGACTTTTTAAAATTTTCTTTGTGTTATAGTAATTTTGAAAGGAATGAAAATTGTAGAGACCCCCCCTTTGCAGGAGCCAGGCCAGCTAGGAACTTAGCTGATCATAAAAAGGGTGGAACTGAGAATGAAGGTCAATCGAGTCACGGGCCCTGGGTTTCAGGAACTGGCTGACCACAAAGTAGATGGCGAAATAAGATTAGATTCATTCCTGAGAAAAGCAAGTATATTGTGGGTTTTCTGCTGATTAACTAAATAATGAGTTAGTACTTTCCACTCATGATTCCCCCCACTGCCTTAATTTGTGGTGTTTCCCTTTAAAACCTTCACCCCCAGGCAGCTAAGGGTCGCAGCTCCTCTACCCCTGCGTGGGATATGAGTTGCGTCCTCAGTGCGCTGACTCCCCCCCGAAATAAACCTCTTGCAATTGCATCAAGATGGTCTCTTGCGAGTTTTTGGGTGGTCGTGATATCCCGAGTGTCGGGTGAAAAACTTCCCTCTCCCGGGTCTTTCAATTTAAAGAGATTAGACAATGTAAATGTGTTAACATGGCTTGTAAAATGGCTTTATAACAGCAGGTGTTTTGAATAGCTCACTGAGTCCCTAACAAAGGAAGGAAATGTAGTTATTTAATAATACCAGAGACGATAAAATCTCACATAAACCATTTTAATGACTTTTGAATAATAAAAATAGTGAGAGTAGTATAGACCTTATTAGTATTTAGCCTTGTATCGATGAATGCAATTAACCTAAGTCTACTTAACAATGGTCCTCAGAATCAGAGAAAGGGCGAATGTTCTGGGTCAGGAGAATGCCTGTCCTCTCTGACCTGGTTGATTTGCCATTCCTAAGTCACCATTCTCATGTCCATAAGACTGACTCATTCTGTCTATTCGAGCATGAAGGTGAAGAGAGGTTCAGTGACTGGCTGTATTGTAACTTGAAGTTCACTCTGACCTTGTGAACAGCAGGGACATTTAGTCTGATTGTTTTTTGCTTTTTTTTTTTTTAGTTTATTTTTTTCCTTTATTTTTTATTTCTTCAAGTTACATCTCAATCGCAGTCCCTTCCCTATTCCCCCTCCAGTCCCACCCTCAACCACCCATCCTCTTCCCTTTTTTTTTCTTTTAAATTTAAGGTATATCTTATTTCCCCCTACAGTTTCCCCTTTCAGTCCAACAAATGGCTCTTTCTCTTATAATAATAAATACAATACAAAACAACAGAGGTAATTAGGCCACAGTTATGAGGGTTATATGGCTTAGCCTACATTCCCAATGTCCAGTCCATAGGTACTTGGTACTTGACTTTAACATTCTACTCTCTAACCATCTCCATGAGTTTAAAGTTCTATATCTGACTCAACATTCATACTAACTTGCAACACAATTTTAAAAGTATCTTCTTAGATCTATAACACTCTCTTGACTCCTAAACAACTCAAAATTAAATTATGAGACTCTAGCTATCTGTTCTTCAACCACCTCAGAGACCTGAGAGGGATAAATATATCTGATTTTATAGGAAGTACAGGGCCTGCAGCTTCCAAAACTAAGAAATGACATACCTGTGGCTGCATGGACAGTTCCCATTTTCTCTCCATACATTACAGCATCGATCTTCAGTCATTTGGCCCCGTTTCTCTAACAGACATTGATTGTAGAGCAGGGGTTATGAAGGACTTACCTACCCTGTCTTGGCAGAGCTAGGCTGTTGACTTACCTGATTCCAGGTTTTGTCCTTTTTGGACAGCATTCTGTCTACAGTTGGAGCAAGGGGCTTTTCCTACCAAGAGATAGGCTTGTGACTAATTCAATCATCTCCCACTGGAGTTTCTTCGATGCTCATCTTCTACTTGGAGGAGAATAGGGGGTGCTGTCAGGAGTTGATATGTCTTGATATAAAAAAAATCTAAAGTTACGAAAACATCTTTGAATGCCATATTCTGCAGATCTCTTGAGGTTTTTGAAGAGGCCCTATCTATCTCTTATATTAGGTTAAGCAGATGTTGCTTGTCTCTTAGCAGGTTTTTTTCTGATTAGCTTAGAAAGTAACTATAATATGCTGTCATAGTACCTAACAGAATGACCGGCTTGCATAACCATTAGTTTGCATTTCTTAATTATCCTAAACAGTTTATGACAATTAGTAGTAAAAGGCCGAAATATCACATTTCATTTTTTTTTCTTTACCTCCTAACCCTTCCATCCCATTTCTCTGGGGTGGGGTGTCCTTATATAACAGTCCCTCATCTCAGTTGAGAGGTCGTATGAGGGCCAAGAGCCTTTTCATTCATTGGAGGTCTATGAAGCCGTACCATCAGTGAAAAGTGTCTTGTTGCCTGGGAGAGAGAATTACTAAACAAACAAACCAATAAGCAGACAATAGATAAAAAAGACTAAAAAATAGAAAAAATATATATAAAAAATAAAAATTAAAAATAAAAAGTCTATGTCCAAGTTCCCTTTGGTGTGTTATTTGTAGTACTGATACCTTCTACTATATAGTTAAAATCCTACTATAAGTGAATAGATGCCATATGCATCCTTCTGAGTCTGGGTTAGCTCACTCAGGATGAGCTTTTCTAGTTCCATCCATTTGGCTGCAAATTGTATAATTTCATTGTTCCTGATAGCTGAATAGTATTCCATTGTGTAGATGTACCACAGTTTTTTAACCCATTCTTCGGTTGAGGGACATCTGGGTTGTTTCCAATTTCTAGCTATTACAAATAAGGCTGCTATAAACATAGATGAGGAAACTTCCTTATGATTCCATGAAGAGGCATTTGGGTGTATACCCAGAAGTGGTATGGCTGGGTCCTGAGGTCTGATTGTTTTAACATTCATGAGAACAATGGGAACACATCTAATCTTAGGGTCCTTGAGGAACTGTGTGTGAGCCTCACATATGTTGATGTGACCAAATTTGTGTGACCATGACCAGGGGACAGGGTTTAGTTTACCCCAGGTCCTACTGGTCAGTTTCATGGAGGTTTTGTGGTAATAGGTCAAATAAAGTTATAAACCAAGGCCTTTATAAATGCATTTGTGTAAGTATCACACAGGTGGGTTACAATCAGGCAGAGAAATATCAATTATAGGCCTCAAATGTTATCTGCTATCATTTCTAACCTTTTGATTGGTAGAGAATAGGGCTTTGTTAGGTTAATACATTCCAAAGGTCTTTCTTTCTTTCTTTCTTTCTTTCTTTCTTTCTTCCTTCCTTCCCTCCTTCCTCCCTCCCTCCCTCCCTCCCTCTCTCTCTCTCTCTCCCTCCCTCCCTCCCTCTCTCCCTCTGTCCCCCCCTCTCTTTCTTTCTCTATCTGTTGTTAGTTCTGACACAGAGGTGGGCAAGTAATGTCTCTTTAGGGGTTAAAGATTACCTGAGAGAGATTGTACTTAGACTCTAGAACTGCAACATTTCAACCTCTCCACAGTCATGGAAGTTTTGACCAGTCAATCAGCCTGTGCTGACAGCCTTGTTCTGGAAATTCTCATTTACACATACCAATAGTAATGTAGGCTACTGAATGGTTTTCCTCCCCCTGCCTTGTCTTCATGACAGAGCACTTTCAGGAAGTTATGACATATCTGTTTCTTTCCCTCTCTGTGTGGATTATGAGATGCTAAGAAACCCATGAGTTCCAGATGAAGGTCATTATGTTTGGAAGGTTGGTTAGTGATGTTATATCCAGCCTTCTCATGCATGCTCAACCCCATCCCTGGAAGTTGCCTTATTATATGGGCAGGGCCTCTGGAGACAGAAAGAACTGTAGCAATGCTGATGAATCCTCAGTTGAAAGAGGCAGGCTCCTTGGCCCATAAGGCCCTGGGTGATGTACTCTTTCTCTTTGATTTATATCACAAATGTAGAAAATTGTGATTGCAACAAAACTCAGTGCCGACTTGTTAAATATCATAGTAAGATTTTATAACAAGAAAACCCTGTACAAAGGGGCATTGCAGTTAGAGGTGAAAGTTTAACTCCATGGGGAATTTTCCCTATCTTGCAACAATTATATCATTTATAGCCTCAATAACATTGCTAATAGACTCAGAAGTCATATAATTAAGCCTCTGTAGAGAAAAAGAAATGAATGTATCCTTTTCATGAGCAGGTCAATATCAAGAATTAAAACTGTTGTCTATCAGGGTATGTAGAATTATGATCTTATCAATTAACAATTTCATTGATAAAATTTTCTAAAGAGAGTTTGTGGTAACTTTCTAAAAACAAAACAAAACAAAAAAGACATCTTTAGCATAGGTAATTCTGAAGGCATAATCTGCTGTTTGCATTTCTGCAGGGATATAGATTAACTTCTGTTACGATATCTCAGTGGGTAAATCACTCCATGCCATGCAACAGGTCTGGTATAGGTTTATCCAGGTAGGAAGTTAAAGGTAGAGCCATGGAGAGAGAGAGAGAGAGAGAGAGAGAGAGAGAGAGAGAGAGAGAGAGAGAGAGCAAGAGGGGTGTGGGGGGCAGAGGGAGAACCTGAGAGACACACGGGGAAAAAATAAAGAGAAGTGAAAGAGAAATGAGAAAGAGTGAGCAAAAAGAGGCTGGTGTGGTGGCAGCAGGTGATGACGTAAGCAATGAGGACCCTGAAGGATCCTTGAAGTCAGGCTAGTGCAAACACCTGTAGATTTACAACTTCTGTGCATGTTTGAGGTCTGCAATTGTATTCCATTTAGCCTGAAAAACTAGATATGACTGTGGGTAGGTGACCTATGGTAGGATTTGCTATTTCTGGTCTTCTGGTCGTCCCCTTCAGTCCTGTTAACTGGGGAGCTAGGGAGTGAATAAGGTGGAAAGCTCAGTCTGGGTACCTTGGTGTCCCTTCTGTTCCTTATTTAATTGTCTATTTTTTCCCCAAATATCTACAAAATACTATTTCTCTTCTGTTTGGGGTAGACTAGGTCCTAGTGATGAAAAGATGGGGTTCAGACTATTTGTTCAGCACCTACTAAGTTTTTGTTGGGGTGCATTACAGCACTTTAAGGAAGAGTAAATATTTCCTTTGAGTGAACTAGATGAGTTTTCACCTTTATTTGCTACATATATCATAAGAATATTAACCTCATGGGAATTCTTGAGCTTTAAATTATATAATCTATATAAAGATTTGGTATGGTATGTGGCATTTAATCAGTAGGCGATAAACAATCTCTTTGTTGTGCGTGATTCTGATGTGAAATATTTTCTAATGCCTTTCATAATGATGAAGCACTATAGAGAAGCTGGGGAGTTTACTGCACCTCATAAATCACTGATGCTGGTGGGTTCTAGAGAAGTTGTTGTGTGTGAATGAAATTTAACTCTCATTCCCTTCTGGAGCAACTGTCCTGGACTGAGTGTGTCTGCACATTTTTGAACTGGACACAACTAATCTTGAATTCCCCACTTGGAGAAGTGGTAGTTATCTGGCGGAGACCCTGGGTTTCAGGGAGACTATTGTCAAAGGGACCAGCTTATTGGACTCAACCAATCTTTAATTCCCTACTTGGAGAAATGGACAGTTACTGGCAGAGAACCTGGGTTAAAGGGAGAGTATTGCCAAAGCTTCAATCAGCTCTGCCTCCGTCAGTCTCTGAGCTTTGGGATGCAGGAGGAACCAGACTGTGGATGGAATGGACTAAGGCTGTGAAGCCTGGCTTGTGGGCTGGCCTTCAGTAGAATCTGGTTGCCCTTTTCTTTTCCATTCTGTGTAATTGCATGTCCCTTATAACCTTTTCACTTGGAAAGCAAATTTTTTTACTAAACAAATAAACAGTAATTGAAACTTTTCAATACACTACTTAATTCTGGATTTTCTTCCATTTCTTGTTTTTGAACTACATTGTATTTTTTTTAAACTAAAAGCTAAATTAATTTCATGGCACTTCCTATAACTGGAATGCCCTCAAATTCTTTTCCTCTCTCCTTCTCCTTCCCTTTCTTTTTTCTTTCTCTTTTTTCCTTTCTTTCTTTCTTTCTTTCTTTCTTTCTTTCTTTCTTTCTTTCTTTTTCTTTCTTCCTTCCTTCCTTCCTTCCTTCCTTCCTTCCTTCCTTCCTTCCTTCCTTCCTTCCTTCTTTCTTTCTCTTCCTTCCTTCCTTTCTTTCTCTCCTTCCTTCCTTTCTTTTTATTCTTTTGTTCTATGTATTCTATGATTATTCTTACCTTAATATAAAGAGCAGAAATGCAATCTCATTTTAACAATTGCTGCAAAACTTTATAGATCACTTTCACATCATTTTGAAAAGTTCATGTTGACTTTTCAACTCCCAGGCTCTCCTGGCTGCTTTGGTAACACCTGCATGTGCTGCTGATCTGGTCTTCTGTGGACCTCTTTACTTGTCTTAACTCTCTCTCTCTCTCACCACTGTGACATTAGTGAACCATTCCTCTTGCACACTGGAGGAAAAGGATGCTATACAATGGGAAACCATTTAAATTGCTCATAGAAGCAATTGTGTCTGCAATCCAGCAGCAGATCTAGGAAGATTATTAATTTCTACTGTTTCCCTCATGTACCAGTCAGTCTCCTTCACTCTGTGATTGTCACAGCTACAGGTGCTTCTCTCTTTGGTCCCATCAATGCAGCACACACAAAGCTCAAACTCTCATCTCCCAGCCCATGCCCAGGGAAGATTCCAAATCTTTTAAATATTAAACTAAGGTCTTACATTTGAAAGGATTTCCTTTCATTTTTCTTGAAAATTTACTCTGCAGAATCTTTGGACTACCTCTATCTTCACATGTGCATTAAGTTTATGCCACAGCTCCTACCTTTTATGGAAGGTATGTCATTTCCCAAAGCCATGCTCCCCCTTCTCCAAATGCAGAAATGCTTACTGTAAGGGTGTGCTCCTCCCTACCCCACCTATCCCCCACCCCCTCTCTCTGTGTGCATGGGTATCTGTACACTACTTATTAAGATTTTTATTCTTCACAGTTAATGTATTATATGCTTTCAGCACACTGCGTGCTTTTACATAGTGATACCTAATTATCCTCTTAAACCTGTTATTTATTAAAAACAGATAAAAAATGAAAGGGCTTAAACTTTCTGAAAGGTGAAGCATCTTGCCCAATGGAAAAAAAAGCTCTAACTGTGAGAGTTCCTATCTAAACTTTCCTCAGAGAGATAGTAAGCTTGTGCCAGGCTGCCCCACCAAACTACATCCAATGGATTAGTGTTTGCAGAATGGCACAGCACAATTCCAAACACTGACTTACATATTGATTCACATAGAAAAATTAAATAATTACTATTTCCTTAAAAAGTGTGAATACAGAATTATAGACATTTGTGTTAGAAACATCCGTGCAAGTAAAGGGACATTTTGGTCTCAAAGGCTGTTGACATCTGATTTCTGTCACATCTGTGTTCCAGAAGTCCCCGAGGTCTGTTTATCCAATAGACTTTTTTCATCTTTCATTGTTGTTTGTTTGTTTGAGACAGGTTCTCACAATGTAGCTCTGGCTGTCCTAGAACTCTCTATGTAGGCTGGGCTGGCCTCAAACTCATAGATATCTGCCTGCCGTTGCCTACCACGTGTTGAAATTAAAATCCATCACGCCTGATAGAGTTTATCCAACAGAAAGACAAATGAAATAGATGCTACATTGTTTATGAAGTGCTCTGTATAATGTTGACTGTTGTTGCCAGACAGGGAAACTGTATTTCCTGATGTTGCTCTCAAACTGCCCAAACCATGACAACTATTAATTTTCAATCCCCCAGAGAGGCCAGTAATTTATAGCAGAGAAATAAGTATTCCTCACAAGGAAATAGTTTAGAATCTACAAATGGATTAAACTACTACTGAAGTCTGTTGGGTAAAGTGAGTTTAATATTCAACTGCTGATCAGATCCGGAATGTTTTTCTCGGAAATCTCTCTGGAATTCCATTCTATGCCCTGTGTCACATTCACAGTGACTTTGTGGAGCACTGTGTCATTCTTCACAGTGCAATGATACCGATACCACATTGGTGATTATTTACCACTGATGTGTTCAGCATTTTAGCTATAATTGGGTGGCATCCAATTTGCTTCAACATAAATTGCAGTATTTCAGATAGGAAATTACGTGCTTACACAGGCCAATGAATTATCTGAATAGTATAATGCAATTGTAGAAGAATAAATGAGCAATATTTTCAAGTTTTTTGAAGTATATTTCCAGATAGTTTTGTTCTACCTGAAATCATTTTATTTGGTCAACCCAGAAGGGAGAATGTAGGGGAAAATAGTACTATAAAATAATTTAAAATTCATTAAAATTCTCTGCACACTTTCACACTTTTCCTCAAAAGGAACTTTTCATGGCATATTGTGAAACCAGCACTTCCTAAGGTGATCCCATAGTTACTCAATGAGTATTTCAGTGCAGAATGTTCAATATCTGCCAGAAAATGTAAAACAAACAAAATTTAGTAACTGTCTTGAGTTCCCCAGCATGCAGAGTTGCATGCACAATCCTTCTTGCATGTGATGTGGTTAAGAAATGTACAGCAAATTGAATCACAAAGCAATAACAAGAATTATTTTCTCATCTGGCCTGGTGTGAGGGGGGAGGGAGGAGAAACAACAAGAAAACAGAGACAATGTGTGCACTCACCCTGCAGGTGTGCAGCTACACCACAACAAAGAGCCCTTGTTCCCCAGCCTTTCTAGTGTTATCATTATTTGTGCTGAAACACAAAGACATTAACAAGTGCCCAGTGCTGGCTTGGCTTCTGCGCCTTTCTCACTGGGGAGCCTGAATTAGGTCAGAGAGGAGTCAGATGGGAGAAGTCTGAAGGCCAATTTTAGCTGTCAACTGATATATCGAAGAGGAAATGGGAAAATGACTAGAAACAATGCTTCAAGCCTAGGCCTAGTCTATAGCTAGACAATTCTATTACTTTCCTTTTAGGTTTATTTATCAAGTATGTTGAATTGTTTTATTGATAATAAGAGAAAAGGCAAGGCAATGCAAGGTTTTATTTTATAATAAGAAAAAAACCCTTGTTTTCTTTTCTCCTGCTTATAGCACTGGATGCTTTAGACGTGGTTGTGGTTGGCGACTCCTTGGGCTCCAGTGTCCCCACTGGAAAGCTGTTAGACAGCATCTGCATTTCCCCGAAGGCCATTTCTTTCTATGGTCTTAAATCCAACACACGTAACTTGACATAGTTAAATTTACTGATTTAATTTGATTTTATATCAAGCTTATTTGGTTATCAAAATTTAATATTCAATTTCTGAGTAACTGAGAAATTCTGAGCACCCCTGTCTAATATTTGATTACAGTTTTGCAAATACATTGGTCGATGTTCTTGGTTGGCTTCTACAGTCCGTTATCTTTACAGATTTGGCAAATTATAAAATGTCAAACAATCTTCTGTTATGTAAATCATATTTCTTGATATTTTTCAATGGTTTCAAATGAAGTTTTGCTCCCAATAGTTTTCTAACCATAATTTTTGGAGACCAAATATGATGCCAGTATATCTTAGTTCTTTTCATAGTGTCAGCTAGATATTTCTCATTTCTGGGAAGCAGGTTACATTTGTTCAACCACCCAAGGCTATTTCTTAATAATATTCCCTTGTCACATTGTTAATTTTCCACTAGTTTCTTCCCATATGAGTGTAACGAAACCCTGTACTTGAAAGAGTAGCGAAAACGTAGCCTTTGGCTTGGCTAGCTTCCTCACTCCTAACCTAGTATTTTACAACTCACTCTCATATGTCCAACATCTCAACCATTTAGTGTGCTGCAGCCAATGCTGGAAACCAGATTCTGTTTCTGTAAATTCAAGGGCTTCTCCTGGTTTCCAAGATGGCTACACTCTTTACACTGGATATAGTTGGAAATTTAATGTATTTAAATCCTGTTTCTCCCAGTTCTTAATTGTTGGTCCCGAGGAACTATTGTGTAAGTATTCTAGTTTTAGTTTCCTCAACAGAGTAATTCTGAAATGTATTTTCCATTGAAAGTAAATTCTGATTGTCTCCTGCAGCAGCTGACTTAATAACATGCATTATTGATTTTTTCCCCCATATCTTACACTGATACCTCCGAAATAAACTGCTGATGTTTGGCTATGTCTTTGGATCAAACTATACGCATCACACATTGAAGAAATATCCCAAACTTGTCCTAGTCTATCTTTGTTTTCATGAATTATTACTGCTTTGTTAGTGGTAAGAGTCCCCCCAAAGAATATCAGCTGAAGTATCTGTCATTGCCTGTACAAAGTGTTCTTGAAAAATCACTGTCCTAACAGTTGACTCAGTAGGTCTCACTGTAAAAATATTCATTCAGGTCTTATACATATGCATTTTCCTTAAAGTAACTTCTTATGCTTCTCTGAAAAGTTGATTGAAAGAGAGAGCACAAGATTGGAGATGATTCTCCTGTAAGGCAATGCATGGCTCACAATGAATTCATGAGCTTTATGGAAATGGTTTAGTCAACATTATATTCTGCAAGATAACACATTTGCCTTCTTCTTTTTGATATGTATTAGCTAATATTGTTATGTTTGTGTGCCTGCATGTGTGTGCCTCTGTTTGTGAAAGTGGGTACATACACGCTGTGGCACATGCATGAATGTCAGAGTGTAGCTTCGAGTGTTGGTCCTTGCCTGTCACCTTGTTTGAGATGTGGTCATAGTTCACTGCTGTGAATGGCCAGGCTACCTGGCTCATGAGGTTCCAGAGGTTCTCCTATTCTGCTTTCTGTCTCCTGACACGTACCCTGGGATGAAAAAGCATGTGGTAAGGGACCTGGCTTTAACTTGAGTTCTATAGTGTCAAACTGACATTGTCAAGCTTGCATGGTATGTGCTTTGGTGACTAAGCCATCTCCCAGTTCACTAACTCTGTTTTCTAACTGCAGTCCTCCACATTAGTTAATGCCAACCATCCTTCAGTTGCTCCAGATGATGACAGAAATGCATGTACTAGTTCAAATTTTAGGTTGTACCAGTCTTTCGTCAGATGTTGCTATTGCTTTAGAATGTGATGAAAATCACCAAAAAGCTCAATCCAACCAACCATTTAGGTTCTACTACAGGACGATGTTATGTTTTAATTCCTTTTATGACATCTATGCATATGGTAACATGTGTTAATTCATCTTTTATGTGAACAGTCTTTGCATTTTGAGATGGATCCATTTGGTCCTTTTTATTTTAAAAACATTTTATCATGTATACAGTCAATCAGTTCTCAGAATGCTTTGCAAGCCAAGAATAGGGTTAAATAGGGGTATCTCAGGGCTGACTTTGGTAAAGGAAAAAGTAACATGGAGAGTATGAACTGTATATAATTTCCTTCAATGAAACTTTATTTCATGTATCTGTGCATAATGACGATGTTGTTGCTGTTCAAACTTTCCATGCAGATAAGGCTGACCTTGAACTCCTGATCCTCCTTCTTCCACCTGCTGAGTGTTGGGGTTTCAGGCATGCATCACTTGACTAGTTTTAGGTTCTATAATTTGCATCATAGCACAGTTTTCATTGATGAATCAGCAAATACAAATGAAATAGGAAATGGTGATTAAAGTAATAATTCCAAGTGATAATTATGAAAGACTGGCCAGAACTTAAGGAAATACAGCATCTGTAGCTAGGGGATAAACCAATTTACAAGTGTGAAGGTCTTGATTCTGAAACAGAATTTGAACTCCTCTCCATTCTCAGTGTCCTCACTACTATGATCTTGGTCAGACTAGAATGACTTCTTTTCTCATGATTTCTTTCCATAAAACTGTACAATTACTTTTCTGGCAAATTCATCAAAAGTATTCAGACAAAGCAAATACCCAACTTATATTTCCCATAACAGGGAAAAAGATGCAAGCTATTGATGGTACTACCAAAAGATGCACGTGTCCCCACAGATACAGGCAAAAGCTACAGCACTTTCCAGAAATTTACGAAGTTACCTTCCAACTTAAGGAGAAGGAGCCACTGCCACTTCTCTTGTCTAACAAAGTTGTAGGTATTGCGTGATGTCACAGGCACAGTGTGTGGAAGGACAAGCATTACCATTATCCATACACAGGATTCATCAATTGTAGGATGGGCCAAGTTGCACAAAATGGCATTGCAAATAACATATGAATATTGCACAGATAAGGGAGAAGTTACATGATATGTTGCTGAAGTAATTATATTTTTAATTCGGTTGTGGTGGACTGACCTCATTTCCAGTATTGACAAATGCCAGTCTTTACACACTTTGTAGACCCTTCCCCCACCCCAGCAGTCAACACTGATTATTTAATCTTAAATCAGTGTGGGGGGAAGATTTGGACTGTAAATTTAGTATGCTGTGTGACAAAAGCATTCTTTGCCAAACTAAAAATTCACCATGTGCCAAGGACACAAAGCATATAGAAATTTATGGTATTGTAGGAAGGAAATCTTTAAAAAAATTTGTAATAGTAAAAATGCAAGTAAAATTTATTTCTATGACTTCAAGAGCAATATTTTTCCTGGAGCAGTCAGGGAGCATATAGGAACCAAATGTTATTTTTAATAGTATGGGTTTGAATTATGATGTCAGTGGGTTAGGGTCTTGTGTTACCATGGATTTTTTCTTTTTTTTAGTTGCTAGAGGAAGTATCAGTGATACTTTGAAGGATATAAATCACACGCAAACACTATAAAAATGTTCAACTAGAAGAAATTCAAACAAAGAAGAGGTGAAGACTCCATTTCTTGCTATCCTTAAGTCAACATGTTCATTATTAGGGGCATGCTCTGCTCAGAGTTGAGCATTTTCCAAGCATGTTCAGTAAGAGGCTTCATACTCGGTTCCCTTTTTCCACTTTATCGTGACAAGTCCTGAGAATTTTCCTCAGATAACTGAACCCAGCTATTGTCACTTCACATCTTCACACAGGAAGAGAAGAGAACGAGAACATGGTGGTCTTCAGTGAGAAACTGTTTTATTTTATTTTTTTCATGCTGATGCTTCATTTCAGGTGACTTTTCAAAGCTGTATTGCAGCCACCAAAACCTTTTGCTGCATGTTTGGAGGACCTGTAATTAAGAGTGTAGGCATCTGAGTGATGTAGAACTACAGAGTAAAAGAAGAGGGGATAAAAGGCAGACGGACCTGTGACTCACTCTGTGTGACTGAAGCACACTCAAGCCCTTCACACGAGGGTCGCAGGCCATTCAGCTCTGAACTCCTTTGCGGTACATCCCTTTATTTGTTCTTAGAACCTGGGCATTTTACTTCAATGTTTTCATAACATGTAGAACTGCAGCCCCTGTAAGCTTTATCTTTCTCCATTCAGTACAATCCAACTTAAGTACGTGGGGGAGGGATTAAACAAAACTCATTGTTCAACTACCCATTGAGATTATTTTTAATGGCCTGTTTTTTACAAGTGGGGGAATAAAACCCCACATATACACAGAGTTTCACTTTGCAGCCTAGACTGTTCTAGAACTCATAGTAATCCCTCTGACTCAGTCTTCCAAGTACTGTCCTTACATGAGCGAGCCCCAATGCTTAGCTCCAAGTGAATAATTGAAAGGAGAAACTGATAACTTTTGGTTTATCAATCATCACTTTAAGGCCCCCTGGGTGTTTTCTAAGATAAGTTCTATGTTAGTATATTTCATAGGTTCAGCTGTCCATGAGAGATGATGCCCAGCTGAGTGTCTGTGAGCAAACATAAGTGGCCTTGCAAGTTCATGACATTTCAGGCCTGTAGCACGATTCCTAGATTCTGTGGTTCTAATGATTGAGCCCAGGGCACTGTGCACACTGGGCAAGCGATGTACAAACTGAGCTTCATTTCCAGGCCCTAATAGTCTGATTTTTGAGAGAGAAACCATGAAAGAATTCCTGTGAATGAGAACCACAGACAGAAAAATAAAGACATCCCATAGGAACAAATTCGATCAATGAAGTGAAAGATTTCTACAATAAAATTGTAGGAACAAAACACAGAAGTAAGTAATAGAAGACACAAAAAGATAGAGGAACCTCTCATGGCCTCTTCCCTTCACATTCTCTTTTCCTTCATCCACAAATTCTGAAGCCTATTCTTCAGCCTGGTAGAAAAATACCAAGCTTAATTATGGAATTCAGTCCAAGATATAAACAACATTCCATAGAATGTAATGATTGACCCCTATACATATATACATATATACACACATATACATACACACACATATTGTATAACACAAACCCTTTCTTTGTATTGGATTGAAATTATTCTTATACTATTAAACATGTACTTAACTTTCTATGTATTTCTGCATGACCAGCAGATTCTGATCTCTGTCAGACAGAAACCATGAGGTCAACTTTGAGAAAGAACAAGAAACTTGCCCTGAGATATTACTGGTTCCATATAGAACACAACATAATAAGTTTTTGGTCACTTTATAGTAATGTTTGCTCTTCTTACACAAATTTTCCAGCCATTGAAAATATTCAAATGTGACCATAGGTTTATTTCTGAGTCTTCAATTCGATTCCGTTGATCAACTGGTCTGTTTCTTCAACAGTACCATGGAGCGTTTGTTTACTGTTGCTCTGTTGTATGGCTTGAACTCTGGGATGGTGATACCTTCAGATGATTTTTTATTGAAGAGGATTGATTTAGCTATTCTGGATTTTTTGTTATTCCATATGAAGTTGAGAATTGTTTTTCAAGGTCTATAAAGAATTGTGATGATATTTTGATAGGAATTGCATTGAATCTGTATATTTCTTTTGGTAGGATGGCCATTTTTATTATGTTGATCCCAACTATCCATGAGCCTGGGGGATCTTTCCATCTTCTGATGTCTTCTTCAATTTCTTTCTTCAAGAACTTGAAGTTCTTGTACAGGTCTTTCCCTTGGTTAGAGTTACCCCCAGGTATTTTTATATTGTTTGTGGCTATTGTGAAGAGTGTTGTTTCCCTAATTTCTTTCTTGGACCATTTATCTTTTGTATAAAAAAGGGCTACTGATTTTTTGAATTAATTTCATATCCAGCCACCTTGCTGAAGGTGTTTATCAGTTGTAGGAGTTCTAATTTTTGACCAAGAAACAAAAAACTTACAATGGAAAAAAGAAAGCATCTTCAACAAATGGTGCTGGTCTAATTGGCTGTCAACATATAAAAGAATGCAAATGGACTCATATTTATCACCTTGCACAAAACTTAAGTCCAAGTGGATCAAAACTTAACATATAGCTCATCACATTAAATCTAATAGAAGAGAAAATGGGGGGAAAGCCTCAAACTCAAACTCAAACTCAAAATTGGCACATGTGACAACTTCCTGAAACAATAGCTCAGGCTCTAAGACCAACAATCAACAATGGAACCTCATGAAACTGAAAAGCTTCTGTAAGGCAAAGGACACTCTCATTAGAACAAAACAGCAACCTACAGACTTGGAAAAGATCTTTACCAAACCTACATTCATCAGAGGGCTAATATCTATAATTTATAAAAACTCAAGAAATTATATACCAAGAAACCCAATAATCCAATAAAAAATGAGGTATAGAGCTAAACCGAGAATTCACAAAAGAGGAATCTCTAGTGGCCAAGAGATGCTTGAAGAAATGCTCAACACCTTTAATCATCAGATAAATGCAACTCAAGATGACTCTGAGATTCTATTTCACATATTTCAGAATGGCTAAGATCAAAAGCTCAAATGACAGCACATGCTGGCAAGGTTGTGGAGAAAGGGGAACATTCCTCCATTGTTGGTGGGAGTGCAAACTTGTACAACCACTATGGAAATCAATCTGGTGATATCTTAGAAACCATGAAATAGCTCTTACTTCAAGACCCAGCCATATCTCTCCTGAGTGTGCATCCAAATGATTTCTCACAAAACCACAAGGACATCTCCTCAACTATGCTCATAGCAGCCTTATTTGTAATAGCTAGAAACTGGAAAAAAATCCAGATGTCCCTCAACTGATGAATGGATAAAAAAGATATTGTACATTTACTCAGTGGAACACTGCTCAGCCATCAGAAACAAGAAAATTCTGCGATTTGCTACTAAATGGATGGAACTGTTTTGCTTTAGAAATACCACACTTTGATAATTTTTTAGTAAATTATGATGAACACTGGATTTAAAATGAACAATAATTGGCAAAAATTCAATGAAATGATTCCTAGTGATATTCTGCTATACTTACAGATTGGTGCTCAGCCCAATTGTCATCAGACACACTTCACTTAACCAATGATGGAAACAGATTCAGAGACCCACAGCCAAACATTGGGCAAAAGCTTGGGGATTCCTGTGGAAGTGCAGGAGGAAGGACTGTAGGAACTAGAGGACACAACAAGAACACTTATAGATGCAACTAACCTGGGCTTATAGGGGCACATAGAGACTGAAACACCAACCAGGGAACCTGCATGGAACTGACCTGCATCCTCTGTACATATGTTATTGATGGGGTAGTGCTAAGCATTCTAAATGTTAATTAATTGTTCCTGCTTGCTGTCTGTTTCTTACATTGACTCTGATTGGTTAAAATAAATGCTGAGCGCCCTCTTGATTCCTAAACAACTCAAAATTTAACTATGAGACTCTAGTTATCTATTCTTCAACCACCTCAGAGACCTGAGAGGGATAAATATATCTGATTATATAGGAAGTGCAGGGCCCGCAGCTTCCAAAACTAAGAAATGACATATCCGTGGCTACCTGGATAGTTCCCATTTTCTCTCCATACATTACAGCATCAATCTTCAGCTGTTTGGCCCCATTTCTTTGACAGACATTGATTGTAGAGCAGGAATTATGAAGGACTTACCTACCCTGTCTTGGCAGAGCTAGGCTGTCAACTTACCTGCTTCCAAGTTTTGTCCTTTTTGGACAGCAGTCTGTCTACAGTTGAAGCACGGGTTTTTTTGTTTTTTGTTTTGTTTTTTTTTTTCTGGCCAAGAGATAGGCTTGCCACTAACTCAACCATTTCACACTGGAGATTCTTTGATGCTCATCTTCTACTTGGAGTGGAATAGGGGATGCTGTCAGGAGCTGGCATGTCTCAATATCAAAAAAATCTTAATTTAAGAAAACATCTTTGAATGCCATACTCTGCAGATCTCTTGGGGTTTTTGAAGATGCCCTGTCTATCTCTTATGTTTAGATAAGCAAATGTTGCTGTCTCTAAACAACTTGATTTCTGATTAGCTTAGAAAATAACTGTGATAGACTATCATAGTAACTAACAAAATGACACGCTTGCATGACTGTTAGTTTGTATTTCTTAATTATCCTAACAGTTTATGATTGTTGGTAGCAAAAGGCCAAAACTTCACATTTCCTTTTTAAGCATTACTAGGTACAATACCTTTAAGAAGTGTTAAATCAAGAGGGCATTCTGGATCTAAGAAGATGTTTTTAAAATTGTGATGCAAGTTAGTATGAAAGCTGAGTTAGATAGAGAACTTTAAACTCATGGAGATAGTTAGATAGTAGAATGTTAAAGTCAGGGACCAAATACATATGGACTGGACATTGAGAGTGTATGCTAAGCCATATAACTTTCAGAATTGTGGCCTATTTATTTCAGTTGTTTTGTATTGTATTTATTGTTATAAGAGAAAGAACCATTTGTTGGACTGAAAAAAAAAGAATTATGTGCACAGACCAGTGGCCCCGCCTGTCTGCCTGATATCCAGCCTGCACTGGAGCCGCACCACAAGAGCAAAGGTAAGTGAGATTATTTTTTTCCAGAGTTTCCAACATGGTGGCACAGTGTGCACTGTAATGGAGAGGCAGAGACCTAACCCAGTCACAGCAAAGCAATTAGGAGCCAAGACTGCCTGCAAACAGAGCCCGCGACAGTGTGTTCTCCACAAATACTGGGGCGGGTGGGTCACTCACCCTAGCACCCAAGCATCTGAGGCAGTCAGCAACAGGCGCACTGAGACCGGCATCTGTTGTGGGTGGAGTTCCCTGCCTGCATGGTCAGCCTAGCTGGGGAGCCAGAACGACTGGGTCAGTGAGAGGAGAACACAGACCCAACCACAGCTCTACCTGCCTTTCTGAGGAGACCTGTCAGCTCCCAGGTTCTCAGAGGCTAGCCCTCTCCCCACTCCAATCCCCTCTATATTGGTCCAATTGGGTCACAAGCAGTTGAGGAGAGCGACAGCCACCCTCCTCTCCAAGAGCCAGTCAGTCTATTACAGGAACCTGCCCGCCATCTGGAGGTAAACACCAGGATCTCAGGATCAGCCAACCCCCAGGGCAGGGAGTTTTCCGGAGCACCAAGGTCAGGTAACAAAAGAAACAAACAGATAACACCTGGG
>CAJQZJ010013540.1:3884853-3898798 GCA_907164525.1 Lophiomys imhausi
CCCCCTATTCTAGTCCAAGTAGAAGATGAGCATCAAAGAATCTCCAGTGGGAGATGATTGAATTGGTGGCAAGCCGTTCTCTTGGGAAGAAAAATCCCTTTCTTCAACTGTAGACAGACTTCTGTCCAAAAAAGACAAAACTTGGAAGCAGATAAGTCGACAGCCTAGCTCTTCCAAGACAGGGTAGGTAAGTCCTTCATAATTCCTGCTCTACAACCAATGTCTGTCAGAGAAATGGGGCCAAATGGCTGAAGATTGATGCTGTAATGTATGGAGAGAAAATGGGAACTGTCCAGACAGCCACTGGTATGTCATTTTTTAGTTTTGGAAGCTGCAGGCCCTGCACTTCCTATATAATCAGATATATTTATCCCTCTCAGGTCTCTGAGGTTGTTGAAGAATAGATAGCTAGAGTCTCATAGTTAAATTTTGAGTTGTTAGGAATCAAGAGGGTATTCTGGATCTAAGAAGATATTTTTAAAATTATGAGGCAAGTTAGTATGAAAGCTGAGTTAGATATAGAACTTTAAACTCATGGAGATGGTTAGATAGTAGAATGTTAAATTCAGGTGCCAAATACATATGGACTGGACATTGGGAATGTATGCTAAGCCATATAACTCTTATAATCGTGGCCTATTTATTTCTGTTGTTTTGTATTGTATTTATAGTTATAAGAAAAAGAACCATTTTTTGGACTGAAAGGGAGAGCTGTTGGGGGGAAAAAGAAATACCTTAATCTAAAAAAAAGAAAAAAAAGAAGAGAAGAGGATGGGGGGGTTGAGGGGGAGGAGGGTGGAAGGGTGGGACTGGAGGGTAAAGTAGGGAGGGGATTGTGATTGAGATGTAACTTGAAGAAATAAAATATAAATTATTAAAAAAAACAATTATGCATTTGGGGGGGAAGGGTGAGAGGGTGGGACTGGGAGAGGTAGAGGGAGAGTGCTGTGATGGAGATGTAACTTGAAGTAATAAATAAACATTAAAAAAATAAATGCTGAAGCCTGAGATTGGGCAAAGACAGGGAAAGGTGGGACTTCCTGAGATTAGAACAGGAAGCCTGCTCTTTAGACAGAGGATTCATTCATTCCAGCCAGCAGCAGGAAGAAGAAAGTATTCCAGCCAGGAGCAGCAGGAAAGAGGACACACACCATGGGTTAGAAAAAGAAAATCTCATTCCCCATGGCCAGGAACATTGGCATAGTGTGGAGAATGGCAGTCCAAGGGGACACATGTATATATCGGGTCATATTTGGGTAATAGAATTAAGAGCTAGCTTAGATGGGCTAGGATTGCTCAATTCAGGCCAAGGCTGTTAAAATCCATGGGGTGTCTCTGTGTGCTCTTTTATAATGGATGGTTAAGGATTAGCCATGGAACCAATATATTTTTATATTAAATATAATTTAAAAACTGGTAAACAATTTAATATTTCCATAAAATGCATCCAACATAATTTAATTAATTTTTTTCTACATGTTATAATTGTGTAGCTTGGTCTTCTTGTGGAACTTCTAACACAAGGGAGTTGGCACTGTCTCTGACTCTGTTCCCTGCCACTGGGACCCTCTCCTCCTACTGGATTGCCTTGTTTAGCCTCTATAGGAGAAGATGCCCCTAGTCCCACTGCGACTTGATATGCCATGGATGGTTGATATCCATGGGAGGCCTGCCTTTTCTGAAGAAAAATGGAGGAGGCACATGTATAGAGTTGGAGTGGGGAGGAACTGGAAGAAGAGGGAGGGAGAGAAAATATATGGTCAGGATGTTAAAAAACCCCTAAATGAATAAAATGAACAATAACAGTGAAATTCTTGATAATACTTAGTATTTTCTCATTTGTAATTCTCCACTTTGTCAGCAGGTTGCAGCAGAGGGCTAGCAATGTTTTAAATTAGTGAATTAAAGGGGATCAGAATCTTCCTTTCCTGCCACCACCCCCTCCTTCCTTTCTTCCTTTCCTCCCTTCTCCCTACCTCTCTCCATTTCTCCTTCCCCTCCTTTCACTGACTCTTCTTCATGATCAGATCTGTTCCTCTCTTCCTCTTTTCTTCTTTCAGAGTTTTCTTTCTTCTGACAAATACACATTATACTTCTTTGTAGTTTGCAAATGGAGGAGCCGACTGAACAGTAAACTTTACATGTACATTGAAATAAGACCAATCAAATGTTAGCAATGTTCATTTTCTGCTCTTTAAGCAATAGTATTATGGAGTTGGTATATAAAACTCAATTTCAATCAAGCCAGGGATTGATGAATTTACAGTTTGATTAACAAAGACAATAGCAAACCCCGGATTTAGTTTAAATATACAAATTATTAAGGCTGCATTCTATTTGTATGGCATATGCAAATGACCTTGTTTTTGTTGCTGCATTTGGAAATGTAGAGGAGAAAAAGGCATTCTAATCGCAGCTCTCATCAGTTATTCATGGTTTCCAGGCCTCTCGATTGTGTTCTTTTCTTTAATGTAATAGTAAGCAGCAATCTCACAGCTGTGCTTGCTAGAGTGAACTCTATACACATCTATATTGAGATTTCATACAGACCTAACAGAAAAGCCTCAAGAATGGTTGGCCCATTGGAAAACCACACAAAAGAACTAATGAATCTCTCTCCAAATGCCACTGTAGTGACCAGCTGTAATGCTTGATTTATATTCCAGAATGGAATCACCATCCAGGAAGTGATTACTTCAAAGTGCAACACAACTTCCCCTTTCAAACATCAATCTCTTTAATCATACCTAATCAGTATCTGTCACTGGGATGAACTAAGGCAACTTCCTAAGTTAAAAACTTACCTTCCTGTCTCATCTTTGGTCATTTACCTCCTTATGCAAGGGCATCTACCCAAAGCTTTCAACACAAGAGACAATATTATTCAAGGATGAAGTATGATAAATGCTGGCTTTTTACTTTGATATTTGTGGTTGGGTGCTCATTCTTAGATGGGATGCTTTGATTCTACAGTTTAGTTCACAAAGTACTCTTCATAAATTGCTCTAGTAAAGATTTTTATTTTTTACCTTTTGTAGTAGTTTGGAGATATAATATTCAAATGAACCAATGAAACTCATTCATTCATTCAACAAATAGCTATGGAGATGGTATGGCTGGTTTGGCACGTGTTAGTTAAGCCTGGTGACTTTAGGATGGAGCAGGGGACCACAGTCCTCCGCTGATAATGACATCCATCTTTAAAATAATTGCCACCATGTTAAATGCTGTGAAGGAGAAAGACACTGTATTATGAGAACACACAAGGAAAGCATTTGACCTGGCTTGGGGTAGAAAAACGGGTTGGGGGAATTTTTCTATACGAAAGAAAGGAAAGTCATCAGTCGTAGACAGCAGCTCAGAGTGAGGCTTGATTAGTGCCGCCTTTAATTTGTAATTAAATGAGAGAAACTATAATTAAGCATGAATCAAAACCTTAAGTGATATAGCATGTTAATTTATTGTATGGGATAATCATTGTGGTAAGTGGTAATGCTTTGATAGCTTAGTGTTGCTTCCTTTGAAAAGCAATATCTTAAATCACATGAAAAAAGGTTTGTCTTTAATTAGGGCAAATTCAAAAAAGTGTTGATTACTGTTTGTACAATTTTCATACCTTAAACATTGTAACTATTTATAGGTTTGGGTTTTTGTCTTTTTAAGCTGTAGACTATCTGGAATATAAAAGCAGGCACGTGAAAATCACAACTCACATTTTTGCAATGAAAAGTATATTTCAGCTATTTCCTCTTATACATCTTTTACCCTTCTTCGATAAATTTCTTTTATTTTTTTCAATGTTTTAAAAGTGTATTTATGGCATCAGATTTGCATAGTGATTCTGTGATACATATAGATTAATTGGCCCAATGCATTGTTTTGATAAACTGATACAATCTATAACATTCAAAGCGTTTCAAGACATTTGTAATACCAAACATTTGTCACTTCTTTATTGCAAAATCTTCTTTCCAGTTTCAAAAAATGTACAGTTCATTATTGTTATCTGTAGCTACCTGGCTATTCAATAGCACCTTACCACTGCCTTTTCTAATTGTAACTTTCCACCTCTTGTTCACCTTGTCCCACTCTCTTCTTTGTTCTGCTCTCCTCATCTTCTGGTAACTGTCATTCTACTCTCAGCTGGAGATCAACTTTCTTTAATTCTACATCTGAGTGAGACTGTGGGGTACATGACTTTCTGTTGCACTTGTATACTTCATGGGGTCATATATTTATATATTCTTCACTCATAAGTAGAATGAATTAATCTACTAGCCTGAATTGAAGATGTCTGGTTGTTGATGAAGCAATCATAATTAGAATATTGAGTAGACTTATAGTTAAAGAACCTGTTTCAATAGAAAAAACAGAGAAAGAGCTGTCTAATATAAACAGAGAGCAATGAATTAGTATATTGCAAATATAAAAATGAATAGAAAATTCATGCAACAAAGTAAAGGGGCATCAATCATTCTACCAAGTGAGTCTTTGGGAAATGAGGAAATCTGTAGAAAATGATAAGTTCTTAAATTGAACTGGAACATACTCCCAAAGAAATGCCAGAAACAGAAAGACAAAGAAAAATAATTAGAACAGAAATTCATTTGTGCCAAAGTAGAAGAACAAACTAGACCTGTTTTCTATAACCTTTTATAAAGTTAGTACAGAGAATAAGAATATAACATAATAAAGTAAACATATAATAAAAATAAATATATAACACAATATAGAAGTTTAAAGACAGAATATTCAAAGAAAGGAGGGAATGAGCTGAGAATATGAATAATAAACTGACAGCTATAGTTATAAAATTTCTCCTTCTCTTTCTTTGAAACCCTTCCATATGTGTGTACGTATGTGTGTACGTGTGTGTGTGCGTGTGCGTGTGCGTGTGCGTGTGGGTGTGTGTGTCTGTGTGTGTGTGTGTGTGTGTGTTAGTGTCTGAAGCCAGAAGAGAGTATGGAATTCCCTGGATGGAGATGGAATTAGAGGTATTTGTGACATGGGTGCTAGGAAATAGATTTTGGTCCTCTGGAAGAGCAGTAAATGCTATTAACCCATGAGCTATCACTCAAGCCTAGATTTTAGAAGTGACTTTACATTTTTGAAGTGATTGTATTTTGGCTAGTGTTTACTTAAACATGACCACAAACAAAGGTCATCTGGGAAGAAAACAATGTTAATTGAGGAAACACCTCCAGAGGATTGCCCTGTAGGCAAGTCTGTAGGACTTTTCTTGACTGATGATTGATGTGGGTACTATTGGAAGGCATGCTGAGAAACCATGGGAACAAGCCAGTAAGATGCACCTTTCCATTGCTCCACCTTCAGTCCCTGCCTCTAAGTTCCTCACCTGCCTTGGGTTCCTGCCCAGACCTTCATGTAGGATGAAGTGCAAGCTGTTAACTCAAATAAACTCTTTCTCCCCAAGTTGCTTTTGGACATGGTGTTTTATCCCAGCAATAATAATGCCAACACTGGTGAAATCGGGACAGGGGGATCTCTGGGGCTTGCTGGCCAGTCAGGGTAGCCTACTTGGTAAGATACAAGGCAGTGAAAGACTATCTTAAAATAAAAAAGGTAGTAATAGCCCGAAGAACAATACACAAGTCATCCCTTGACCACACACACACACACACACACACACACACACACACACACACACACACACACAGTTGATCAGATCGTAAGAGCAGGACTTATGGATTGCTCAGTGACTACAGCATATTTGAATAGTTATGCTTTTCCACTTGAAATCTGTGCAGAATCCACTTGAAAAATAGAAATGTGGAACAATTTTCTCCAATGAAATCCTTTGATCGTCCACTCAACACTTCTACACAAGCATACTCTGAAGCATTGTAACTGTGTCAACTCTTTTAGAAAAGGTATAGTGATAAATGTTACTTCTGACCCTTATACTTGTAATTCTAGCCAGATTGCAATAAAACTTATTTATTTCTTATGCCAAGCTTCTGAACCTTAATTGCTAGATTTTTGTGTCCTAAATAATGGAAAAGAACCATTTCTTTCCTTTCTTACAAGTCTTATTTTGCCAAAGGTTATGATTAGGTTCAAAGTTCTTTCTAAAAGAGGATTTATTTAACAGAGATATCCTAGCTCAATTATCTGGGAATAAAAGGAACAAAAGAAGGCCATTATGCCAA
Organism: Lophiomys imhausi; assembly: GCA_907164525.1. Taxonomy (NCBI): domain Eukaryota; kingdom Metazoa; phylum Chordata; class Mammalia; order Rodentia; family Muridae; genus Lophiomys; species Lophiomys imhausi. The sequence continues at coordinate 3,891,024 of CAJQZJ010013540.1, forward strand.
TGTCAGCAAATGAAGGAGACATAAAGTTTTGAGTTTTCAGCCCAATTAAAATGTAATGTGAGGTCTCTTCTCCTCACCATTAATATTCTAACCTCTAAAAGTTAAGGCCAATTGGAAAATATGAGCTATGATAGAGTATTCTTCCAGGCTGTATTCTTCATTACGATTGAGGTGCAATTACTTAGACTGGTAGTGGCAACTAGATACAAATATAGCAAATAATTTAAAAATCTCAGCTTTAGTGAACATATAAAACTTATAAAATTAGCTGCTGAGGAGTTATGGTAGTCTGCGAAGTGTGTGTCATATAGGGTTGATGACCCGGGACCTTCCCTTGAAAAATATAAGGGTTTGTGTTTCATCCCCAGCACCTACAAAAAAGCTGGGCATACCTGAAGTTTCTTGTGGATCATCCCTGGTGACAAATAGTCAATGATACCTGACCTGCTATTTATCCCCACTGAAGAGCTCATACATGTATGTGTGCACCTGCACACACATGCACACACCAACACACATGTACATATCCCAAATAAAATAAAGCACACACAAAACTCCTATAGAGCATGTTTCCTCTTTGTATAACTCACTGACATTGTTTCCCAAGTGCATTTTTCCTCCTCTGTTGTGTGAAAAAGAATGAAAACTAGGGGATCCAAGATGGCTGCGGCATACGCGGACATATTTTGATTTCGAGGTTAACAGTCACAAAGCGGCGAGTGTGGCAGGACACTGTACAAAGGGCATGACCCCTTCTAAATCTCACCCAGCTAACCAGGGACCACTGAGGATCCCTGGGCAGGACGCTCCTTCCCATTCTCGGACACACAAGGAAGCCGCTGGACCTGGGATTCGGGATCACCCATCCCCCACCAGGAGAGACACCGGGTAAGTTCCAACCTAATACCCAGCGGGCAGATTCAGATCCCATGCAGAGATAATCCCCACCCTGCTGGGCACCCCCAGGTCTCGCACAGACGATCCAAATATCTGGCGAAAGGTTGCGACCCTTGGAAGTGAGCGCACCTGGGTGGCAAGTTTCCAAGCTGCAGGAGCAGCAAGGCTATTGGGGCTGAATGGCAGATTTACCCACTACAGGAACCAACCCCGGGCAAACTGCGAGATATTTGAAGCTGTCGTATATCGGACTTTTGTACTAGTACTGGCTCTTCTGGCGGGGAACCAGAGCTTACTTGTACACAGCTCCACCACCTGGATTAGTTAGGTCTCCACCTGGGAGGCAGGGCTGAATAACTCCCCTTATAGGGGTGGAGTAAGGCAACTCTACTCCTACACCAAGGCTGAATGACTCACCTTATAGGGGTGGAGTAAGGCAACTCTACTCCTACACCAAAGCGCCCCCTTTGGACCCAAGTCCAGAAGACAGCAAAAAAATTCCACATGGCCAGAGGCCCCAGACCAAAAAAAAAAAAAAAACAGAGCAAAATGTCTCCAACAAAAGAAAGCAATGCTATTCCATCCAGCTCGAACCACCTCACCACAACTGAAACACATGAAAACAATGACAATTCTACATTATGGAAAGTGATAGAGTCCCTTCAAGAAGAACTTAAATCTATGAAGGAATTCAAAGAAGCGACAATTTTACAAGTCAAAACAATGAATAATACCATTAAAGAGCTCCAAGCCAAAGTGACTCAGCTTGAACAGAAAAAAAAACAGAGCAATGAAAGATTTCCAAGCAAAAACAAGCAAACTGGAGAAGGAAATGTACAAAACGAACAATACCATTCAAGACATGAAAATAGAAATGGAAACAATAAAGAAAACATAGTCAGAGTTAAAAAAGGAAATGGAGAATCAAGGGCAGAGAACAGGAACTATATTGTGAGTATCAAAAATAGGATGCAAGAGATGGAAGACAGGATCTCAGGCATGGAAGATTCGATGGAAGAAATCAGTACAACATCCAAAGAAAATGAGAAAGCTAAAACATCTCTCACCACAACATCCAAGAAATCAAGGACTCAATGAAAAGACAGAACCTAAGAATTATAGGCATAGAGGAAAGAGAAGACTCCTGACTCCATGGTCCAGGAAATATCTTCAACAAACTCATAGAAGAAAACTTCCCAAACCTAAAGAAAGAGATGTCAGTAAAAATCCAAGAGGCTTACAGAACATCGAACAGATTAGATCAGAAAAGAAACTCCTCTCGCCACATAATAATAGAAACTCCAAATGTAGAGAAAAAAGAAAGGATATTAAAAGCTGTAAGAGAAAAAGGCCAAGTCACACACAATGGCAGACCCATCAGAATTACACCTGACTTCTCCTCAGAAACTTTAAAAGCTAGAATGGCCTGGACTGATTTCCTACAAGCCCTGAGAGAACATAGGTGCCCAGCCAGACTACTATAGCCAGCAAAACTCTCTATCAACATAGATGGAGAAAACAAGATATTCCATGACAAAATCAAATTCAAACAATATCTCCTCACAAACCCAGACCTACAGAAGATCCTAGAAGGAAAATTCCAACACAGAGAAGATAACTACACCCAAGAAAACAGAGGAAATAGAAACCTCCACAGCAACTAAACAAAAAAGAAACACAAGACAACCAGCTATACCAAATAATGGGAAATAACAACCCCTGGTCACTAATATCCATCAACATCAATGGACTCAACTCGCCAATAAAAAGACACAGACTTACAGACTGGGTCTGTAAAACAAGACCCATCTTTTTGCTGTATACAAGAAACACACCTCATTATTGAAGATAAACACTACCTCAGAGTAAAGGGCTGGGAAAAGGTTTTCCAAGCAAATGGAACCAGGAAACAAGCTGGAGTAGCCACCCTAATATCAAACAAAATAGACTTCCAATTGAAGTTAATAAAAAAAGACAGAGAAGGGCATTACATACTCATTAAAGGAAATATCCACCAAGAGGACATCTCAATATTGAACATCTATGCCCTAAATACAAAGGCACCTACATTTATAAAAGAAATGCTTCTAAAACTTAAATCACACATCGATCCAAACACTTTAATAGTGGGAGACTTCAACACCCCACTCACAGCTATGGACAGATCATCAAGACAGAAGCCAAACAGAGAAATAATGAGTCTAACAGAGATCATGAACCAAATGGACGTAACAGATATCTACAGAACGTTTTACCCAAACACAAAAGAATACACCTTCTTTTCAGCACCTCATGGAACCTTCTTGAAAATCAACCATAGAGTTGGACACAAAGACAGCCTCAACAGATACAAGAAAATTGAACTAACCCCTTGTATCTTATCAGACCACCATGAAATAAACTGGACTTCAATAGCAAAAGAATCAACAGAAAGTCTACACTCACATGGAAATTGAACAACTCTTTACTAGAGGACCAGTGGGTCAGGGAAGAAATAAAGAAGGAAATCAAAGACTTCTTAAAATCCAACGAAAACGAAGACACAACATATCCAAACCTATGGGACACAATGAAAACTGTGCTACGAGGAAAGTTCATAGCACTAAGTGCCTTAAAAAAGAAAATTGTGACAGCTGATATTAGCGAATTAACAGCTAAACTGGGTGAAGTGGAAAAAAAAAAAAAAGAAGCAAACATTACCAAGATGATCAGAAGGCAGGAGATCATCAAACTTAGGGCTGAAATCAACAACTTAGAAACAAAAAGAACTATACAAAGAATCAATGAAACCAAGAGTTGGTTCTTCAAGAAAAAAAAAAATAGACAGACCCTTAGCCAAATTAACTAAAAGACAGAAGGAGAAAACACAAATCAAGAAAATCAGAAATGAAAAGGGAGAAATAACAACAGACATTGAGGAAATCCAGAGAATATTTGGATCCTACTTTAAAAATCTATACTCCACCAAATTTGAAAACTTAAGTGACATGGACAATTTTCTTGATAGATTCCACCTACCGAAGCTAAATCAAGATCAGATAAACAGATTAAACAGCCCTATAACCCCTAAGGAAATAGAAACAGTCATTAAAAATCTCCCAACCAAAAAAAGCCCAGGGCCAGATGGCTTTAGCAAGGAATTCTACCGGACCTTCAAAGAGGAGCTATTGTTTTGTATAATACTTACTGTTATAAGAGAAGGAACCATCTGTTGGACTAAAAGGGGAATCTTCTGGGGGGAAGAGGGTGGAAGGGCGGGTTAGGAAGGGGGAATAGGGAGGGGTTTGATACTGAGATGTAACTTGAAGAAAAAAAAAATAAAGTATTTAAAATAAATAAATAAATAAATAAATTTTCAAGCTTTAAAAAAAAAAAAAAGAGGAGCTATCACCAATACTTTTCAAACTCTTTCACAAAATAGAATCTGAAAGAACATTGCCAAACTCATTCTATGAGGCCACCGTCACCCTGTTTCCTAAACCACACAAAGACCCAACAAAGAAAGAGAACCTCAGACCCATCTCCCTCATGAACTTGATGCAAAAATACTTAATAAAATACTAGCAAACCGAATTCAAGAACACATCAAAAGTATCATACACCATGATCAAGTAGGCTTCATCCCAGGAATGCAGGGATGGTTCAACATATGAAAGTCTCCCAACGTCATTCACCATATAAACAAGATGAAAGAAAAAAATCACATGATAATCTCGCTAGATGCAGAAAAAACATTTGACAAAATCCAACACCCCTTCATGCTAAAAGTTCTGGAGAGAACGGGCATATAAGGACCATACCTAGAAATAATTAAGGCATTATACAGCAGGCCAGTGGCCAACATCAAATTAAATGGAGAGAAACTTGAAGCATTTCCTCTAAACTCAGGGACAAGACAAGGATGTCCACTTTTACCATATCTCTTCAATATAGTACTTGAAGTTCTTGCTAGAGCAATAAGACAACTAAAGGACATCAAGGGGATAAACATCGGAAATGAAGAAGTCAAATTATCCCTATTTGCAGATGATATGATAGTATACATAAGCGACCCCAAAAATTCCACCAGAATACTCTTACAGCTGATAAACACCTTCAGCAAAGTGGCTGGATACAAAGTTAATTCAAAAAAATCAGAAGCCCTTCTTTATACAACAAACAAATTGGCTGAGAAAGAAATAAGTGAAACAACACCCTTCACAATAGCCACAAACAACATAAAATACCTGGGGGTAACTCTAACCAAGCAAGTAAAGGACCTGTACAACAAGAACTTCAAGCCCTTGAAGAAAGAAATGGAAGAGACCTTTAGAAGATGGAAAGATCTCCCATGCTCATGGATAGGTATGATCAACATAATAAAAATGGCCATCCTACCAAAAGCAATATACGGGTTCAATGCAATTCCTATCAAAATACCAACACAATTTTTTATAGACTTGGAAAGAGCTATTCTCAATTTCATATGGAACAACAAAAAGCCCAGAATAGCTAAATCAATCCTGTACAATAAAAAAAAAATCTGGAGGTATCACCATCCCAGATTTCAAGCTGTACTACAGAGCAATAGTTGTAATAATAGCATGGTATTGGTATAGAAACAGAGCAGTTTTGATCTTAGCCGTTCTGACAGGTGTGAGAGTTTCCATCTCACACCTGTCAGAATGGCTAAGATCAAAAGCTCAAATGACAGCACATGCTAGCGAGGTTGTGGAGAAAAGGGAACACTCCTCCATTGCTGGTGAGAATGCAAGCTTGTACAACCAGTATGGAAATTAGTCTGGCAATATTTTAGAAAACTTGGAATGCCTCTACCTGACGACCCAGCCATACCACTTCTGGTTATACACCCAAATGCCTCTTCACGGAATCATAAGGAAGTTTCCTCATCTATGTTTATAGCAGCCTTATTTATAATAGCTAGAAACTGGAAACAACCCAGATGTCCCTCAACCGAAGAATGGGTTAAAAAACCGTGGTACATCTACACAATGGAATATTATTCAGCTATCAGAAACAATGAAATTATGCAATTTGCAGCCAAATGGATGGAACTAGAAAAGCTCATCCTGAGTGAGCTAACCCAGACTCAGAAGGACACATATGGCATCTATTCATTTATTTAACTATATAGTAGAAGATATCGATACTACAACTAACATACCAAAGAGAACTTGGACATAGAGTTTTTATTTTTTATCTATTTTTATACATTTTTTTTCTATTTTTTAGTCTTTTTTTATCTATTTGTCTGCTTATTTGTTTGTTTGTTTTTTAGTTCTCTCTCCTGGGCAATGAGACACTTTTCACTGATGGTACTGCTTCGTAGACCCCCAATGAATGAGGGGGCTCTTGGCCCTCATATGACCTCTCAACTGAGATGAGGGACTGTTATATAAGGATACCCCACCCCAGAGAAATGGGATGGAATGGTTAGGAGGTAAAGAAAAAAAATGAAATGTGATGTTGTGGCCTTTTACTACTAATTGTCATAAACTGTTTAGGATAATTAAGAAATGCAAACTAATGGTTATCCAAGCCGGTCATTCTGTTAGGTACTTTGACAGCCTATTATAGTTATTTTCTAAGCTAATCAGAAATAAAGCTGCTAAGAGATAAACAACATCTGCTTACCCTAATATAAGAGAGAGATAGGGCCTCCTCCAAGACCTCAAGAGATCTGCAGAATATGGCATTCAAAGATGTTTTCATAACTTTAGATTTTTTTTTGTATCAAGACATATCAACTCCTGACAGCACCCCCTATTCTATCCCAAGTAGAAGATGAGCATCGAAGAATCTCCAGTGTGAGATGATTGAATTAGTCACAAGACTATCTCTTGGTAGGAAAAGCCCCTTGCTCCAACTGTAGACCGAATGCTGTCCAAAAAGGACAAAACCTGGAAGCAGGTAAGTCGACAGCCTAGCTCTGCCAAGACAGGGTAGGCAAGTCCTTCATAACCCCTGCTCTACAATCAATGTCTGTCAGAGAAATGTGGCCAAACAACTGAAGATCGATGCTGTACAGTATGGAGAGAAAGTGGGAACTGTCCATGCAGCCACTGTTATGTCATTTCTTTGTTTTGGAAGCTGCAGGCCCTGTACTTCCTATAAAATCAGATATATTTATCCCTCTCAGGTGTCTGAGGTGGTTGTAGAACACATAGCTAGAGTCTCAATATAAATTTTGTGTTGTTTAGGAGTCAAGAGAGTTTTATAGATCTAAGAAGATACTTTTAAAATTGTGTTGCAAGTTAGTATGAATGTTGAGTTATATATAGAACTTTAAACTCATGGAGATGGTTAGATAGTAGAATGTTAAAGTCAGGTACCAAATACACATGGACTGGACATTGAGAATGTAGGCTAAACCATATAACCCTTATAACTGTGGCCTAATTACCTCTGTTGTTTTGTATTGTATTTATTATTATAAGAGATAGAGCCATTTGTTGGACTCAAAGGGGAAACTGTAAGGGGAAATAAGATATATCTTAAACTTAAAAAAAAAGGGAAGGGGATGGGGGGTTGAGGGTGGGAGGGTGGGACTGGAGGGGGGAATAGGGAGGGGACTGCGATTGAGATGTAACTTGAGGAAATAACAAAAAAAGAATGAAAACTATCCTCATGATGTTAGATATTGTAGTCATGGGTGGACATTTGAATGCAAAAGTATGTTCAAGTAGAGAGAGAATTAAACACTCCGAAGTTCACTATTCAGAAGTCCTGCTGAAACTCACTGATTAACTATCAATAACCCCCAAATTTTGAAAAGTAAAGTACCTAAGTACCTTACTTAAGTCTGTCTGTCTGTGTCTGTCTATCATCTATCTATCTATCTATCTATCTATCTATCTATCTATCTATCTATCTATCTA